>JAVIAB010000050.1:7727110-7777110 GCA_032433765.1 Megaustenia siamemsis
CCGGGTCTTCTCTTTTTCTTTTACCTGTTGTTTCCCATATGAGGGCTTGCTTTGCTATTCGATTATATCTCTTCTCATCACATGTCCAACGTATGACCATCGTCTTTTCTTATTACTGAAGATATTAGTGGTTGATTGGCGATTTCTCTAATTTCCTCGTTTGTTTTGAATTCGTTCCATTCTATACCAAGTATTTTCCTTAGACATTTATTTTCGAATGCGTTCAACTTTGTTTCTATATCTTTGTGTTTTCCAGCTTCACACGCATACGTAAGGGTTGATAGTACATTTGATTTGAATAGCTAAGTTTTGTGTTTGTGCTAATGAGTTTTGATTTCCACAACTTTTCAAGGCTTCTGAAAGACATTGCTGCTTTAGCCAGTCTGATTCTAATTTCTTTGCTCGTATCCCTTCTCGATCAATGTGACTTCCAAGATAGATGAAGTGATCGATCTCTTCTACTGGTTTGTTTTCCATGTATATTTTGTCACTTGTTGGATTAAACTTTTCATGACTTAGTCTTTTCATGATTGACCTCAAGCCCAATTTTGCTGGCTATTGATGATAGTTCATTGTGTTTTCCTGCATCGTTTTTATCTGATTGCTGATGAGAACTATGTCATCAGCAAAGTCCAGGTCCTCCAAATGGTCTCCTTGTATCCATTCGATGCCTTATTACCAGTGCAGCATTTCTTCATTATGAAGTCCATAACAATTCCAAATAACAAGGGCGATAAAATACATCCTTGTTTACCCCAGTTTCTATTGGGAAACATTCGCTCAGTCCTTCCTCTGTTCGAACTGCACATGTGTAACCATCATACATGTCTTTGATAATATTTATGATTTTTGATGGTAAGCCATATTGCTTCAGAATTTCCACAAAGGAATCTCTATGAATACTATCAAATGCTTTTTTGAAGTCGATGAAGTTAAGTACAAAAGGTTTTTGCTTTTCAATGTGTTCCTCCAATATAAGTCGTAGAGTGAAAATGTGGTCAAGACAGCTTCCCTTTTCTAAACCCAGCCTGTTCTTCACGCATTACTGTATCTATTGAATCCTTTATTCTATTTAGGATGATTTTACAGAATAATTTTGAGGCAACTGACAAAGTGTCACGCCTCTCCAATTGTTACAATCTCTAAGATTGCCCTTTTTGGGATTCTTAACAATGATTCCTTTTTTCCATTTATGAGGCGTCTTCTCTGTTTTCCAAATGATGTTGAACATTTTTTGGAGATGTATTAAATTATGGCTATCAATTGCCTTGAGGATCTCAGCTGTTAACTTATCCTCTCCAGCAGCTTGTTATTGGTCATTAGCTTTAAGGTGGTTTCTATTCACTCAAGGTGAAGTCATCTAAATTTACATCTAATTCTGCTGCTGGTGTTTCAGCTTCAAAATCTATTAAACTGTGAGGTAGTGGACGGTTAGAATTTCTTTGAAGTGTTCCGCCCAACGGGCTTTTATGTCTGCGCTTGTTGTTAGCATTAATCCAGATTTGTCTAGAATTGGTGTTCCACTGGATGTATAGGTGTTTGTCAGCATCTTTTGTACAGTATAAAGAGTTCTGCTGTCTCCTGTAATTGCAGCTGTCTCTGCTTTCTCTGCCAAGTTGTCTATATAAGCTCTTGTATCTCTTCTTGCCGAACTTTTCACTTTGTTGTCTAATTCTTTGTATGTTGCTTTTGCCAGAACTTTCCAAGATCTGTCTTTACATTAGTCATGGCTCTCTTCGCTTCTCTTCTTTCTTTGATGTATTTCCATGTGGTGTCTGAGATCCAAGCTCGTTTTTCCATTTTCTTCAGTCAGCACTTGCTTCTGCTGCTGTCATTAGTATTTTGCTCTGTGAGTCCCACATTTCATTGATATCTAAGTCTATTTCACCAGTGCTGAATAACAATTACTTAGCTCTATGTTAAACTTTTCCTTTATTGCTTCATCTTTCAGTTTATGACTATCAATTTTATGTGTAATTGACCTCTTCTGTTGGTTTCTAAATTTTAATCTTATTTTCCCAATGCACAGGTTGTGGTCACTATTAACATCAGCACCTCTGTATGCTCTTACATCTATTAATGATGATCTGAATTGTTGTTTAATACATAGGTGGTCAATTTGATTTGATGTTCTATCATCAGGAGATATCCATGTTGTTTTGTGGATATTTTTATGTGGAAATAATGTCCCACCTATAACTAAATTTCTATTAAACATAATTCTATTAATCTTTCTCCATTCTGACTTGTTGTATTACAGCCTTCTCTCCCCATCACATGTTCCACTCCTGCGTTATCTTGTCCTACTTTGGCGTTGAAGTCTCCCATTACAATTAAAAGATCGTGTTTTGGTATTTTGTTTATAAGTTGTTGCAGTTGGTTATAAAAATCATCCTTAACTTCATCATCAGCTTCGTTAGTAGGCGCATAACATTGAATAATTGAAAGTCTTCCATGTTTGTTTTGTATCGTGTTCGTATCAGACGGCTGTTTTACCGGTTCCCATTCTAATAAACTTCTTGCAGCTTGTCTGTCATCATTATGCCTACTCCTTCACGGTGTTTTCCATCTTCCCTTCCAGAAAAAACTACTATTTTATTATCAATAGATCTCCTACCTGTTCCAGGCCAGCGCATTTCGCTTAATCCTAAAATATCTAGATCGTATCTGTCCATCTCGCTCGCGACCTGTGCATGTTTCGTCGGAGCGGCCATTGTTCGCACATTCCAGAATCCTATTTTTGTTGTTGTTTTAGGGCCGAAAAAAACTATCACTACTATATACTGCTAATTTACACATTCTGTATCAGGTCTACGTTTCATTAACAACATCGTTTTTACGATAGCGGCTTGTTAAACCTCTGATCAACGGTTCTATACCAAGCCGAGAGAAAAAATGGATTCAGCAGCTAATAAGTACATTCTTTAGCCAAAAATAGATCACCAGCTAATAAGTACATTCTTTAGCCAATAAATATATTCAGCAGCTAATAAGTACATTCTTAGCCAATAAATATATTCAGCAGCTAATAAGTACATTCTTTAGCCAATAAATAGATTCACCAGCCAATAAATAGGTTCAGCAGCTAATAAGTACATTCTTTAGCCAATAAATAGATTCAGCAGCTAATAAGTACATTCTTTAGCCAATAAATAGATTCAGCAGCTAATAAGTACATTCTTTAGCCAATAAATAGATTCACCAGCCAATAAATAGATTCACCAGCTAATAAGTAATTTCTTTAGCTAATAAATAGATTCAGCAGCTAATAAGTATATTCTTGAGCCAATAAATAGATTCAGCAGCTAATAAATAGATTCAGCAGCTAATAAGTATATTCTTTAGCCAATAAATAGACTCAGCCGCTAATAAATAGATTCAGCAGCGATTCAGCAACCTATAAATGGATTCAGCAACCAATAAATGGTTTTCAGCATAAATGGATGCAACTGTCAATATATGGGTTCAGCAGTTCAACAAATGTTGGTGTCTACCTTCATTAATGTCAACAATTTTGTGGGATCAGAATGAACTCATATGGTTCTGTGAAATGTTAACATGCCGTTGAAATGTTAACCTGAAAATAACCGTTAACCTGCCGTTGAAATGACAGATTAAATGACCCAAGCAGCCGCATAGCGTATAGGTAATATGGTGTTAGCGCCCATACCACGGGACATTTTTTTGTTAATGTGGTCAGTATTACGCCAGCGCTATCTTCTTTCTCCCCCCCCCACCCAAAAAAAATCCAGTACCCATTTACGGCTGAGTGATCACAGAAGTCATCGATCGGAAAAGAACCGGATACTTTGGGATATTCCATTGTAATTGTTCGTCATGTAACACCGTACGAGTCGCTCAAACCTGCACATGCGAAACACAATGAGTGATTCGATTATACAGATCTCAACAAGACAAGGGGTATAATTCTACAGAGCTCACCATCAACACGTCTAATAAACAAACCGAGAAAATCTATTTTAAAAAAGCGATTCATTCAATTCCATAAATTTCAGCATGATACCACGGATGTCAACACGACAGCTAACTAGACCGTATATGGCAAACATACGACAACTAACTAGACCCCCCAACACCTGTAAGCACGACACTAACTAGACCCCACATTGTCAACACGACGACTAACTAGACCCCCAACACCTGTAAGCACGACAGCTAACTAGACCCCAACACCTGTAAGCACGACAGCTAACTAGACCCCAACACATGTAAGCACGACAACTAACTAGACCCCCCAACACCTGTAAGCACGACAGCTAACTAGACCCAAAACACCTGTAAGCACGACAGCTAACTAGACCCCCAATACCTGTAAGCACGACAACTAACTAGACCCCCAACACATGTAAGCACGACAACTAACTAGACCCCAACACATGTAAGCACGACAACTAACTAGACCCCCAACACATGTAAGCACGACAACTAACTAGACCCCCAACACATGTAAGCACGACAACTAACTAGACCCCCAACACTGTAAGCACGACAGCTAACTAGACCCCCAACACCTGTAAGCACGACAACTAACTAGACCCCCAACACCTGTAAGCACGCAAAAAACTAACTAGACCCCCCAACACCTGTAAGCACGACAGCTAACTAGACCCCCAACACCTGTAAGCACGACAACTAACTAGACCCCCAACACCTGTAAGCACGACAAATAACTAGACCCCCAACACCTGTAAGCACGACAACTAACTAGACCCCCAACACCTGTAAGCACGACAACTAACTAGACCCCAACACCTGTAAGCACGACAGCTAACTAGACCCCCAACACATGTAAGCACGACAACTAACTAGACTCCATAAACCTTAAATGAACGGCGCTGGCTAACTGTGAACACAACGTCTCCCGGTGACTGTATTTGACAATAATAAAATACCAATCACAAAGAACTCCTGCAGAAAGCTCGTCTGAAGCTATCGATGTGCTTGAAATCCTTATTCAAAAGGCACCTTCCTTGTGAAACCGTTAACACAATCTTTGTTCAGTCTGCGACAGATGGTGAGTTAGGCACGTGATTCTCCGTCCAGTAGCTACTCAATCTGGGAAACAAGAACTCACAAACACATGCAGATACAGTTATCTGATACTGCAGAGGCCCTGAAGCTGGGAGATCAATAACTAACCAACCGTGAATCACATACACCGGTTAACGGGACCACCATACTAGATAACAACACTGTGATTCAATAATAATCACATGCAGCGGCGGCCACAGAGGTAAGTAACACAGGAACCCACATGCCCGCCCACATGCCGAACTCTGTCACCACAAGCACAAACACGTGAACGTATTGAGCTCGCTCAAAAGAAACGTTTTACGAATGTTTATTCAGGTGCGTTCATGATAGATTTAGCCGACCAATCAATGGCGTGTGAAGCGACGCCGGGGTGTGTGTGTGTAGCCTGCGACATAAACACATTGCATCAATAACACGGCTGAATAGTGCGGGCTTCTAAACACTGCATGCGTTGATCAAAGAATGTATGACACAGACAACACGGACACATAGAGGCATTTGATACACCCACCACACGTCGGATACCACAAACGTAACAGTGCGGCCCTTAAGCTTGTGGCTAACCAGACTATCATCAAGTTAGATTTACTGTTGATCCAACCGACGGTCGCAAAGTTAGATTTACTGTTGATCCAACCGACGGTCACAAAGTTAGATTTACTGTTGATCCAACCGACGGTCACAAAGTTAGATTTACTGTTGATCCAACCGACGGTCACAAAGTTAGATTTACTGTTGATCCAACCGACGGTCACAAAGTTAGATTTACTGTTGATCCAACCGACGGTCACAAAGTTAGATTTACTGTTGATCCAACCGACGGTCGCAAAGTTAGATTTACTGTTGATCCAACCGACGGTCACAAAGTTAGATTTACTGTTGATCCAACCGACGGTCACAAAGTTAGATTTACTGTTGATCCATGTGTCAACCTTTACAAGGTTAGATTTACTGTTGATCCAAGTGTCAACCGACTCTCTATCATTAACAGATCAACCTTACTCATTACCTAACTCAGTATCATCAACTTACTAATTACCCAACTCTCTATAATTAATTTACTCATTACTAACTCTCTATCATCAACTTACTCATTACCTAACTCTCTATCACTAACTTACTACTTAATTCTCTATCATCTACTTACTACATAACTTTCTATCACAACTTACTCATTACCTAACTCTCTATCATCAATTTACTACATAACTCTCTGTCATCAACTTCCTCATTACCTAACTCTCTATCATCAACTTACTCATTATCTAACTCTCTATCATCGATTTACTCATTATCTAACTCTCTATCATCAACTTCCTCATTACCTAACTCTCTATCATCAACTTACTCATTATCTAACTCTCTATCATCAATTTACTACATAACTCTCTGACATCAACTTCCTCATTACCTAACTCTCTATCATCAACTTACTACCCAACTCTCTGTCGTAAACTTACTCATTACCTAAATCTCAATCATCAACTTACTCATTATCTAACTCTCTATCATCGACTTACTACCTAACTCTCAATCATCAACTTACTCCTCATCCTAGGCCAGTTCCTTGTCGTGGGATGGGGTTTAACAGTCACCAGGGACTGAAAACCAAGACTTGCCAGGTACTCCTACAACCGAGCAAGACCACAGTCTGCTCTAGCAAGTTTAAGTGCTGAAGTCGGAGGCAACCAGCCAAAGGCGCACTACAACAATCAGGATGCCACGCACTCACGCCAATGGGAAGTATGTCTATAACCGCAAATCGATATAGCACTTGACCTGTGATGGACACTCTGGCAGGTGCAGCGCTGGGCCCTCAGCCTCGAAAGGGCCCAACCTCTATTACTGGATGTCCTTCTCAACCGCTCTGTGGAGTCTGGGGGCGAGAGAATAGAGCTACTGGCCAATCCAAAATAAGACCACTAAAAATAATGCACTGGAATGCTGAAGGCATCAACAGCAAAAGATATGGGTACAGTAAAAAGATAGAATTAGAAAATATCCTGCATGAAGAACAAATAAGCATATGCTGTTTACAGGAAACCCATCTAAACAATGACATATCCTTGAAGATTAGGGGATACCAGTGCTACCGATCTGACAGAAAAAAAAAAACAGACAAAAGGGCAGAATATTGACACTTGTAAAGAACAACCTCAATGCATGTCAGATTGAAAAGTGCATATGGATGGGGCGGAATATCAAATACTGCACATCAGGACAGAAATACAGATTTTCACCTACTTAACTACTACTGTCCGAGTGACCGCCCACTAGCACTAGACACAATTACATTAAAAGAAAGAATAATTGTATGTGGATACTTTAACAGTCATTCACAGAGCTGGGGCTATGAACATATGGACAAGAGAGGTGAAGAACTTGAAAATTGACAGGATGACAATGGGCTTATACTATTAAACCAGACAACAGATCCACCAACATTCTACTCCAGATCATGGCATACCACATCTACACCAGACCTTGCTTTCCATTCACCAGACCTGGATTGGAATATATCACACGTATTGTTGGGAAACAACTTGGAGGCAGCGACCACCGACCAGTCTTTTAGTGGTACAAAATAAGGCGTCAGGGAGAGCAGCACTCTCTCCAGATGGAATTACAAAAAGGCAGACTGGAAAATGTATCAACACTACACCAGTGTACTGACTAAAGATCTAAATACAGACAGAGACATCAACAAAATAGTTGATGAACTCAGTAGACTAATGATACAAGCTGCCAGTGAAACAATACCTAGAGGGGCACGGAAACACTACAAACCATACTGGAGTAGTGAACTAGAGCAACTGCAACATGACATGGAAACATCTCGAATGCAAGCAGAAAATAACCCTTGCCAAGAATACCACAATACCTATCAGCATGCTAAAGCCAAATTTCAATGGGCTAAACTACAAGCCAGACGGAGAAGCTGGAAAGAGAAAACAGTCCTTGAATCTTGAACGAGACACAAGAAAAGTGTGGAAGCTTGTAAAACAGCTGAATGATGAGGGTACAGAAAGGAACACCAAAATTACGCTGAAGAAGGATGGAAACATTATAACAGGTAAGCAGGCAGCAAATCACTTTGCAGACTCCTTTGCAAATAACAATAATATTAAAATTAGCCTAGAGAAACGACAAGAGACCTGTTTAAAACAACAAATGCAAGACAAGAAGAGACCACGCATGAAGTCATGGAAATACCCAACACACAAAGAGAGCTAGAGCTGGCAATATCCAAATTAAAAATGAAAAAGTCACCAGGCAGTGATGGAGTGTCCAATGAAATGATTAAGAACTTGGGAACTGCAGCTAAAGCAAAACTACTGCAGATCTATAACATTTGCTGGATCACAGGTAGAGTGCCACAGGCATGGAGAGAAGCAATTATGATACCATTACTAAAGCCAGGAAAAGATAGTTCAATGACATCCAGCTATAGACCAATCAGCCTTACAAAACTGTTTGTGTAAAACAATGGAACGTATAATCAATCTCAGACTGCAGTGATACCTGGAAAGTGAAAATCTCCTTGTCCCACAGCAAGCAGGCTTTAGACAGTGTTACTCTACCGAAGATCAGGCAACCTATCTTTCCCAGGAAATTGAGGATGCATTTCAAGAAACGAAACTGGTACTAGCAGCATGGATAGACCTAAAGAAGCATTTGATAAGGTATGGAAGGAAGGGCTTTTGAAGAAACTGAGAAATTATGGAGTAAATGGCAGGATGTACAAATGGGTCAAAGCATACCTGCATAACAGGAGAGCCAGAGTGCAACTGGATGGTCTTAAGAGTTAGAAGGTCTTACTGCGCCAGGACGTTCCACAGGGAGGGGTACTATCTCCAACACTTTTTCTGATCTACATCAATGACCTAGTTACTGAACTACCACATGGCATCAAAGTGGCAATGTATGCAGATGACTTGGTAATGTGGTGCACAGAGGAGTATGCAACAGTGGCCTCCAAATTGCTACAAAGAGCTATGAATGCACTAAATTCATGGACATGGTGTATCAGCATCAATACAGACAAATACAGTACTACACTTTTCACTCTCTCCCCAAAACAAAAAACAGGAGCCATCTACATAAACAATGAGCCTGTGAAAGATGACATACAAGCTACGTATCTCGGAGTTACATTTGATAACAAACTATCTTGGAAACAGCAGATAAATAAGGCAACCCAAAAAGCAAGCAGGAAATTGGCTATTCTGAGAAAACTGTGTGGAACCACATGGGGTGTGAGTGGGAAAATACTCAGTAAAGTTTACCAACAGAGTATACGCCCACATTTAGAATATGGATCATCTGCATGGTGCTTAGGGTCATCGCAGGAGCAATGAAATCAACACCAAAATTGGAGATGGAGAAATTGTGGAGGATACCAGCACTGAGAGAACGGAGAGACACAAAGGTGCTGATACAGGCAGAAAAATTTGCATGCATGCCGAGACATCCAATGAAGGACCGATTCCAAAATCTTGCATTGGGACGACTTAAGAGAAGCAGTTTTATCCACCAAGCCAAGCGTATTAGTAGACAAACACCAGACATGCCAAGAGTTGTTAACCCCCTACTGCCCATACCAAAACAGACTCCCTGGACAGATGAATCAGGATTATCAGTTCAAATACGGACAGAAGTGAAAGGAATAGTTGACAAAGAGGAACAGAATAGTCTACAGCGAAAAACAATAACTCTGTTTCTTGGATGAAGAATACCCACAAGACCTATGGATTCGTGTGTACACAGATCAGCACAGAGTGCAGTAAAGAATGGGGGAGCAGGTGCATATATAGAGTACCCAAATAACACTAGGGATATGAATAAAATAGCAACAGGGAAATATTGTCACAATTATGATGCAGAAATCCAAGCAATAAAGTTGGGAATAGAAAAACTGCTGAACAGTAATCTTAGCCCACATCCTATAGTGTTTTTGACAGATGCAAGATCAGTACTCCAGGCACTACAATCCAGAAAATTACCACATCTGCAGACCTTATTGACTGAACTCTGCAAGCACCACAGGAGTTGCCCTGCAGTGGATCCCATCTCACTGTGGAATACCAGGAAATGAGAAAGCAGATCAGTTGGCAAAGGAAGGTTCAACAGGCACACAACTAGTTACACCGGTTACATACCATCATAAGAAACAGATAATCAAATCAATCAGAGGACCACAAGCCCCAAATCATGATGCCTTCCATAATATGAATAGATATGAACAAGTTATCATTATGCGCCTCAGAACAGGACACAATCGACTCCATAGTCACATGTATACAAAATTCAAGATTGGCACCTCAACTACTTGTACATGTGGACAGGCGCCCCAGACTGCTGAACACATACTTCAAGACTGTACTGAATATAGTAGACTGGAGAAAATCCATTGGTCCATAGATACAACACTACAGGTGTCCCAGACTGCTGAACACATACTTCAAGACTGCACTGAATATAGTAGACTGGAGAAAATCCATTGGTCCATAGATACAACACTACAGGTGTCCAGACTGCTGAACACATACTTCAAGACTGCACTGAATATAGTAGACTGGAGAAAATCCATTGGTCCATAGATACAACACTACAGGTGTCCCAGACTGCTGAACACATACTTCAAGACTGCACTGAATATAGTAGACTGGAGAAAATCCATTGGCCCATAGATACAACACTACAGACAAAACTATATGGGCCACTGCAAAAATTACAAAAGACAGTAACATTTATACAGGAAACGACATTGCTGATATAGACAATACTTCGGGTGAGCGAAAGATAGATAGATCAACTTACTCATTACCTAACTCTCTATCATCAACTTACTACCTAACTCTATCATCAACTTACTAATTATCTTACTGTCTATCATCAACTTACTCATTACCTAACTCTCTATCATTAACTTATTCATTACCTAACTCTCTATCATCAACTTACTCATTACTAAGCTGTCTATCGTCAACTTACTTATTACCTAACTCTCTTATCATCAACGTACTCATTATCTAACTGTCTATCATCAACTTACTCATTACCTAACTCTCTATCATTAACTTACTCATTACCTAACTCTCTATCGTCAACTTACTCATTACCAAGCTGTCTATCATCAACTTACTCATTACTTAACTGTCTATCGTCAACTTACTCATTACCTAACTCTCTATCGTCAACTTACTCATTACCTAACTCTCTATCGTCAACTTACTCATTACCTAACTCTCTATCATCAATTTACTACCTTATCATCAACCTACTCATTACCTAGCTCTCTATCATCAACTTACTCATTACCTAACTATCTATCGTCAACTTACTCATTACCTAACTCTCTATCATCAACTTACTCATTACCTAGCTCTCTACAGTCAACTTACTCATTACCTAACTCTCTATCATCAACCTACTCATTATCTAACTCTCTATCGTCAACTTACTTATTACCTAACTCTCTACAGTCAACTTACTCATTACCTAACTCTCTGACATCAATTTACTACCTAACTCTCTATCATCAACTTACTCATTACCTAGCTCTCTATCGTCAACTTACTCATTACCTAGCTCTCTATCATCAACTTACTCATTACCTAACTCTCTATCATCAATTTACTACCTAACTCTCTATCATCAACTTACTCATTACCTAAATCTCTATAATCAACTTACTCATTACATAATCTCTATAATCAACTTACTCATTACCTAAATCTCTATAATCAACTTACTCATTACCTAACTCTCTATCATCAACTTACTCATTACCTAAATCTCTATAATCAACTTACTCATTACCTAAATCTCTATAATCAACTTACTCATTACCTAAATCTCTATATAATCAACTTACTCATTACCTAAATCTCTATAATCAACTTACTCATTACCTAAATCTCTATAATCAACTTACTCATTACCTAAATCTCTATAATCAACTTACTCATTACCTAACTCTCTATCATCAACTTACTCATTACCTAGCTCTCCATCATCAACTTACTCATTACCTAAATCTCTATATATAATCAACTTACTCATTACCTAAATCTCTATAATCAACTTACTTATTACCTAAATCTCTATAATCAACTTACTCATTACCTAAATCTCTATAATCAACCTACTCATTACCTAAATCTCTATAATCAACTTACTCATTACCTAACTCTCTATCATCAACTTACTCATTACCTAGCTCTCCATCGTCAACTTACTCATTACCTAACTCTTTCATCAACTTACTCATTACCTAACTATCGATCATCAACTTACTCATTACCTCATCATCATGGAGTGCCGTCTCCGCAACGAAGGTTGGCTACCATGGAGCGCCATTCTGCTCTGTCTCTTGCTTTGATGGTGCAGGTTGTCATAGGTTGATTTGTCCACCTTTTGATGTTACTCGTCCATGTTAGTCTTGGTCTGCCTCTGCCTGTTTTACCTTGTATTTCCCCCTCCAGGATTACTTTTAGTAGGCTGTTGTGTCTTTTAACATGACCCAAAAATCGCATTTGCTTGTTTGAATTGTGTTTAGTAGTTCTCTTTTCATTTTTAGTTGTTTTAAGACTTCATCGTTTGTTATCTTTTGTTTCCATCCAATTCTACCTATTCTTCTATATATCCACATTTCAAAGGCTTCAATTCTCTGTTCTGTTTCTTGTCTAATGTCCATGTTTCTGCACCATATAGGAATATTGAGAAGATGTAACATTTTGCGATTCTTAGTTTTAGTCCTGGTGTTATTTGTTTTGATGTTAGTATGTTCTTCATGACATTAAAATTACTTTTTGCCATTCCTATTCTTTTGTTTATTTCAGTTGTACATTTTCCATCACTGGTTATAGTATGTCCAAGGTTGTTGTAGTTCTGAACTGTCTCCAGGTCTATTCCTTATATTTTGATATCTACTTGTGGGTTTGAGTATCTTCTTTGTTTAATATCATAGTTTTAGTCTTTTTGATATTCATATCTAGTCCATATTTTTTGCTTGTCATGTTTAGTACAATAAGTAATTGTTGTAGGTCTTTAGGATTTTCTGCTAGTACTACAGCATCGTCAGCATATCTTAGGTTATTGATTATCTTTCCATTAATTTGTAGGCCTGGCATCTCTGTGATGTTTTTAAAGATTTGCTCAGTGTATAGATTGAACAAGCTTGGTGATAGGATGCATCCTTGTCTTACTCCTCTTTTTATATCAATGGGTGTAGAGAACTTTTGTTATATTTTATTATTGCTGTTTGCTCCCAGTATAGATTACATATTAGTCGTATGTCCATGTCATCTAGATGTATCTCTTTTAGGCATTCTATAAGGTGTTTGTGGTGTACTCTATCAAAAGCTTTGGTGTAGTCTACAAAGCAGGCATATATTGGTTTGTTTACTTCTGTGTATTTTTCGATTAATGTTCTCATGCAGAATATGGCTTCTTTTGTCTCGCTATTTTTCCTAAATCCAAATTGCTGCTCATCTAATTCAGTATTGATTTTATTCTGAATCCTTCCTTGTATAACTTTTAGCAAGATTTTTGTAACATGGCTCATTAGGCTTATTGTTCTAAAGTCACTGCATTCAACTGCACCATTCTTTTTAGGCAATGCAATGAAAGTTGATGTTTTTAGTTCATTTGGTATGTATCCTGTGTGGTATATGTCGTTGCATATGTCTGTAATCACTTCAATGCAAAAATCTTCTAGTGCCTGTATCATCTCTATCTGTATGCTGTCAGGTCCTGCTGCTTTTCCCTTTTTCCTTGTTTTTATAGCTTTTTCCACCTCAGATTTTAAGATTTTATAGCCTGATGTACATTTTATAACTGGTTTCTTGTCCCTTTGATCTTGAAATAGGTCTGTTATATATTCCTGCCATCTATCTATAATATCCTTATTGTCTGTTAGCATTTTTCCTTTTTTGTCTGCAATGCATCCACCTTCTGTGGCATTTTATTTTTATTAGTCATTCTCTTTATTTCTGTGTGCATTCCTCTTAAGTCTTGTTTGCTTTCCATAGTTTCTATTTCTATACATTTTTGGCTGAACCAGTCTTCTTTTGCTTTTTTGCACATTTTGCATATCTCATTATCTATTTTATTGTATTGGGCAGTGTTCTTCGCTTGTCTCCTTCTTCCATTTTTTCTAAGATGGTGTTAGTTATCCTTTTTGTTTTTTGTTCTTTTCTCTTTTGGGTAAGGTGTCGCAGGTTTCTTGTATGCTTTTCTTTATGCATTGCCATTTGGTTGTTACTTTTGTATCAGTATTTTCTCTTCTGTATTGTTTAATTCCTTCTTCTAGCAGCTTCTGGTATGTGTTCTTTACTTGTATTGTATAGGTAATTTTGATTTAAAGCTGTTATATCTAGTGGATTTGTTGATGAATTAGACTTTTGCTGGTTTCTCTTTAGTTTGATTTTCATTTTAATCATTACAGGATTGTGATCAGAATTAATATCTGCTCCTGGGTAGGTTTTGGCTTTCATTTCGCTGTTACAGAACCTTTCTTTTATCATTATGTAATCTATTTGATTCCTCTTCTTTTTACCTAAATCTCTATAATCAACTTACTCATTACCTAACTCTCTAACCATCAATGTACTACTTAACTCTCTATCATCACCTTATTCATTACCTAACTATCTATCATCAATTTACTACTAACTCTCTATCATCAACTTACTCATTATCTAACTCTATATCATCAACTTACTACCCAACTCTCTTATCATCAACCTACTCATTATCTAACTCTCTATCGTCAACTTACTTATTACCTAACTCTCTACAGTCAACTTACTCATTACCTAACTCTCTGACATCAATTTACTACCTAACTCTCTATCATCAACTTACTCATTACCTAGCTCTCTATCGTCAACTTACTCATTACCTAACTCTCTATCATCAACTTACTTTTACCTAACTCTCTATCGTCAACTTACTCATTACCTAACTCTCTAACCATCAATGTACTACTTAACTCTCTATCATCACCTTATTCATTACCTAACTATCTATCATCAATTTACTACCTAACTCTCTATCGTCAACTTACTCATTATCTAACTCTCTATCATCAACTTACTACCCAACTCTCTTATCATCAACTACTCATTATCTAACTCTCTATCGTCAACTTACTCATTACCTAACTCTCTACAGTCAACTTACTCATTACCTAACTCTCTACATCAATTTACTACCTAACTCTCTATCATCAACTTACTCATTACCTAGCTCTCTATCGTCAACTTACTCATTACCTAACTCTCTATCATCAACTTACTCATTACCTAACTCTCTATCGTCAACTTACTCATTACCTAACTCTCTATCGTCAACTTACTCATTACCTAACTATCTATCGTCAACTTACTCATTACCTAACTATCTATCGTCAACTTACTCATTACCTAACTCTCTATCGTCAACTTACTCATTACCTAGCTCTCTATCGTCAACTTACTCATTACCTAACTATCTATCATCAACTTACTCATTACCTAACTCTCTATCATCAACTTACTCATTACCTAACTCTCTATCGTCAACTTACTCATTACCTAACTCTCTATCGTCAACTTACTCATTACCTAACTCTCTATCGTCAACTTACTCATTACCTAGCTCTCTATCGTCAACTTACTCATTACCTAACTCTCTATCGTCAACTTACTCATTACCTAACTCTCTATCGTCAACTTACTCATTACCTAACTCTCTATCGTCAACTTACTCATTACCTAACTCTCTATCGTCAACTTACTCATTACCTAGCTCTCTATCGTCAACTTACTCATTACCTAGCTCTCTATCGTCAACTTACTCATTACCTAACTCTCTATCGTCAACTTACTCATTACCTAACTCTCTATCGTCAACTTACTCATTACTAGCTCTCTATCGTCAACTTACTCATTACCTAGCTCTCTATCGTCAACTTAATCATTACCTAGCTCTCTATCGTCAACTTACTCATTACCTAGCTCTCTATCGTCAACTTACTCTTTACCTAGCTCTCTATCGTCAACTTACTCATTACCTAGCTCTCTATCGTCAACTTACTCATTACCTAGCTCTCTATCGTCAACTTACTCATTACCTAGCTCTCTATCGTCAACTTACTCATTACCTAGCTCTCTATCGTCAACTTACTCGTTACCTAGCTCTCTATCATCAACTTACTCATTACCAAGCTCTCCATCGTCAACTTACTCATTACCTAGCTCTCTATCGTCAACTTACTCATTACCTAGCTCTCTATCGTCAACTTACTCATTACCTAGCTCTCTATCATCAACTTACTCATTACCTAGCTCTCTATCGTCAACTTACTCATTACCTAGCTCTCTATCATCAACTTACTCATTACCTAACTCTCTATCGTCAACTTACTCATTACCTAGCTCTCTATCGTCAACTTACTCATTACCTAACTCTCTATTTCAACTTACTCATTATCTAACTCTCTATCATCAACTTACTCATTATCTAACTCTCTATCATCAACAAACCAGTCTTACATGCGAACATCTTCTGACTGACTGCAACAAAGAACGTGCTCGACAATAGGCCCACTACTAAAAACAGCTGTATTCTGATTGTGAATATTCTGAAGTGCTGTTTTTGTTTCAATTACGATAATTATATTTTTTCAGTTCTCATGGAAAGACTGCAATTTTTCTTCTTTCTTTCCTATCCATGTGGAGCATAGTCTTCAACAAACACTTCCTAAACTGTTCTGTTTCTTGCTATTTTTTAAGATCATTCCATGTCTCCCCCAGCATCTTAATTTCTGCTTCTACCTGTCTTCTCCGCGTATATTTTGGTCTTTCCCTTTGCCATCTCCCCTGGGGATTTCAAAAAAGGGCATGTCGCATAATACTCTCAGTTGGCTTCCGCTGTGTGTATCCTATTCAACGCCACTATCGTCGTCGTATCTATTTGTCCGCTGGTACTTTCCCACGATTCTACGTTAGTGATATTGTCCTATCAGAAGACTGAATTTAAAAGAATGTACAATATATTCCGCAACTGTTTACAATCGATAGTAAGAAACGAGTACTTGAGATTCATGTTGAGACAGTTTTCACCGACGAAAGTCAATTCTGGACAATCGTAGAATAGAAATAAACATCGCTAGAGGACACAGAAACGTTCACTACTGGACAATCGTAGAATAGAAATAAACATCGCTAGAGGACACAGAAACGTTCACTACTGGACAATCGTAGAATAGAAATAAACATCGCTAGAGGACACAGAAACGTTCACTACTGGACAATCGTAGAATAGAAATAAACATCGCTAGAGGACACAGAAACGTTCACTACTGGACAATCGTAGAATAGAAATAAACATCGCTAGAGGACACAGAAACGTTCACTACTGGACAATCGTAGAATAGAAATAAACATCGCTAGAGGACACAGAAACGTTCACTACTGGACAATCGTAGAATAGAAATAAACATCGCTAGAGGACACAGAAACGTCACTACTGGACAATCGTAGAATAGAAATAAACATCGCTAGAGGACACAGAAACGTTCACTACTGGACAATCGTAGAATAGAAATAAACATCGCTAGAGGACACAGAAACGTTCACTACTGGACAATCGTAGAATAGAAATAAACATCGCTAGAGGACACAGAAACGTTCACTACTGGACAATCGTAGAATAGAAATAAACATCGCTAGAGGACACAGAAACGTTCACTACTGGACAATCGTAGAATAGAAATAAACATCGCTAGAGGACACAGAAACGTTCACTACTGGACAATCGTAGAATAGAAATAAACATCGCTAGAGGACACAGAAACGTTCACTACTGGACAATCGTAGAATAGAAATAAACATCGCTAGAGGACACAGAAACGTTCACTACTGGACAATCGTAGAATAGAAATAAACATCGCTAGAGGACACAGAAACGTTCACTACTGGACAATCGTAGAATAGAAATAAACATCGCTAGAGGACACAGAACGTTCACTACTGGACAATCGTAGAATAGAAATAAACATCGCTAGAGGACACAGAAACGTTCACTACTGGACAATCGTAGAATAGAAATAAACATCGCTAGAGGACACAGAAACATACTCTAGAATGTGACAAAAATGGCGTAGATGGATAAATGGATTAACGAGGACACCAAAATAGAAGGCTTATAAGAAACAAGAGGAAACAAGTACCATTTGTTTGGCTGTCTTGTAATGGAGGAAATGTGACAATTGGAGAAATTGTGTGTGGAAAGATACAGGGAAAAATATGACAATTGGAGAAATTGTGTGTGGAAAGATACAGGGAAAAAAATGTGACAATTGGAGAAATTGTGGAGAATGGGGAGATACAGGAAAACAATTTGAGACATTGTGGAGAATGGGGAGATACAGGTAAACAATGTGACAATTTGAGACATTATGGAGAAAGGGAAGATACGAGGGAACAATGTGACAATTTGGGACATTGTGGAGAATGGGGAGATACAGGGAAACAATGTGATAATTTGAGACATTGTGGAGAATGGGGAGATACAGGTAAACAATGTGACAATTTGGGACATTCTGGGGAATGGGGAGATACAGGGAAACAATGTGACAATTGGAGAAATTGTGGGGGGGGGGAGGAATATAACGGATGCGGCTGGGATAAGATGTGACGGTTTGAGAAATTGTAGGTAAAAAAAAAAAGAGAATAGCTGCGGAATAATGTGATAATTGGAGAAACTGTAGGGGGGGGGGGGGGGGGGGAGATACAGGGAAACAATGTGATAATTTGATAATTTTTTTTTTTTTTTTTTTTTGGGGGGGGGGGGAGATACAGGGAAACAATGTGATAATTGGAGAAAATTGGGGGGGGGGGGGGGGGAGAGATACAGGGAAACAATGTGATAATTGGAAAAATTTGGGGGGGGGGGGGGGGGTACAGGACACAGATAGTCGAGACTGGTTAAGATAAAGGTTGGTAAGAAGACCAAAAAGGTTGGTAAGAAGATAGATAATTAATTTAAAAATTGTATAGAAAGTTGTGAAGAGACTAGTGCCCTACGGCACGGCACTCGATGATGACGAGTTATAATGACAACATGACCGTCCCCTGTGCTATCGTGAAAACAAACATGGCCTCTGCACAGATTTCCCTGCAGCTTTCCGTTCTATCAACAAGGATTGTGAACATTCATAGTCAGATGGAGAGCCGAGCCTTACACAACGGCTGATTTCTGTATCCTCGTGGTGGTGGTAGTGCTGGTTGTGGGGAGAGGGACACACAGGGGGGATAGATTGGGGAATGGAAGGCAGATCTGAAAGTGTAAGCGACAAAGGTGGATAAGGGAGGCACAACGGTGTAAGTGAGAAATGAGGATAGATGGGAGATCCAGATGTGCAAGTGAGAAATGAGGATAGATGGGAGATCCAGATATGTAAGTGAGAAATGAGGATAGATGGGAGATCCAGATGTGCAAGTGAGAAATGAGGATAGATGGGAGATCCAGATGTGCAAGTGAGAAATGAGGATAGATGGGAGATCGAGATGTGTAAGTGAGAAATGGGGATAGATGGGAGATGGAGATGTGTAAGTGAGAAAAGGGGATAGATGGGAGATCCAGATGTGTAAGGGAGAAAAGGAGATAGATGGGAGATCCAAAGGTGTAAGTGAGAAAAGGGGATAGATGGTAGATCCAAAGGTGTAAGTCTCTCTCTCTCTCTCTCTCTCTCTCTCTCTCTCTGCGATCAAGACTCAATCAGAGTAGGATTCCAGACTCTCTCATGAAGGCAGCTGTCTGTTTAAGCGAATTGTTTGCCCATATAGTATCTCTTCCAGGGAGGTGGGCGTGGACCACATTGCTCTTCTCAGGTCAGTGTACTGGGGGCAATCTTGTAGAACATGTTTTGTAGTCATATTGTCCAGTGTACAGTGGCATAGGCTGGTTGTACCTATTTTGAATTTAGTGAACATGTGATTTCTCATTCTATTGTGGCCAGTACGTAGGCGAAGTATGATGACTTGACCCCTCCTTGATAGTTGGTGGTATCCGTCACTCTCGTTATGCTTTGGGTGTTCTCGTTTCCATTTTTCATGGAACTGACCTTTGAGGATGGATTTGGCTTCATCATAACTGAGCGGATGGTTCTCTTGTGGTAATCTCCCTCCTTCTTTAGCTAATTTGTCTGCGCGTTCGTTCCCTTGTATATTACAGTGTGATGGTATCCACTGAATGACTACTCTCTGGAAGTTGTTGCATAGTTGGTCCAGGGTTGTTCTCAAGTCATCTAGTTCATTGTTCTTGGGGCTTTTTAGAGCTGATAGTACTGACAGTGCATCAGTCAGAATCACCAATTTATTGTGCATGTTATTTTTGTATTGAGTAGCCAATGTTGCAGCATCTCTGAGGGCATCAGTTTCTGCTTTAAAGTTGTTTGAGAATTTTCCAGTAGCTATTGACTTGGTGATCTCATCCTGATTATTCAGCGTCAAGAACACACCTCTCCCTCCATTTCTGGTGGCATTTGTAGCATAGCCATCTGTGTATATGTAGGACCAAGAGTCCTGTGGGTAGGTATCGTGTATGTGTTTTTCTGCTACGTGTTTTATTTCTGTGTCTGATTGTGTGCCTTTTTTCATGATTCATGTTATATTTTCCTAAAGTTCTGGTATTTTATGCTTTCCATGAGGAGACATATCAGATGGGCCCAATGGTTTCAATATTGTTTGGGAAGGTACTGGGTCTCCAGTAGTTAGTTCATTGGCAATTGCAGCGAAGTTGCTCCTCTTAAGTCGTACCATTCCGGAACCAGATATTCCTTGGTGCATGGGGTGGCTAAGGAGCCTTCTATCTTTCTCCGCTTGTTGCAATACTTTAGTGACCCGTCTGTCATCTAAAGGTTGTAAACCTGTTACTGTTTCTAGAGTTTTGATAGGTGTAGAAAGGTGTAAGTGAGAAAAGGTGATAGATGGGAGTTATTGAAGGTGTAAGTGAGAAAAGGTGATAGATGGGAGATCTGAAGTGTAAGTGAGAAAAGGTGATAGAAGGGAGATCTGAAGGTGTAAGTGAGAATAGGTGATAGATGGAAGATATGAAGGTGTAAGTGAGAGAAGGTGATAGATGGGAGATCTGAAGGTGTAAGTGAGAATAGGTGATAAATGGCAGATCTGAAGGTGTAAGTAAGAAAAGTTGATAGATGGGAGATCTGAAGGTGTAAGTGAAAAAGGTGATAGATGGGAGATCTGAAGGTGTAAGTGAGAAAAAGTGATAGAAGGGAGATCTGAAGGTGTAAGTGAGAAAAGGTGATAGATTGGAGACCTGAAGGTGTAAGTGAGAAAAGGTGATAGTTTGGAGATCTGAAGGTGTAAGTGAGAAAAGGTGATAAATAGGAGATCTCAAGGTGTAAGTAAGAAAAGGTGATAAATAGGAGATCTCAAGGTGTAAGTGAGAAAAGGTGATAGTTTGGAGATCTGAAGGTGTAAGTGAGAAAAGGTGATAAATAGGAGATCTCAAGGTGTAAGTAAGAAAAGGTGATAGATGGGTGATCTCAAGGTGTACAAGCGAGTCAATATCTATGTACCGGGATTACAGTTCCCAGAGGACGTAACATAAAATCAAGAGGTTTGACCTGAGAAAGAAATATTTCTGTAATTAAAAAAAAAAATAAGAAAAACAGGATAAGATATTTTCAAATGGCGAAATTTGATAAAATATCTTTAGAAGGATTAAAAACTGCTAGAATAAAAATTTAGATCTGAGAAAGAGCATCTGGGTCTATGTCCTATATACTACGGCTACGGCTCGAAAGGTGAATAGATAGATAGATCATCTATTTTCAATACTTGATATAAGAAGGCCAATAGATAGATAGATCAGATATTTTCAATACTTGATATAAGAAGGTCAATAGATAGATAGATCAGATATTTTCAATACTTGATATAAGGAGGTCAATAGATAGATAGATCAGATATTTTCAATACTTGATATAAGAAGGTCAATAGATAGATAGATAGATCAGACATTTTCAATACTTGGAAATATCTGATCTATCTATCTATTGACCTCCTAGGGTCATACACCCAATTTACAGCAGGTGGGTAGATTTTACACCCAACTACAGCAAGTAGCCAGATTCTACGTCCAAATACAGTAATTAGCCACAGTATACACCCCATTACAGCAAGTGGGCAGACTGTACAGCCCATTACAGCAAGTGGGCAGACTGTACAGCCAGTCAATATCGTTCCAGAGTTCATTAGCCCGTCCCCATGAAAGTTTTGGCAAGAACTACATAATTTTGTTTCTTTCCGGTTGAGCTTTCAGTGAAACTGATTGGCAAAAATCATATAACTGTTTTTTTTTTTTAGTTGAGCTCTTCTATTTGATTTTATTTATTTGCATTTTATTTATAATTCTGGTTATCTTCTAAAGAAGGTTATGGGCTATGTATTTTGCACTTATGAAGGTTATTTCTCGGCTGATCAGCCCGAAGCAAGTGCTGGGGTAAACATACACTCCTACTTGGTATGGTGACATAGCAGTCTCCAGTGTTCGTTACACCCCACCACTTGCTACCTTACCGCAGCACTACAGTTATTCGCCTGATCCTTGATAAGTCTGAACATACGTTGAGAAAAACACAAAGATGTTGAGAATACAAATGATCACTCTAGAGAATTACCCGGAGACAATGAAGAAAATGTCGCAATCTACAATCTATCTCTCTCTCTCTCTCTCTCTCTCTCTCTCTCTCTCTCTCTCTCTCTCTCACTCACTCACCCTCTCGATCTCTGGAAACAACAATCTAGAGAGAGATTGGAACAGACAAAGGTATCAAAACGCTCAACAAATTAGAGAGCGATTACAACAGACAAAGGTATCAAAACGCTCAACAATCTAGAAAGAGCTTAGAACAAACAAAGGTATCAAAACGCTCAACAATCTAGAGAGAGATTAAAACAGACAAAGGTATCAAAACGCTCAACAATCTAGAGAGAGATTAAAACAGACAAAGGTATCAAAACGCTCAACAATCTAGAAAGAGATTAAAACAGACAAAGTATCAAAACGCTCAACAATCTAGAGAGAGATTAAAACAGACAAAGGTATCAAAACGCTCAACAATCTAGAAAGAGATTAGAACAAACAAAGGTATCAAAACGCTCAACAATCTAGAAAGAGATTAAAACAGACAAAGGTATCAAAACGCTCAACAATCTAGAAAGAGATTAGAACAAACAAAGGTATCAAAACGCTCAACAATCTAGAAAGAGATTAAAACAGACAAAGGTATCAAAACGCTCAACAATCTAGAAAGAGATTAGAACAAACAAAGGTATCAAAACGCTCAACAATCTAGAAAGAGATTAAAACAGACAAAGGTATCAAAACGCTCAACAATCTAGAAAGAGATTAGAACAAACAAAGGTATCAAAACGCTCAACAATCTAGAAAGAGATTAGAACAAACAAAGGTATCAAAACGCTCAACAAATTAGAGAGAGATTACAACAGACAAAGGTATCAAAACGCTCAAGAATCTAGAAAGAGCTTAGAACAAACAAAGGTATCAAAACGCTCAACAATCTAGAGAGAGATTAAAACAGACAAAGGTATCAAAACGCTCAACAATCTAGAGAGAGATTAAAACAGACAAAGGTATCAAAACGCTCAACAATCTAGAAAGAGATTAAAACAGACAAAGGTATCAAAACGCTCAACAATCTAGAGAGAGATTAAAACAGACAAAGGTATCAAAACGCTCAACAATCTAGAAAGAGCTTAGAACAAACAAAGGTATCAAAACGCTCAACAATCTAGAGACAGATTAAAACAAACAAAGGTATCAAAACGCTCAACAATCTAGAGAGAGATTAAAACAGACAAAGGTATCAAAACGCTCAACAATCTAGAAAGAGATTAAAACAGACAAAGGTATCAAAACGCTCAACAATCTAGAGAGAGAGATTAGAACAGACAAAGGTATCAAAACGCTCAACAATCTAGAAAGAGATTAGAACAAACAAAGGTATCAAAACGCTCAACAATCTAGAAAGAGATTAAAACAGACAAAGGTATCAAAACGCTCAACAATCTAGAAAGAGATTAGAACAAACAAAGGTATCAAAACGCTCAACAATCTAGAAGAGATTAAAACAGACAAAGGTATCAAAACGCTCAACAATCTAGAAAGAGATTAGAACAAACAAAGGTATCAAAACGCTCAACAATCTAGAAAGAGATTAAAACAGACAAAGGTATCAAAACGCTCAACAATCTAGAAAGAGATTAGAACAAACAAAGGTATCAAAACGCTCAACAATCTAGAAAGAGATTATAACAAACAAAGGTATCAAAACGCTCAACAATCTAGAGAGAGATTAGAACAAACAAAGGTATCAAAACGCTCAACAATCTAGAAAGAGATTAGAACAAACAAAGGTATCAAAACGCTCAACAATCTAGAAAGAGATTAGAACAAACAAAAGTATCAAAACGCTCAACAATCTAGAAAGAGATTAGAACAAACAAAGGTATCAAAAGGCTCAACAATCTAGAAAGAGATTAGAACAAAACAAAGGTATCAAAACGCTCAACAATCTAGAAAGAGATTAGAACAAACAAAGGTATCAAAACGCTCAACAATCTAGAGAGAGATTAGAACAAACAAAGGTATCAAAACGCTCAACAATCTAGAAAGAGATTAAAACAGACAAAGGTATCAAACGCTCAACAATCTAGAAAGAGATTAGAACAAACAAAGGTATCAAAACGCTCAACAATCTAGAAAGAGATTAAAACAGACAAAGGTATCAAAACGCTCAACAATCTAGAAAGAGATTAGAACAAACAAAGGTATCAAAACGCTCAACAATCTAGAAAGAGATTAAAACAGACAAAGGTATCAAAACGCTCAACAATCTAGAAAGAGATTAGAACAAACAAAGGTATCAAAACGCTCAACAATCTAGAAAGAGATTAGAACAAACAAAGGTATCAAAACGCTCAACAAATTAGAGAGAGATTACAACAGACAAAGGTATCAAAACGCTCAAGAATCTAGAAAGAGCTTAGAACAAACAAAGGTATCAAAACGCTCAACAATCTAGAGAGAGATTAAAACAGACAAAGGTATCAAAACGCTCAACAATCTAGAGAGAGATTAAAACAGACAAAGGTATCAAAACGCTCAACAATCTAGAAGAGATTAAAACAGACAAAGGTATCAAAACGCTCAACAATCTAGAGAGAGATTAAAACAGACAAAGGTATCAAAACGCTCAACAATCTAGAAAGAGCTTAGAACAAACAAAGGTATCAAAACGCTCAACAATCTAGAGACAGATTAAAACAAACAAAGGTATCAAAACGCTCAACAATCTAGAGAGAGATTAAAACAGACAAAGGTATCAAAACGCTCAACAATCTAGAAAGAGATTAAAACAGACAAAGGTATCAAAACGCTCAACAATCTAGAGAGAGAGATTAGAACAGACAAAGGTATCAAAACGCTCAACAATCTAGAAAGAGATTAGAACAAACAAAGGTATCAAAACGCTCAACAATCTAGAAAGAGATTAAAACAGACAAAGGTATCAAAACGCTCAACAATCTAGAAAGAGATTAGAACAAACAAAGGTATCAAAACGCTCAACAATCTAGAAAGAGATTAAAACAGACAAAGGTATCAAAACGCTCAACAATCTAGAAAGAGATTAGAACAAACAAAGGTATCAAAACGCTCAACAATCTAGAAAGAGATTAAAACAGACAAAGGTATCAAAACGCTCAACAATCTAGAAAGAGATTAGAACAAACAAAGGTATCAAAACGCTCAACAATCTAGAAAGAGATTAGAACAAACAAAGGTATCAAAACGCTCAACAATCTAGAGAGAGATTAGAACAAACAAAGGTATCAAAACGCTCAACAATCTAGAAAGAGATTAGAACAAACAAAGGTATCAAAACGCTCAACAATCTAGAAAGAGATTAGAACAAACAAAAGTATCAAAACGCTCAACAATCTAGAAAGAGATTAGAAAAACAAAGGTATCAAAAGGCTCAACAATCTAGAAAGAGATTAGAACAAACAAAGGTATCAAAACGCTCAACAATCTAGAAAGAGATTAGAACAAACAAAGGTATCAAAACGCTCAACAATCTAGAGAGAGATTAGAACAAACAAAGGTATCAAAACGCTCAACAATCTAGAAAGAGATTAGAACAAACAAAGGTATCAAAACGCTCAACAATCTAGAAAGAGATTAGAACAAACAAAGGTATCAAAACGCTCAACAATCTAGAAAGAGATTAGAACAAACAAAGGTATCAAAACTCTCAAGAATCTAGAGAGAGATTAGAACAAACAAAGGTATCAAAACGCTCAACAATCTAGAAAGAGATTAGAACAAACAAATGTATCAAAACGCTCAACAATCTAGAAAGAGATTAGAACAAACAAAAGTATCAAAACGCTCAGCAATCTAGAAAGAGATTAGAACAAACAAAGGTATCAAAACGCTCAACAATCTAGAAAGAGATTAGAACAAACAAAGGTATCAAAACGCTCAACAATCTAGAAAGAGATTAGAACAAACAAAGGTATCAAAACGCTCAACAAATTAGAGAGAGATTACAACAGACAAAGGTATCAAAACGCTCAAGAATCTAGAAAGAGCTTAGAACAAACAAAGGTATCAAAACGCTCAACAATCTAGAGAGAGATTAAAACAGACAAAGGTATCAAAACGCTCAACAATCTAGAAAGAGATTAAAACAGACAAAGGTATCAAACGCTCAACAATCTAGAGAGAGATTAAAACAGACAAAGGTATCAAAACGCTCAAGAATCTAGAAAGAGTTTAGAACAAACAAAGGTATCAAAACGCTCAACAATCTAGAGAGAGATTAAAACAGACAAAGGTATCAAAACGCTCAACAATCTAGAGAGAGATTAAAACAGACAAAGGTATCAAAACGCTCAACAATCTAGAAAGAGATTAAAACAGACAAAGGTATCAAAACGCTCAACAATCTAGAGAGAGATTAAAACAGACAAAGGTATCAAAACGCTCAAAAATCTAGAAAGAGATTAGAACAAACAAAGGTATCAAAACGCTCAACAATCTAGAAAGAGATTAAAACAGACAAAGGTATCAAAACGCTCAACAATCTAGAAAGAGATTAGAACAAACAAAGGTATCAAAACGCTCAACAATCTAGAAAGAGATTAAAACAGACAAAGGTATCAAAACGCTCAACAATCTAGAAAGAGATTAGAACAAACAAAGGTATCAAAACGCTCAACAATCTAGAAAGCGATTAAAACAGACAAAGGTATCAAAACGCTCAACAATCTAGAAAGAGATTAGAACAAACAAAGGTATCAAAACGCTCAACAATCTAGAAAGAGATTAGAACAAACAAAGGTATCAAAACGCTCAACAATCTAGAGAGAGATTAGAACAAACAAGGTATCAAAACGCTCAACAATCTAGAAAGAGATTAGAACAAACAAAGGTATCAAAACGCTCAACAATCTAGAAAGAGATTAGAACAAACAAAAGTATCAAAACGCTCAACAATCTAGAAAGAGATTAGAACAAACAAGGTATCAAAACGCTCAACAATCTAGAAAGAGATTAGAACAAACAAAGGTATCAAAACGCTCAACAATCTAGAAAGAGATTAGAACAAACAAAGGTATCAAAACGCTCAACAATCTAGAAAGAGATTAGAACAAACAAAGGTATCAAAAGGCTCAACAATCTAGAGAGAGATTAGAACAAACAAAGGTATCAAAACGCTCAACAATCTAGAAAGAGATTAGAACAAACAAAGGTATCAAAACGCTCAACAATCTAGAAAGAGATTAGAACAAACAAAGGTATCAAAACGCTCAACAATCTAGAAAGAGATTAGAACAAACAAAGGTATCAAAACGCTCAACAATCTAGAAAGAGATTAGAACAAACAAAGGTATCAAAACGCTCAACAATCTAGAGAGAGATTAGAACAAACAAAGGTATCAAAACGCTCAACAATCTAGAAAGAGATTAGAACAAACAAAGGTATCAAAACGCTCAACAATCTAGAAAGAGATTAGAACAAACAAAGGTATCAAAACGCTCAACAATCTAGAAAGAGATTAGAACAGACAAAGGTATCAAAACGCTCAACAATCTAGAAAGAGATTAGAACAAACAAAGGTATCAAAACGCTCAACAATCTAGAAAGAGATTAGAACAGACAAAGGTATCAAAACGCTCAACAATCTAGAAAGAGATTAGAACAAACAAAGGTATCAAACGCTCAACAATCTAGAAAGAGATTAGAACAGACAAAGGTATCAAAACGTTCAACAATCTAGAGAGAGATTAAAACAAACAAAGGTATCAAAACGCTCAACAATCTAGAAAGAGATTAGAACAAACAAAGGTATCAAAACGCTCAACAATCTAGAAAGAGATTAGAACAAACAAAGGTATCAAAACGCTCAACAATCTAGAAAGAGATTAAAACAGACAAAGGTATCAAAACGCTCAACAATCTAGAAAGAGATTAGAACAAACAAAGGTATCAAAACGCTCAACAATCTAGAGAGAGATTAAAACAGACAAAGGTATCAAAACGCTCAACAATCTAGAAAGAGATTAGAACAAACAAAGGTATCAAAACGCTCAACAATCTAGAAAGAGATTAAAACAAACAAAGGTATCAAAACGCTCAACAATCTAGAGAGAGATTAAAACAGACAAAGGTATCAAAACGCTCAACAATCTAGAGAGAGATTAAAACAGACAAAGGTATCAAAACGCTCAACAATCTAGAAAGAGATTAAAACAAACAAAGGTATCAAAACGCTCAACAATCTAGAAAGAGATTAAAACAAACAAAGGTATCAAAACGCTCAACAATCTAGAGAGAGATTAAAACAGACAAAGGTATCAAAACGCTCAACAATCTAGAGAGAGATTAAAACAAACAAAGGTATCAAAACGCTCAACAATCTAGAAAGAGATTAGAACAAACAAAGGTATCAAAACGCTCAACAATCTAGAGAGAGATTAAAACAAACAAAGGTATCAAAACGCTCAACAATCTAGAGAGAGATTAAAACAAACAAAGGTATCAAAACGCTCAACAATCTAGAGAGAGATTAAAACAAACAAAGGTATCAAAACGCTCAACAATCTAGAGAGAGATTAAAACAAACAAAGGTATCAAAACGCTCAACAATCTAGAAAGAGATTAGAAACAGACAAAGGTATCAAAACGCTCAACAATCTAGAGAGAGATTAGAACAGACAAAGGTATCAAAACGCTCAACAATCTAGAGAGAGATTAGAACAAACAAAGGTATCAAAACGCTCAACAATCTAGAGAGAGATTAGAACAGACAAAGGTATCAAAACGCTCAACAATCTAGAGAGAGATTAGAACAAAACAAAGGTATCAAAACGCTCAACAATCTAGAAAGAGATTAGAACAAACAAAGGTATCAAAACGCTCAACAATCTAGAGAGAGATTAGAACAAACAAAGGTATCAAAACGCTCAACAATCTAGAGAGAGATTAGAACAGACAAAGGTATCAAAACGCTCAACAATCTAGAGAGAGATTAGAACAGACAAAGGTATCAAAACGCTCAACAATCTAGAGAGAGATTAGAACAAACAAAGGTATCAAAACGCTCAACAATCTAGAGAGAGATTAGAACAGACAAAGGTATCAAAACGCTCAACAATCTAGAGAGAGATTAAAACAGACAAAGGTATCAAAACGCTCAACAATCTAGAGAGAGATTAAAACAGACAAAGGTATCAAAACGCTCAACAATCTAGAGAGAGATTAAAACAAACAAAGGTATCAAAACGCTCAACAATCTAGAAAGAGATTAGAACAAACAAAGGTATCAAAACGCTCAACAATCTAGAGAGAGAGATTAAAACAGACAAAGGTATCAAAACGCTCAACAATCTAGAGAGAGATTAGAACAAACAAAGGTATCAAAACGCTCAACAATCTAGAGAGAGATTAGAACAAACAAAGGTATCAAAACGCTCAACAATCTAGAAAGAGATTAGAACAAACAAAGGTATCAAAACGCTCAACAATCTAGAGAGAGATTAGAACAAACAAAGGTATCAAAACGCTCAACAATCTAGAGAGAGATTAGAACAAACAAAGGTATCAAAACGCTCAACAATCTAGAGAGAGATTAGAACAAACAAAGGTATCAAAACGCTCAACAATCTAGAAAGAGATTAGAACAAACAAAGGTATCAAAACGCTCAACAATCTAGAGAGAGATTAGAACAAACAAAGGTATCAAAACGCTCAACAATCTAGAAAGAGATTAGAACAAACAAAGGTATCAAAACGCTCAACAATCTAGAAAGAGATTAGAACAAACAAAGGTATCAAAACGCTCAACAATCTAGAAAGAGATTAGAACAAACAAAGGTATCAAAACGATCAACAATCTAGAAAGAGATTAGAACAAACAAAGGTATCAAAACGATGTATCAATTTCGGTGTTTTTCAGCCTACTTTGATATCTACCTCCTTAGACATGCCTTTTCCATTCCATCAATTGGTTATTGTGTTTCTTTACAAGTTTCACAAAATGTCCTCGTCTTATTCTAATTATATTTTATAGCTTGTTCTCGTCATTATCATCTGTTCCTTCTTTGTTTTCTCTATCTACTCTGCTACGATGAGCAGGTCGTATGGTCAGTACCTGTATATGGAGGGATAAGAACATCATGACACACGATGAGCAGGTCGTATGGTCAGTACCTGTATATGGGGGGATAAGAACATCATGACACATGATGAGCAGGTCGTATGGTCAGTACCCGTATATGGGGGGATAAGAACATCATGACACACGATGAGCAGGTCGTATGGTCAGTACCTGTATATGGAGGGATAAGAACATCATGACACACGATGAGCAGGTCGTATGGTCAGTACCCGTATATGGGGGCATAAGAACATCATGACACATGATGAGCAGGTCGTATGGTCAGTACCCGTATATGGGGGGATAAGAACATCATGACACATGATGAGCAGGTCGTATGGTCAGTACCCGTATATGCATGTATGTCCTTACTTTTCCCTTCAGCCGGCGCCGTGGCTGACACTCTCCGTCTTCGACATGCTGGATCTATGTTTGACGTAGGAGTTGTCCTTCTTATAGGGTAGATGCCACCCAGGCAACAAAAAGGGAGCTCTTAAAAAACATCAGAAAGAAGCAATCAACATTTTTTTTTGGGCACATCATGAGAAGAGGAAAGTTGGAATACTTGGTTACAACTGGCAAAATAAAAGGAAAGAGAGATTGCGGACGACAAAGAGAGAAATACTGGATAGCTTGGGGTCATGGCATGGAAAACAGTCAACAACAGAACTGATACGATGCACTGTAGATAGAAGATTGTGGAGGGACATGATCGCCTACGCCAACCGGCAGGGTACATGATGATGATGGTGATGCCACCCAGGGCTGCTGAACCAACCCTGCCCATGGTTTCTGTCTTGGTGTTCTCCCATAGCCTTTCCTACCCCTGATGCTAACTGCTCTGTCTACTCAATTTGTCTAATTCTTCTATGAACCTACATGTCAAGGGCTTCAATTCATTATGAGTGTCCATGTTTCTGCGTCATACTATAATGTTGAGTAAATATAACACTTATTGTTTGTGTTCACCAGCTTGATGTCTCTAGCGAAGTCCCGAAGGACTGAATTTTGCGTGAATAACACTGTCTTCCTATTATTCACACCGGCAGCCGTGTTCTCGGGTCATCCCCGCCGTACAGGCAGATATTCTCCGACTTCAGAGGTACTCTCATATTTCTATCGTCGAGACTTTTAACGTTTGGGTAGTAACATCAGATGTGTAGCCTCTCAGGGTCGTAAGATTCGATGCGTTGCCCTCTCAGGGTCGTAAGATTCGATGCGTTGCCCTCTCAGGGTCGTAAGATTCGATGCGTTGCCCTCTCAGGGTCGTAAGATTCGATGCGTTGCCCTCTCAGGGTCGTAAGATCCGATGTGTTGCCTTCTCAGAGTCGTAAGATCCGATGTGTAGCCCTCTCAGGGTCGTAAGATCCGATGTGTTGCCTTCTCAGAGTCGTAAGATCCGATGTGTAGCCCTCTCAGGGTCGTAAGATTCAATGTGTTTCCCTCTCAGGGTCGTAAGATCCGATGTGTTGCCCTCTCAGGGTTGTAAGATCCGATGTGTTGCCCTCTTAGGGTTGTAAGTTCCTATGTGTAGCCCTCTCAGGGTCGTAAGATCCTATGTGTAGCCCACTCAGGGTCGTAAGATCCGATGTGTAGCCCTCTCAGGGTCGTAAAATCCGATGTGTAGCCCTCTCAGGGTCGTAAGATCCGATGTATAGCCCTCTCAGGGTCGTAAGATTCGATGTCTAGACCTTTTGGAAAAGGCGAAAAACAGAAGGTCCCGTGTGCACTCGCGCACGTTAAAGAATCATTGGCAGTTAAAAGTCGAGAGAGTAGGCCAAAACGGTCACTGCCAAGACAACAAATATTAAGCAAATCTACCCATCCCATGCCCAAGACGGATGTGTCGGGGCGGAAGGCGCAGATATCTCGGCTCTGATATAAACTAGCAACACAAGGCATTCACAAACACTTTACTAGCAAACTCTAAAAAGATAATAGATGCAAGTAAACATCACAGACAATTACAATTATGACCAAGAAACATCTTAATGGACAATTACATTTTAAATCAAGTACAATAATTCAAATATCTGGGTCGCATTTTACAGAGGATGGAAGGCTTAACAGAGAGATTGAAGCAAGAATTCAATGTGCTGACAAAGTTACAGAGAATGGAAGGCTTAACAGAGAGATTGAAGCAAGAATTCAATGTGCTGACAAAGTTACAGAGAATGGAAGGCTTAACGGGGAGATTGAAGCAAGAATTCAATGTGCTAACAAAGTTACAGAGAATGGAAGACTTAACAGAAAAATTGAAGGAAGAGAGACTGAAGAAAGAATTCAATGTGCTGACAAAGTTACAGAGAATGGAAGACTTAACAGTGAGATTGAAGCAAGAATTCAATGTGCTAACAAAGTTACAGAGAATGGAAGGCTTAACGGGAGATTGAAGCAAGAATTCAATGTGCTAATAAAGTTACAGAGAATGGAAGGCTTAACAGAAAATTGAAGGAAGAGAGACTGAAGAAAGAATTCAATGTGCTGACAAAGTTACAGAGAATGGAAGACTTAACAGTGAGATTGAAGCAAGAATTCAATGTGCTAACAAAGTTACAGAGAATGGAAGACTTAACAGAGAGATTGAAGGAAGAATTCAATGTGCTAACAAAGTTACAGAGGATGGAAGGCTTAACAGAGCGATTGAAGGAAGAATTCAATGTGCTAACAAAGTTACAGAGAATGGAAGACTTAACAGAGAGATTGAAGCAAGAATTCAATGTGCTAACAAAGTTACAGAGAATGGAAGGCTTAACAGAGAGATTGAAGCAAGAATTCAAAGTGCTGGCAAAGTTACAGAGAATGGAAGACTTAACAGAGAGATTGAAGGAAGAATTCAATGTGCTAACAAAGTTACAGAGAATGGAAGGCTTAACAGGGAGATTGAAGGAAGAATCAATGTGCTGACAAAGTTACAGAGAATGGAAGACTTAACAGAGAGATTGAAGCAAGAATTCAATGTGCTGACAAAGTTACAGAGAATGGAAGGCTTAACAGAGAGATTGAAGGAAATTCAAAGTGATAATAAAGTTACAGAGGATGGAAGGCTTAACGGAGAGATTGAAGCAAGAATTCAATGTGCTAACAAAGTTACAGAGAATGGAAGGTTTAACAGAGAGATTGAAGGAAGAATTCAAAGTGATAACAAAGTTACAGAGGGTGGAAGGCTTAACAGAGAGATTGAAGCAAGAATTCAATGTGCTAACAAAGTTACAGAGAATGGAAGACTTAACAGAGAGATTGGAGCAAGAATTCAATGTGCTAACAAAGTTACAGAGAATGGAAGACTTAACAGAGAGATTGAAGGAATAATTCAATGTGCTAACAAAGTTACAGAAAATGGAAGGCTTAACAGAGAGATTGAAGCAAGAATTCAAAGTTCTAACAAAGTTACAGAGAATGGAAGGCTTAACAGAGAGATTGAAGCAAGAATTCAATGTGCTAACAAAGTTACAGAGAATGGAAGGCTTAACAGAGAGATTGAAACAAGAATTCAATGTGCTAACAAAGTTACAGAGAATGGAAGGCTTAACAGAGAGATTGAAGCAAGAATTCAATGTGCTGACAAAGTTACAGAGAATGGAAGGCTTAACAGAGAGATTGAAGGAAGAATTCAATGTGCTAACAAAGTTACAGAGAATGGAAGGCTTAACAGAGAGATTGAAGCAAGAATTCAATGTGCTAACAAAGTTACAGAGAATGGAAGGCTTAACAGAGAGATTGAAGGAAGAATTCAAAGTGCTAACAAAGTTACAGAGAATGGAAGGCTTAACAGAGAGATTGAAGCAAGAATTCAACGTGCTGACAAAGTTACAGAGAATGGAAGGCTTAACAGAGAGATTGAAGGAATAATTCAATGTGCTGACAAAGTTACAGAGAATGGAAGACTTAACAGAGAGATTGAAGCAAGAATTCAACGTGCTGACAAAGTTACAGAGAATGGAAGGCTTAACAGAGAGATTGAAGGAAGAATTCAAAGTGCTAACAAAGTTACAGAGAATGGAAGGCTTAACAGAGAGATTGAAGGAATAATTCAATGTGCTAACAAAGTTACAGAGAATGGAAGACTTAACAGAGAGATTGAAGCAAGAATTCAACGTGCTGACAAAGTTACAGAGAATGGAAGGCTTAACAGAGAGATTGAAGGAAGAATTCAATGTGCTAACAAAGTTACAGAGAATGGAAGGCTTAACAGAGAGACTGGAGCAAGAATTCAATGTGCTAACAAAGTTACAGAGAATGGAAGGCTTAACAGAGAGATTGAAGGAAGAATTCAATGTGCTAACAAAGTTACAGAGAATGGAAGGCTTAACAGAGAGATTGGAGCAAGAATTCAATGTGCTAACAAAGTTACAGAGAATGGAAGCTTAACAGAGAGATTGAAGGAAGAATTCAATGTGCTAACAAAGTTACAGAGAATGGAAGGCTTAACAGAGAGATTGAAGCAAGAATCAACGTGCTGACAAAGTTACAGAGAATGGAAGGCTTAACAGAGAGATTGAAGGAATAATTCAATGTGCTGACAAAGTTACAGAGAATGGAAGACTTAACAGAGAGATTGAAGCAAGAATTCAACGTGCTGACAAAGTTACAGAGAATGGAAGGCTTAACAGAGAGATTGAAGGAAGAATTCAAAGTGCTAACAAAGTTACAGAGAATGGAAGACTTAACAGAGAGATTGAAGGAATAATTCAATGTGCTGACAAAGTTACAGAGAATGGAAGACTTAACAGAGAGATTGAAGCAAGAATTCAACGTGCTGACAAAGTTACAGAGAATGGAAGGCTTAACAGAGAGATTGAAGAAGAATTCAATGTGCTAACAAAGTTACAGAGAATGGAAGGCTTAACAGAGAGATTGGAGCAAGAATTCAATGTGCTAACAAAGTTACAGAGAATGGAAGGCTTAACAGAGAGATTGAAGGAAGAATTCATGTGCTAACAAAGTTACAGAGAATGGAAGACTTAACAGAGAGATTGAAGCAAGAATTCAATGTGCTGACAAAGTTACAGAGAATGGAAGGCTTAACAGAGAGATTGAAGCAAGAATTCAATGTGCTGACAAAGTTACAGAGAATGGAAGGCTTAACAGGGAGACCGAAGCAAAAGTTGGAAGTGCTAACAAAGTTACAGACCAAATGTCGCCAATTTTAGAGCATCTTGCTATCTCAATGGAAACAAAGAGGAACTTGATCAACTCTATCTTTATTCCAACTCTTTGCTATCAATGTCAACATGGACTCTGACTAAAGATCAAGAAAGAAAGCTGACAAGGTATAAGATGAAATGCCTCAGAAAAGTTGTGAACAAAACACGAAGAGATCATGTAGAGAACAATGAAATCAGAAACAACATTGGGATTCTACCAGCAATCGAATACATAGAGAGACAAAGATGAAAGTGGTTTGAACATTTAATGTGCATGAACCCCTCAGTACCAGCCTCAAGAGCTTATAACAACAAAATGGAACAAGCAAGATATAGAGGTAGACCAAGAAGAAGATAGATTGAGGGAATTTACGATAACACAATATCACTATATAGCAAGCCACAGAAAGTGCCCTTGATAGAAAACACACCATTGACTTAAGTCCGGACGCCTACCGACAAAAACCAGAACAGGAAAAAACAAAAGATGAAGGAAGTCTAGTGTAAAAACAATAATTCACAAGCAGCAGAAATAAAACAGAAGATGTGAGAAAATGTATGGAGACTTTGGATAAACGACACCACTGCGTCCACCAGGGAAATAACCCCAAGCTGGCACTCTACAACACTATCTTCATTATAACGTTGCGCTGCTGGCGCCAGACCTGGACGTATCAAGAAACAAAGAAATATAGACTCTACATAAATGAATTGTGTTAAACGCGTGACAAAAAACACTAGGAGAGATAAGATCACACATGAAGAAATTAGACAAAAAGCTAGAAATAATTCCCGCCATTTTATAAGTCCCGCCATATACATAAAGAAACAAATTGATAAAAATCGTTTGACCACGTGATAAGACACAACACAACACAACACGAGTCTTCAATAAACGCTGGGAGAACACCAGACCCCGGGTCGACCGTGAAAACGATGGATTGATGGAATATTAGAAACACCAGGAAACATAACAGCAGGAGAGGCCAACAGAAGTGATCATTACCGATACAATTTTATTAAGCGACCATATTTCCCCAACCTAACCGGGACAAGACTTGAGCTTTTCCATCGCTGAAAATAAAGTGGAGATTTCTCATTGTAAAACATGTTTCTTCATTTCCATTTTGATTTTGTTTTCTTTTCAGACTTCTTTAAATCTTACTTTCTGGATATTATTATCATAATTATTGACAGTACAATTAACAAAAAGACACTCTTCCTAATGTCATTTTGTAACAAATAGCATGCATTTGATAACACTTGGCAGTATCAGAAATCAATGCTTCAAAGTCGGTCATTTCTGGACAAATTAACGTCGCAAAAAATTCCGGGGAGAAGGGTCAAAATCCGGGACTGTCCCTGACAAAATGGGACGTCTGAGCACTTTAGATATAATACAAGTAATGTCTCAGATTGTTGCACACACAGTACAGCTACGGCAGCCAACGACACGGCTCGTGTTACTGTTGACACTTCACACCGCTGATAGTGACGTCATACTCATATCACGGAGTGTTGTCGCTGGTACAACCTGATCTAAGAACACAATATTTTGTTATATCGACTGAACAACAACAATAATATCCACAAGGAATGTGCTGCTATTGGTTCCGTGTAGAAGACTGTTGAAGACCACAATTTTATTCTCTAAGTATCAATACTTGCACACAATCAATATTTCCTAATATCGACTAAACAACTAAGATAGAGTGAATATATCAACGACGATTATCGTTTAACATTAAGTCGATGTTTGTGCTTTAGCATACCTCAAATATATCCTTATTTAAACTATACTTGCACACAATATCGACTAACAACTAAGATAGAGTGGATATATCAACGACGATTATCGTTTAACATTAAGTCGATGTTTGTGCTTTAGCAGACCTCAAATATATCCTTATTTAAACTATACTTGCACACAATATCGACTAACAACAAAGATTGCGTTATATCCACGATGATTTTGGCGCTTCTGACGACATATAGAAGATTGTTGCAGACTTGAAGTTGCTAAGCAACACTTGCACACAAGTCATATCTTGTAATCGAGCAAACAAAAGGGATATAGTGGTTCTATCCAAGACAATGATTGTGTTTGCAGCTCACTCAACGAAACTTCGGTATTCCTTTAGGCAAACATGAATTAATGAAACCTGCCCTGACAGATGGCATGAGCTATTCAGTGCCGCGAGTACAAGACTGGCCTCTGGGGGGGATAATCATCGCTTTGTGGCACATGCAAGGCCCGCCAGAAACAACTAGAACAGAAAGCACAGTCTCCTCGTTGTCAGTTCCCACGGGTTATTCTTTTTTCGACGCGCGTACGAGTGCGTGTGTGTGTGAGAGAGAGAGAGAGAGGCAGAGAGAAGGAATGGTGAGGGAGGAGAAAGGGTGAGCGCTGCTTTTTTATGTGTTCTCAAGCGGTATTTTTAGAATGGGTCTTTCTCGGTTACGACTCCCACATTTTTGGATGTTATCACACCACTCAGTGCGTGTGTGTGTGTCTGTGAGTAAACATTATTGAAGATCTGAGATAGAGCGTGTGAGCAGGTGGATGTTGGACGAACATAAACACATACACGCGCACTTATGGAGCGTGTAGTTCTCAGATATGGTGTTAGGTGCGACATGGTGGCTTGCCTTGTGGCAAATATGAAACGACTGTAGATGTGTCCTGGTTAACTGCATCATGGGCGTGGGCCATGCGACCATCAAGAAAGTGAACGTTGTAGATGTGTCTGGTTAACTGTATCAATGGGGTGGGCCATGCGACCATCAAGAAAGTGGACGTTGTAGATGTGTCTGGTTAACTGTATCAATGGGGTGGACCATGTGACCATCAAGAAAGAGGACGTTGTAGATGTGTCTGGTTAACTGCATCATGGGCGTGGGTCATGTGACCATCAAGAAAGTGGACGTTGTAGATGTGTCTGGTTAACTGTATCAATGGGGTGGGCCATGCGACCATCAAGAAAGTGGACGTTGTAGATGCGTCTGGTTAACTGCATCATGGGCGTGGGTCATGTGACCATCAATAAAGTGGACGTTGTAGATGTGTCTGGTTAACTGTATTATGGGGGTGGGCCATGCGACCATCAAGAAAGTGGACGTTGTAGATGTGTCCGGTTAACTGTATCAATGGGGTGGGCAATGCGACCATCAAGAAAGTGGACGTTGTAGATGTGTCTGATTAACTGTATTATGGGGGTGGGTCATGTGACCATCAAGAAAGTGGACGTTGTAGATGTGTCTGGTTAACTGTATCATGGGGGTGGGTCTTGCGACCATCAAGAAAGTGGACGTTGTAGATGTGTCTGGTTAACTGTATTATGGGGTGGGTCATGCGACCATCAAGAAAGTGGACGTTGTAGATGTGTCAGGTTAACTGTATTATGGGGGTGGGTCATGCGACAATCAAGAAAGTGGACGTTGTAGATGTGTCTGGTTAACTGTATTATGAGGGTGGGTCATGCGACCATCAGAAAGTGGACGTTGTAGATGTGTCAGGTTAACTGTATTATGGGGGTGGGTCATGCGACCATCAAGAAAGTGGACGTTGTAGATGTGTCAGGTTAACTGTATCATGGGGGTGGGTCATGCGACCATCAAGAAAGTGGACGTTGTAGATGTGTCTGGTTAACTGTATTATGGGGGTGGGTCATGCGACCATCAAGAAAGTGGACGTTGTAGATGTCCTCCGAAGATCAGATCACTAGTCACTGTCTCTACCACGGAACACGATGTTGGATGTGCTCAGTCGAATAAAACAAATGTGGCAACTTGCTAGTGTCAGTAACACATCTACACACAAAGCACGCTCTCTCCTTTAATGACTGATGTCAGTAACACATCTACACACAAAGCATGCTCTCTCCTTTAATGACTGATGTCAGTAACACATCTACACACAGCACGCTCTCTACTTTAATGACTGATGTCAGTAACACATCTACACACAAAGCACGCTCTCTCCTTTAATGACTGATGTCAGTAACACATCTACACACAAAGCATGCTCTCTCCTTTAATGACTGATGTCAGTAACACATTTACACACAAAGCATGCTCTCTCCTTTAATGACTGATGTCAGTAACACATTTACACACAAAGCATGCTCTCTCCTTTAATGACTGATGTCAGTAACACATCTACACACAGCACGCTCTCTACTTTAATGACTGATGTCAGTAACACATCTACACACAAAGCACGCTCTCTACTTGAATGACTGATATCAGTAACACATCTACACACAGCACGCTCTCTACTTGAATGACTGATATCAGTAACACATCTACACACAGCACGTTCTCTACTTGAATGACTGATATCAGTAACACATCTACACACAGCACGCTCTCTACTTGAATGACTGATGGCAGTAACACATCTACACACACACAGCACGCTCTCTACTTTAACAACTGATATCAGTAACACATCTACACACACACACACAGCACGCTCTCTACTTTAACAACTGATATCAGTAACACATCTACACACTCACAGCACGCTCTCTACTTTAACAACTGATATCAGTAACACATCTACACACACAGCACGCTCTCTACTTGAATGACTGTGAGGACGGAGAGTAACCGCCAATAACCCACTTGTCGCTGGATCGATAACAAATCAATCTTACTTCACACGCTTGACTATCAATAACTGCAACTTGATACCACATTTGGCCATTATGAACTCGTGCAAGATTTCCTCATTTGTTGAAAAGACCGATCACCTATGGTGATGCCCGGAATGCTGTCATGAACAGCGAATCAAGATAGCTGGGAAGACAGAAGCAAAAATTGGGACGGAAACCGAGCTGCAACCGTCGGTCAACGTGAGAAGAATAACAAACGACAGCAGGCCGCCGGTCGATGGATCTTAGTGGTAGAGGAGCACGCGCTGACGGCGGCCGTACTGAACGAGCGTGAGTCACGAGGGCTGCTAACACATGTTGCCGCGTCAAGAATGAACACAATGTGCATGTGTTGGCGGCTGACATACCACACCTCTTTCTCTCCATCCGTCCTCGTTCTTTCTATTCTTCTATCTGATATACTCAATGTTGAAGTTGCAGTCAACGTTTGGTAACGAGAAGCAGTGAACTAGAACGTGTGAGTCACGCACTCCCTCTCTCGTTCACCGCACGTGCAACCATACATGCCCCAAACCACATGCCTTCCTCCAGGATATAATCAACCACTTCTGGGAGCTTTGAGAAATCTGCGGAAGAGTATGAGGAAAAAACATACACACCAGAAGAGGTTCAGATGTGAGAGGCGAGACGTGCGGATGGGAGGTGTGAGTGACCTTTCGCTCCTCCACCCACGAACTACATCTTTAGGGCGGTACACAAAATATCAAGTCTTTAGGGCTGTACACAAAATATGTTGTTAAGAGTACACACAAATACCAAGTCTTTAGGGCGGTACACAAAATATCAAGTCTTTAGGGCTGTACACAAAATATGTTGTTAAGATTGCACACAAAATATCAAGTCTTTAGGGCTGTACACAAAATATCATGTTGTTAAGATTGCACACAAAATATCAAGTCTTTAGGGCTGTACACAAAATATCATGTTGTTAAGAGTGCACACAAAATATCAAGTCTTTAGGGATGTACACAAAATATGTTGTTAAGAGTACACACAAAATATCAAGTCTTTAGGGCTGTACACAAAATATCATGTTGTTAAGATTGCACACAAAATATCAAGTCTTTAGGGATGTACACAAAATATGTTGTTAAGAGTACACACAAAATATCAAGTCTTTAGGGCTGTACACAAAATATCATGTTGTTAAGAGTGCACACAAAATATCAAGTCTTTAGGGCTGTACACAAAATATGTTGTTAAGAGTACACACAAAATATCAAGTCTTTAGGGCTGTACACAAAATATCATGTTGTTAAGAGTGCACACAAAATATCAAGTCTTTAGGGCTGTACACAAAATATGTTGTTAAGAGTGCACACAAAATAGCACGTCTTTAGGGCTGTACACAAAATATCAAGTCTTTAGGGCTGTACACAAAATATCAAGTCTTTAGGGCTGTACACAAAATATCAAGTCGTTAGGGATGTACACAAAATATCAAGTCTTTAGGACTACAGAAAATATCAAGGCTTTAGGACTGTACACAAAATATCGAGTCTTTAGGACTGTACAGAAAATATCAAGTCTTTAGGGCTGTACAAAAAGATATATAGTCTTTAGGGCTGTACAAAAAATATATCAAGTCTTGTAATAAACATAACAGAATATTATAACAAACGTAACAAGCATAAACATGACAAGAGACACGACCGAACGCTGTAATAAAAACAAGTATTTTAACCAACAAAATAAATGCTATAACAAAGGAGCATTATAACAAACATAAGCTTTGCAACAAATAAAAAAAAACAGTTCCAAAAAAATATAACACGCACGACGCAAATACAGTAAGTTCAAACACAAGAAAATATGATATCAAGTATGTATTAAAAAGACACAATAATTATTGTAACAGACATAAATATTGTAACAAAGACAAACCAGATTGTAACAAATACACACGTTCATCGGCAGTAGAACAACTATCGCGGCCACGACGACGGCAAGGGTAGAGCAAGAATAGAGCCACTGTCACACCGGCTATGCATGTCGTCAGGGGCGACTAAGTAGGCTTGGAAATAAGACCTGCACCAGTGCTACTACGGTCGTGCGTGTGAGCTGAGGACATCTTCAGTGCTGTGTTGGCGTGATTCTGGGGAACATGCCGAGGAGGGAACCCGGGCACCTTGTCTCTTGTGCAATGAAGATGATCTGTCGATTAAACTCAACTAAACACGTGTGTTTATCAAGCTCATCATCATCGAGTGCCATCTCCGCAACGAAGGCTTGTGTTGGCGTGATTCTGGGGAACATGCCGAGGAGGGAACCCGGGCACCTTGTCTCTTGTGCAGTGAAGACAATTTGTCGATTAAACTCAACTAAAGACGTGTGTTTATCAAGCACATCATCATCGAGTGCCACCTCCGCAACGAAGGCTGGTTTCCATGGAGCGCCATTCTGCTCTGTCTCTTGCTTTGATGATGCAGGTTGTCATAGGTTGATTTGTCTATCTTTTGAAGTTACTCGTCCATGTTAGTCTTGGTCTGCCTCTGCCACCCTGTATTTTCCCCTCCGATCAAGCTACTATTGTTTTTATTTATTTTTCTGATTCATCATCATCACGTGCCACACTGGTTGGCGTTGGCGAGCAAGTCCTTCCACATTTCTCTATCCACAGTGCATCGTATCAGTTCTGTTCTTAACTGTTTTCCGTGCCATGATACTAAGCTATCCATTTTCCTATCTCTTTGTCGTCCGCGATCTCTCTTTCCCTGTATTTTGCCAGTTGTAGCCAAGTATTCAGACTTTCCTCTTCTCATGATGTGCCCGAAGAATGCCAATTGTTTCTTTCTGATGTTTCTTTTGAGCTCCCTATTTGTGTTGGCCTTTTTGAGAATTTCCTCGATGGTCTCTTTTAACTGACATTCTTCTGAGAAATCTCATCTCTGCGGCCTCTAATCGTCTTGTCCTTTATTTGTCTAATTACTGAACAAAACAACCGACCTCACTGCACTTAATACAGACTCATGGGTGTTACGTTCTTCTTAATAAATGTAGCAAATAAATATGCCCCCTGGTGATTCCGCCAGCTTGTTGGTTACACACTCAATTAGTCGGCTCTCTCATTCGCACATGTGTGTACCGAACATGACTCCTGATTCTGTCTGTGAACTGTCCCACCATATTAGTCCACAATGAACGACCATAGTGAGACAACGATACATCTTGGCATCTCAAAGTTACATGACGGTACTCACATTCGTGCCGTCAATAGATGGATGATGAACTTGATTATTAACAGACAGAACTGTAATGCAATGCTGTTAAGTAATGACTTGATAAATATAGCTCTTTAATATTGATGATGTGGAAGCATCGCTTTCGTTACCGTCCTATCTCGTGGGCACTTGGTGTTTTACTTCGTGATTGTGTCTGGGCCAGACTAGCCCTCTGGATACAGCTTTATAACAACATCTACAGCCAACACAGATAGGAAACAAGTCTCATTGTAAACAACGACTTCAAATGCGTTTATTTACACAAGTCCACTGAGTCGTAACTCCCTCAATAACATCGAGTCTGGGCGGCGTGGACGACCGCTCCAGTTGTCACAGTAGTGTTAAGGAGGTTCTGACTCTCTCCATGACTCTATCATGACTCTCTCATCACACACTTCATACATTATCTCTGTCATCATTCACTGAAACATGCCATTACATTAACTTAGAAAAAACATCTGAATGTCCACCTCACAATCGTCTATCGTGTTCTCCTTCTCGGAACATATCACAATGTAACTCAATAGTCTGCTTACTGTCACTCTTCAGTATAATTAGATAACATCCTTTGTTACTAAATAATCACTTCTTTAAAGTCTACGACTAGTTTCTCTTAAACTATGCTTCTGTACCACACTGAACTAACACTGCTTGAATTAGTCTCTGAATGTCGTCACATCCTATCAGATATTTCCAGCATTCCTGCTCACAGGCTATTCACTGGATCCTTCGCTAGAAGCTCGATCCAGCTCCTTAGTCTACATGATCAGCTCCATGTCTTACTTTGACTACATGTGGTTTCCTTGTTTGTCTCTGTCTGTGCAGACCTTTAAATACTTTCTCAACCAATCGGATCTCGCCCCGTTCCCTTTCAGTCTCGATCTGACTACAACTCTCCCATTATCCCTTAATCTTGACCACTCTCCGTGTTTCTGTGACATTATATAATATACGACATTAACCTATTTTCAATTCACACTGTCACGTTCCGCTCACTTAACTACGCTGTTAACTCTATTATTCTTGGTTCTTTCTTCACACTTGGCTGCTCTCCTTGACCCAACTCTCTCTTAATATTATATCCTACATGCGCGACCCTAAACTTGTTTACTATCTGGTGAGTTTTGCTCTCCCCTTTCCTTAACAACCAACAATTATATTTCAGTTCCTATTACACTGTTACACCACAATTGCTGCTCTTTGGTATGATCCCTGACCAACACACCATGACAGATAAAAAAAATGCCACCATACAAGAATATTATACAGTAAGTGTGTTGCTGTCGAGTGAGATTACATATTAGGAGTTAGAGTACATATTAGGCCCGTGCTTCAGCCACACCCATGGCACAACCAACGAGATCTAGGAGAAGTGGAATCCTACCGCTAGACGGGATGGCAAGAGCACATTATGTCTAAACAACAGGTCGGAAATGTCATGTCAAAGGGGGCACACAAATGTTACCACACTGCCCGCTAAACTTAATGAACGAGAAGACTCTCTAATGTTACCACACTGCCCGCTAAACTTAATGAAAGAGAAGACTCTCTAATGTTACCACACTGCCCACTAAACTCAGTGAAAGAGAAGACTCTCTAATGTTACCACACTGCCCACTAAACTTAATGAACGAGAAGACTCTCTAATGTTACCACACTGTCCGCTAAACTTAATGAACGAGAAGACTCTCTAATGTTACCACACTGTCCGCTAAACTTAATGAACGAGAAGACTCTAATGTTACCACACTGCCCACTAAACTTAATGAACGAGAAGACTCTCTAATGTTACCACACTGCCCACTAAACTTAATGAACGAGAAGACTCTAATGTTACCACACTGCCCACTAAACTTAATGAACGAGAAGACTCTCTAATGTTACCACACTGCCCACTAAACTTAATGAACGAGAAGACTCTAATGTTACCACACTGTCCGCTAAACTTAATGAACGAGAAGACTCTAATGTTACCACACTGCCCACTAAACTTAATGAACGAGAAGACTCTCTAATGTTACCACACTGTCCGCTAAACTTAATGAACGAGAAGACTCTCTAATGTTACCACACTGTCCGCTAAACTTAATGAACGAGAAGACTCTCTAATGTTACCACACTGCCCACTAAACTTAATGAACGAGAAGACTCTCTAATGTTACCACACTGTCCGCTAAACTTAATGAACGAGAAGACTCTCTAATGTTACCACACTGCCCACTAAACTTAATGAACGAGAAGACTCTCTAATGTTACCACACTGCCCACTAAACTTAATGAACGAGAAGACTCTCTAATGTTACCACACTGCCCACTAAACTTAATGAACGAGAAGACTCTAATGTTACCACACTGCCCACTAAACTTAATGAACGAGAAGACTCTCTAATGTTACCACACTGTCCGCTAAACTTAATGAACGAGAAGACTCTCTAATGTTACCACACTGTCCGCTAAACTTAATGAACGAGAAGACTCTCTAATGTTACCACACTGCCCACTAAACTTAATGAACGAGAAGACTCTCTAATGTTACCACACTGTCCGCTAAACTTAATGAACGAGAAGACTCTCTAATGTTACCACACTGCCCACTAAACTTAATGAACGAGAAGACTCTCTAATGTTACCACACTGCCCACTAAACTTAATGAACGAGAAGACTCTCTAATGTTACCACACTGTCCGCTAAACTTAATGAACGAGAAGACTCTCTAATGTTACCACACTGCCCGCTAAACTTAATGAACGAGAAGACTCTCTAATGTTACCACACTGTCCGCTAAACTTAATGAACGAGAAGACTCTCTAATGTTACCACACTGCCCACTAAACTTAATGAACGAGAAGACTCTCTAATGTTACCACACTGTCCGCTAAACTTAATGAACGAGAAGACTCTCTAATGTTACCACACTGTCCGCTAAACTTAATGAACGAGAAGACTCTCTAATGTTACCACACTGCCCACTAAACTTAATGAACGAGAAGACTCTCTAATGTTACCACACTGTCCGCTAAACTTAATGAACGAGAAGACTCTCTAATGTTACCACACTGCCCGCTAAACTTAGTGAACGAGAAGACTCTCTAATGTTACCACATTGTCCGCTAAACTTAATGAACGAGAAGACTTTCTAATGTTACCACACTGTCCACTAAACTCAGTGAATAAGAAGGTCAGTGTTGTCTAAACAAGTCCGTGATCTCTTTCATTACCGCGAACTCCTCTTACAAAAGAAGCACAGAATGTCCTTCATGACTACCATGTTCTAGCCTCGGCCATCCGCTCTGGCTACAGAAAGTAAGCTGAGTTGAACAGAACAACCGTCTTCTTGGTGTTGACCGAGCCGGCTTCAAGCTGAAGGTAATTGCTATGTAAGTTTGATTGTCATTCTAACAGAAAACTCGTACCCTAATGTCAGCCCTTTTCTCACAGACCCGTCAGCTGTGGCATGAGCATTAAGCAGCTTGACAATTTCACGACCTGCTAGCCCATAACACAATTTTCTGCGTGCTCATTCAAGCGCATCAACGACTTGTCGATATCACGTTATCGTATCTCAAGTGTGCTGTCAATATTGCTCTTTGATTATGGTATCAGATGAAGATATCAATCCCAGTGTTATTTCTGCCTGCACAGCATTCACGACAGGCAAATCTCTTGTATTCTCATTTACTTGAGGTCCTAGATGCACCTTATAACGTGAATACGTTTTGTTACCAGACATCCAGTATATGGCGAATAAAGCCACAACGTGTCTAGGTTTGTTCATTCAGACATGCCACTCACTATATGGCTGGGCTTATCCAAAACCACATAAATCTCTCAAACCTACAGTTAAGAGGAACCACCCAAAGCCTGTGACGTTTTCAGCATTGCGAGCAGATGAAAACCAAGCGAAAACTATTGAACAGCTTATCCAAAATGGCATAACATAAGATCACGGACTGAAATTAAGACATGCATGAAGGACCGAGTGATGTGGAGAGAGATGATCGTCTACGTCAACCGACATGGCACTTGATGATGTTTTGGGTAAGATGACGTCAGTCGTGTAAAGCTCGCGTAGCTCAAGACGTCAAGAGCATTGTGGTGTTCTCAGTTAAATCAGCCGTAAGGCTTGAGAGATATAAGTAACGATAGCTTCTTGACAGATATAAGTAACGATATCTTCTTGAGAGATATAAGTAACGATATCTTCTTGAGAGATATAAGTAACGATAGCTTCTTGAGAGATATAAGTAACGATATCTTCTCGAGAGATATAAGTAACGATAGCTTCTTGAGAGATATAAGTAACGATATCTTCTTGAGAGATATAAGTAACGATAGCTTCTTGAGAGATATAAGTAACGATATCTTCTTGAGAGATATAAGTAAAAATAGCTTCTTGAGAGATATAAGTAACAATAGCATCTTGAGAGATATAAGTAAAAATAGCTTCTTGAGAGATATAAGTAACAATAGCTTCTTGAGAGATATAAGTAACGATAGCTTATTGAGAGATATAAGTAAAAATAGCTTCTTGAGAGATACAAGTAACGATAGCTTATTGAGAGATATAAGTAAAAATAGCTTCTTGAGAGATACAAGTAACGGTAGCTTCTTGAGAGATATAAGTAACGATATCTTCTTGAGAGATATAAGTAACGATAGCTTCTTGAGAGATATAAGTAACGATAGCTTCTTGAGAGATATAAGTAACGATAACTTCTTGAGAGATATAAGTAACGATAGCTTCTTGAGAGATATAAGTAACGATATCTTCTTGAGAGATATAAGTAACGATATCTTCTTGAGAGATATAAGTAACGATAACTTCTTGAGAGATATAAGTAACGATATCTTCTTGAGAGATATAAGTAACGATAGCTTCTTGAGAGATATAAGTAACAATAGCTTCTTGAGAGATATAAGTAAAAATAGCTTCTTGAGAGATACAAGTAACGGTAGCTACTTGAGAGATATAAGTAACGATAGCTTCTTGAGAGATATAAGTAACGATATCTTCTTGAGAGATATAAGTAACGATAACTTCTTGAGAGATATAAGTAACGATAGCTTCTTGAGAGATATAAGTAACGATAGCTTCTTGAGAGATATAAGTAACGATAGCTTCTTGAGAGATATAAGTAACAATAGCTTCTTGAGAGATATAAGTAACGACAGCTTCTTGAGAGATATAAGTAACAATAGCTTCTTGAGAGATATAAGTAAAAATAGCTTCTTGAGAGATATAAGTAACAATAGCTTCTTGAGAGATATAAGTAAAAATAGCTTCTTGAGAGATATAAGTAACAATAGCATCTTGAGAGATATAAGTAAAAATAGCTTCTTGAGAGATATAAGTAACAATAGCTTCTTGAGAGATATAAGTAACGATATCTTCTTGAGAGATATAAGTAACGATAGCTTCTTGAGAGATATAAGTAACGATATCTTCTTGAGAGATATAAGTAAAAATAGCTTCTTGAGAGATATAAGTAACAATAGCATCTTGAGAGATATAAGTAAAAATAGCTTCTTGAGAGATATAAGTAACAATAGCTTCTTGGGAGATATAAGTAACGATAGCTTATTGAGAGATATAAGTAACAATAGCTTCTTGAGAGATACAAGTAACGATAGCTTATTGAGAGATATAAGTAAAAATAGCTTCTTGAGAGATACAAGTAACGGTAGCTTCTTGAGAGATATAAGTAACGATATCTTCTTGAGAGATATAAGTAACGATAGCTTCTTGAGAGATATAAGTAACGATAGCTTCTTGAGAGATATAAGTAACGATAACTTCTTGAGAGATATAAGTAACGATAGCTTCTTGGGAGATATAAGTAACGATAGCTTCTTGAGAGATATAAGTAACGATATCTTCTTGAGAGATATAAGTAACGATAACTTCTTGAGAGATATAAGTAACGATATCTTCTTGAGAGATATAAGTAACGATAGCTTCTTGAGAGATATAAGTAACAATAGCTTCTTGAGAGATATAAGTAAAAATAGCTTCTTGAGAGATACAAGTAACGGTAGCTACTTGAGAGATATAAGTAACGATAGCTTCTTGAGAGATATAAGTAACGATATCTTCCTGAGAGATATAAGTAACAATAGCTTCTTGAGAGATATAAGTA
>JAVIAB010000050.1:7779610-8102110 GCA_032433765.1 Megaustenia siamemsis
GATGTGTTCCTCTAGCAAGTAACATTACAATCTGTCTCCAAACACGTGATATACACGTGTCCAGTCTGTATCTAGACACGTGATATAGATGTTCTCCATGTATGACACATGATATAAGTGCCCTGGCTATATAAAGGCACAGACAGACAACTCCCACTTTGAGGTACTCATATTTTTTTCCGTCGATGAATAATTGACATTTCAAGCTGGGCCTCGTTTAGAGAAATCCCAGATGGTGCTGCCGAGATTTGAACTCACAACCTCTCTGTCTCGAGACCAACATCATGCCAGTCCCACAGAGACCAACCAGTCCCACCGAAACCAACCAGTACCCCATTTGTAACCTATAAGAACGCGTCAGGATACATCTGTCACATGATATATAATTGTTATCCTCTCTATGTAATAATACGTCATAAAGCTTATATAAGAGAGTCTCTTGACTGGGCTGGTGTTTAAGATTCCCTTTTGGTTCAGCAGTGATACAGCACCCATGCAGCAATTATAAATAGATATACCAACACGATAACCGCCATGCGTCACAAGGGCACTAGGTATCCATTATTTTGTTAAAGAAACACAATTTGCGTGTGGACAATACTGAGTAAGGCCTGCCACTGTGAACGATGAGCCAACAAGGACAGTACACGTTTCTTTGTTCGGTTACAACAGGATTACACTGGAGACAATTATCATGGTTGTCAACAGCAATACACTGGAGACAATTATCATGGTTGTCAACAGCAATACACTGGAGACAATTATCATGGTTGTCAACAGCAATACACTGGAGACAATTATCATGGTTGTCAACAGCAATACACTGGAGACAATTATCATGGTTGTCAACAGGATTACACTGGAGACAATTATCATGGTTGTCAACAGCAATACACTGGAGACAATTATCATGGTTGTCAACAGCAATACACTGGAGACAATTATCATGGTTGTCAACAGGATTACACTGGAGACAATTATCATGGTTGTCAACAGCAATACACTGGAGACAATTATCATGGTTGTCAACAGGATTACACTGGAGACAATTATCATGGTTGTCAACAGCAATACACTGGAGACAATTATCATGGTTGTCAACAGCAATACACTGGAGACAATTATCATGGTTGTCAACAGGATTACACTGGAGACAATTATCATGGTTGTCAACAGCAATACACTAGAGACAATTATCATGGTTGTCAACAGCAATACACTGGAGACAATTATCATGGTTGTCAACAGGATTACACTGGAGACAATTATCATGGTTGTCAACAGAATGACACTGGAGACAATTATCATGGTTGTCAATGGGAGACAATTATCATAGTTGTCAACAGGATTACACTGGAGACAATTATCATGGTCGTCAACAGCATTACACTCGAGAAAATTATCATGGTTGTCAATGGGAGAAAATTATCACAGTTAACAACAGGATTATATAAGAGAAAATAATCACAAATGTCAACAGGATTATGATAGGAGCAAATAGCCACAGCTTTAGGTCAGAGGGAATGATTATAGGAATGTGTGTCCTAAATGAATGTTAGATTGTTAATCATTTCACAGTCTATCTATCTCTATCTATTGTCCTTTCGAACCGAAGACGGCACATAGGGCAGAATTACAATCTCAAAAACAGAAACCTTGCATGCCAAAATTGCACACATTGCAGAGATCACTGCTTCTAAAATCTCTGTTTCCAAAACAATGCTTTTTACAATGACAGCTTGTCAAGCCATCGATCAATCTCCTTAGTCACCTCTTACGACAGGGCTGCAGAGGACTCTGGAGGGAAGGAAAAAGGTGAGGCAGACTAAAGATATGCTGGCAAAGAACAATACTTCTTATATATATATATATGTGTGTGGGCATGGACAAGGTGGAGGTTATCTGTTGCTGTCCTACAAGAGGGTGGGCATGGGCGAGGTGGAGAATAACTGTTGCTGTCCTACAAGAGGATGGGCATGGACAACACAAGGTGGAGGATAACTGTTGCTGTCATATAAAAGGGTGGGCATGGACAACACAAAGTGGAGGATAACTGTTGCTGTCATATAAAAGGGTGGGCATGGACAACACAAAGTGGAGGATAACTGTTGCTATCCTACAAGAGGATGGGCATGGACAACACAAGGTGGAGGATAACTGTTGCTATCCTACAAGAGGATGGGCATGGACAACACAAGGTGGAGGATAACTGTTGCTGTCCTACAAGAGGGTGGGCATGAACAACACAAGGTGGAGGATAACTGTTGCTGTCCTACAAGAGGGTGGGCATGGACAACACAAGGTGGAGGATAAATGTTGCTGTCCTACAAGAGGGTGGGCACGGACAACACAAGGTGGAGGATAAATGTTGCTGTCCTACAAGAGGGTGGGCATGGACAAGGTGGAGGATAACTGTTGCTGTCCTACAAGAGGGTGGGCATGGACAAGGTGGAGGATAACTTTTGCTGTCCTACAAGGGGGTGGGCATGGACAAGGTGGAGGATAACTGTTGCTGTCCTACAAGGGGATGGGCATGGACAAGGTGGAGGATAACTGTTGCTGTCCTACAAGAGGGTGGGCATGGACAAGGTGGAGGATAACTGTTGCTATCCTACAAGAGGGTGGGCATGGACAACACAAGGTGGAGGATAACTGTTACTGTCCTACAAGGGGGTGGGCATGGACAACACAAGGTGGAGGATAAATGTTGCTGTCCTACAAGAGGGGGGGGGCAGGGACAACAAAAGGTGGAGGATAACTGTTACTGTCCTACAAGAGGGTGGGCACGGACAACACAAGGTGGAGGATAAATGTTGCTGTCCTACAAGAGGGGGGGGGGCAGGGACAACAAAAGGTGGACGATAACTGTTGCTGTCCTACAAGAGGGTGGGCATGGACAAGGTGGAGGATAACTTTTGCTGTCCTACAAGGGGATGGGCAAGGACAACACTAGGTGGAGGATAACTGTTGCTGTCCTACAAGAGGGTGGGCATGGACAAGGTGGAGGATAACTTTTGCTGTCCTACAAGGGGATGGGCAAGGACAACACAAGGTGGAGGATAACTGTTGCTGTCCTACAAGAGGGTGGGCATGGACAAGGTGGGGGATAACTGTTGCCGTCCTACAAGGGGATGGGCAAGGACAACACTAGGTGGAGGATAACTGTTGCTGTCCTACAAGGGGGTGGGCATGGACAACAAAAGGTGGAGGATAACTGTTGCTGTCCTACAAGAGGGTGGGCATGAACAAGGTGGAGGATAACTGTTGCCGTCCTACAAGGGGATGGGCAAGGACAACACTAGGTGGAGGATAACTGTTGCTGTCCTACAAGGGGGTGGGCATGGACAACAAAAGGTGGAGGATAACTGTTGCTGTCCTACAAGAGGGTGGGCATGAACAAGGTGGAGGATAACTGTTGCCGTCCTACAAGGGGGTGGGCATGGACAACAAAAGGTGGAGGATAACTGTTGCTGTCCTACAAGAGGGTGGGCATGAACAAGGTGGAGGATAACTGTTGCTGTCCTACAAGAGGGTGGGCATGAACAAGGTGGAGAATAACTGTTGCTGTCCTACAAGAGGGTGGGCATGAACAAGGTGGAGAATAACTGTTGCTGTCCTACAAGAGGGTGGGCATGGACAACAAAAGGTGGAGGATAACTGTTGCTGTCCTACAAGAGGGTGGGCATGGACAACACTAGGTGGAGGATAACTGTTGCTGTCCTACAAGGGGGTGGGCATGGACAAGGTGGGGGATAACTGTTGCCGTCCTACAAGGGGATGGGCAAGGACAACACTAGGTGGAGGATAACTGTTGCTGTCCTACAAGAGGGTGGGCATGGACAAGGTGGGGGATAACTGTTGCCGTCCTACAAGGGGATGGGCAAGGACAACACTAGGTGGAGGATAACTGTTGCTGTCCTACAAGGGGATGGGCAAGGACAACACTAGGTGGAGGATAACTGTTGCTGTCCTACAAGGGGGTGGGCATGAACAAGGTGGAGGATAACTGTTGCCGTCCTACAAGGGGGTGGGCATGGACAAGGTGGGGGATAACTGTTGCCGTCCTACAAGGGGGTGGGCATGGACAAGGTGGAGGATAACTGTTGCCGTCCTACAAGAGGGTGGGCATGGACAAGGTGGGGGATAACTGTTGCTGTCCTACAAGGGGATGGGCAAGGACAACACTAGGTGGAGGATAACTGTTGCCGTCCTACAAGGGGGTGGGCATGGACAACACAAGGTGGAGGATAACTGTTGCCGTCCTACAAGAGGGTGGGCATGGACAAGGTGGGGGATAACTGTTGCCGTCCTACAAGGGGGTGGGCATGGACAACACAAGGTGGAGGATAACTGTTGCTGTCCTACAAGAGGGTGGGCATGAACAAGGTGGAGGATAACTGTTGCTGTCCTACAAGAGGGTGGGCATGAACAAGGTGGAGGATAACTGTTGCTGTCCTACAAGAGGGTGGGCATGGACAAGGTGGAGGATAACTGTTGCTGTCCTACAAGAGGGTGGGCATGGACAACACAAGGTGGAGGATAACTGTTGCTGTCCTACAAGAGGGTGGGCATGGACAAGGTGGGGGATAACTGTTGCTGTCCTACAAGAGGGTGGGCATGGACAACACAAGGTGGAGGATAACTGTTGCTGTCCTACAAGAGGGTGGGCATGGACAAGGTGGGGGATAACTGTTGCTGTCCTACAAGAGGGTGGGCATGGACAACACAAGGTGGAGGATAACTGTTGCTGTCCTACAAGAGGGTGGGCATGGACAAAACAAGGTGGAGGATAACTGTTGCTGTCCTACAAGAGGGTGGGCATGGACAAAACAAGGTGGAGGATAACTGTTGCTGTCCTACAAGAGGGTGGGCATGGACAACACAAGGTGGAGGATAACTGTTGCTGTCCTACAATATGTAGGGACAACTGACAGCTTGGTCAGTCTAAGGCTAAGAAAGAAAGGAAGAGATGATGATAATTAAGTTTGAGAAACTGAATATGATTGTCAACAAGATATAATATTGTGAAAACATTAATTATGAGAAAGTAATCATGATTATCAACAGGATTAATTACAAGAAAGGACTCATGATTGTCAAACAAATACATTTGTATTCTATTTGGTTATCAATTCTCAAAGAATGTGTTTCTTTCTAACATGTTCTTCTATCCCTTACTTTCTTCCACTTCATCATCTCTTTCAGAGCTCACTATTGAAGTGTGTGTGTGGATGTATTCTGTCACTAGTTTACAGCAAGTTGTGATATCTACACTTTTCAACCTGAAACATCTGTCTTGGCATCTATCTATCTATTGACCTTTCGAGCCGTTGCCGGTCCATAGGGCGTAGACCAAGATACACCTTCTCATATCTGAATTTTTGTTCTAGCAGTTTTCTTTTAAAGATATTTTATCAAATCTCACCATTTGTCTCTGTTCTGTGCAAGCAGCTCTATCTCATTGAGGGAGCCGAATCCTGCTGCTCTTGCCTCTCTCATCAATGTTCTTCTCAGTGTCTCCCTGGGTCTTCCTCTTTTTCTCTTACCTGTTGTTTCCCATATGAGGGCCTGCTTTGCTATTCGGTTATTATCTCTTCTCATCACATATCTTTAGCATGGGCACATTTATATTGTTTAACAAATAAGTCAGGGCCCTTTTGGCCTACTCTTTTCAACTTGTAACTGCTAGAACTCTTTAAGATATGCAAACTACATACAGAAGTTTTTGTTTTCAAGATTATCAGAAATGACTAAACATTGGATCTCACTACTCAGAGACAGGGGCAGGCTAAAGCATGAAGAAACCACTTCTTCAGTGTTCAGGTCTTGCGATCATGTCAACTTGACTCTTTCTCCTGTTTCATGATGGAGGGGTAAGGACAACATCGTGACACACAAAGAGTGGGTCACACGGTCAGTACTCGCATATAGATGTGTATCCTGATTTTTCCCCTAAACATGTATTGTAGCTGACACACACCATCTTCGGCAAGCTGGATCTAGGTTTGACATAGGAGTTTTTCTTCTCTAGTAGGGTGGCTGCCGTCCAGGGCTGTTTGACCCACCCTGTCCATGGTTTCTGTCTGGGTGTTCTCCCATTCTTCTCCCGATGGTAACTGCTAGGCAGCAGTGGTTTGTTTTCCAGAGAATCCTTCTCCATGAATAGACCTTTGAATGTGGTTCTTACTCACATGGTCTGTCACATCATTGGACATATGGGACATTTTGTAGCTGGTGCCACAGATCCACCTGTTGCCACTACCCTACGCTGCTAGAAGAGCCCTTCCATCTGGTTTTTGTTTGTTGGGTGAAGAAACCACTGATTCGAAGAGAAAAATTCCAACTGTGGTGGGAAATTATCCCTGGACTTAGCCATTGATTTACAGTTAGTTTCTTGGAGAATTGATTAAACTATCTTTTTTATTCATTACAAAATGCAGAATCAAAGAACACCACCAAAAAAATGTACTTCAATAATAAAAGAAAGCTTCTTTTTTTTATCATTCGCCAGCTTTCACCTCAGGCGACTGGAGACTAGGAATTGAATTTTGCATGTTAATTCATTTTTCCCTGGCAGCCATGCGCACAGGGTTCCCTCACCACAAAGGTACACTGACTTCGGAGGTACTCATATTTTTTTTGCATCATGGAGAAATTGACGTTTCAAGTCAGGCCTTGATGCTGAGACTGGGAGTGGTATTGCAGCAGAGAGAAATAACAAATAAAAATCCCAACTGGTTCAGCTAGAATTTGAACTCACAATCTCTCTGTCGAGAGCTGCATCTTGCCTCAAGACCAACCAGTCCCCCAAAGTTTGTAGTAAAGCAGAAGGAAAAATAAAGAACCTTAACATGAAACAAGTCTAGATTATAGGGAGGGAATATGGTGTTAGTGTCATTATTTTTGGCCAATGCTGCCAGCCCAGCAATATGGCAAGTAGTCTTCCATTCTCAGGAAAAAACACTGATACTCAAATAAATCGGGGTCAATCTACAACCGCCTAATAATTGGAGTGCACTCAATCTAGTGTGCTCAGCAGATTAGTTCACTAACTATAGTGACTTCCATTTTTAGTCAAACGAATCTTATATTTTTGTTATTGTCATGTTCAAATAGCAACATAACTTTAACAATCTCCCACAAGAAATGTTATGGTACAGAGAAAATTCCACAACTTTATTGAAAAAAGTACTATAATATTTTTTCTTTAAAGTTCAACTTAAGTAATGAATAGTCTAGTTTAGAAGAGCTATTTGAAAGAATAAATAAAGACAAGGGGCGTCTCTTGAAACCAGCAATGCAAATGCAACAACATTAAAATTTATCATATATAAATGAGGAACTTGTGTACCTTCTATTTTAGAAGGAAAATATACCCACCCAACATATTACAAGGGCATGGGACTGGCTATCCCATACTGTAAAAAAAAAAATAAGCCAAAACAACTTCACAAACATGGACAAGTCAAAGAAAAAAAAAGTTAATCCGCCATCCAGGAAAGAGAAGGGCTCTCTGTCTAAGAGACATATGACGCAAGCCGGAGAAAGCCGCAAGGAATCCGGGTTGCCGACTCATCCTTTGTCTACCAGGAAATCCTCCAGAATTGGCACCTGGAATGTTCGTACCCTAAACGAACAAGGAAAAGCTGCTCAGGTAGCAGCAGAAATGACAAACTACAAGAGAGATATTCTGGGAATGTGTGAAACAAGATGGCTAGGAACGGGTAAAATAAAACTAAATACAGGAGAGATGATTTTATCATCAGGACACCAGGAACCTGGAGCACAACACAGTGAAGGGGTAGCTATAATGCTATCAAGGAATGCACAGAAGACACTAATAGAATGGGAAGCAGTAGGACCGAGACTAATGAGAGCAACATTTAAAACAACCAAAAACAAAATAGAATTACACATTATCCAATGCTATGCACCAACCAACGATAAAGATGATTTAGTTAAAGATGATTTCTATAAACAGCTACAATGTCAGATGGATGCAAGACGAGCCAAGGATATTATAATCTTGATGGGAGACCTAAATGCTAAAGTAGGATCAGACAACAGAGTCTTCGAAGAGATTATGGGAAAACATGGACTTGGAGATATAAATGAGAATGGAGAGATATTTGTGAATTTCTGCGCCCTTAACCAAGTGAGCCTAGGAGGAACGATATTCCAACACAAAAGGATACACAAGTTACATGGGTGTCACCAGATCATAGAACGGAAAATCAAATTGATCACATATGTATTAATAATAAGTTTAAGTTGTCCTTACAGGATGTAAAAGTATATAGAGGGGCAGATATAGCTTATAATCATCATTTTCTGATAGCTAAACTTAAATTAAACTAAAAAGGTATACTACAACGAATAAGGGTAGAAAGTATTTCAATGTAGGGTTCCTTAAAGAACAAGGAATTAAAGATAAATTCGCAGTCACAATATCAAACAAATACTAAGTCCTCCAACAACTAGAAAATACAATAAATATAGAAGATCATTGGAAACAGGTAAAAGATATATGGAAAGAGACATGCAAAGAAACACTAGGGAAAAGAGAACGCCAGGATAAGGCATGGATGACAGCAGAGACCCTGGACAAAATTAAAGAAAGAAAGAACAAAAAAGCAGACATAAATAAAAGCAAAACGAGAAGTAATAAAGCCAAGACACAGGAAGCTTACACAGAGGTGAACAAAGAAGTGAGAAGATGCATTAAAAGGGATAAGAGGGAATATATAGATGAACTAGCTAAACAGGCAGAAGAAGCAGCAAATAAAGGGAATATGAAAGAACTGTACAACAGCACAAAGAAATTAAGTGGAAAATACAAACAGAGCAATGCCTTTATTAAAGATAAGAAAGGAAATCTGCTTAGTAATATAAGGAACAAATGGAGAGATGGAAAGAGCACTTTGAAGAACTTTTGAACAGACCCAGCTCAAATAATCCTCCAGATATACTACCAGCAGAAGAAGAGTTACACGTTAACTGCGGAAAACCAAGTAAAGAAGAAATAATGAAAGGCATCAAACTATTACAAAATGGTAAAGCCACAGGACCAGATGAAATTCCTTCAGAAGCCATCAAATCAGGAGTTAACACCTCTACCAAGATGCTACATAATTTGGGAGAGAGAAGAAATACCTAAAGACTGGAAAGAAGGTTATATGATCAAACTACCAATGAAAGGAAGTTTACAGGAGTGCAAAAATTATAGGGGAATTATGTTACTATCAGTGCCAGGAAAAATATTAAGCAGAATCATTCTGGAGAGACTAAAAGAAGCCATAGAGAAACATTTGAGAGATGAACAAGCAGGTTTTAGGAAGAACAGATCATGTGCTGATCAAATAACTACTCTACGTATAATAGTTGAACAAAGTTTAGAACTAAAATCCCCACTTTATAATGGATTCATAGATTACAAAAAAGCATTTGATAGTTTAGACAGAAGAATGCTTTGGAAGTTGGTGAGTCATTACGGAATCCCCATAAAGTTTATTAACCTGATAAAAACAATGTATGAAGAAACGAAATGTAGTGTGGTGCATGAAGGACTGATTACAGAAGCATTTGAAATAAGAACAGGAGTAAGGCAGGGATGCCTTCTGTCTCCATTTCTCTTTCTACTGGCCATAGATTGGATTATGAAAATAACTCAAAACAACAGAAATGGAATCCAGGGGTCACTGACCAAACAACTTGATGATTTAGACTTTGCTGATGACATAGCTCTCCTATCACACAGCCATCAACAGATGCAGGATAAAATGAGCATACTTGATGAGAGATCACAACAGCTAGGACTGAAGATTAATAGAGATAAGACCAACATTATGAGAATTAATACAGTTGGCAATAACCAAATAAAACTAGGAGAATTACTATTATTAGATGTACAATCTTACATATATCTGGGCAGTAATATAGATAAAGAGGGAGGAACAGAAAATGATACCAAAATAAGGATATCAAAAGCAAGAGGAGCTTTCATTGCAAGGGAAACATATGGAAATCCAAAGAAATTAGGTTAAATCATCATCATTGAGTGCCGTCTCCGCAACGAAGGTTGGCTACCATGGAGCGCCATTTTGCTCTATCTCTTGCTTTGATGGTGCAGGTTGTCATCGGTTGATTTGTCCATCTTTTGATGTTACTCGTCCATGTTAATCTTGGTCTGCCTCTGCCTCTTTTACCTTGTATTTTCCCCTCCAGGATCACTTTCAGTAGGCTGTTGTGTCTTTTAACATGGCCTAAGAATCGCATTTGTCTTGTTCTAATTGTGTTCAGAAGTTCTCTTTTCATTTTTAGTTGTTTTAAGACTTTGTCATTTGTTTTCTTTTCCTTCCATCCAATTCTACCTATTCTTCTATATATCCACATTTCAAAGGCTTCAATTCTCTGTTCTGTTTTCTTGTCTAATGTCCATGTTTCAGCACCATATAGGAATATTGAGAAGATGTAACATTTTGCTATTCTTAGTTTTAGCTCTGGTGTTATTTGTTTTGATGTTAGTATGTCCTTCATGACATTAAAATTACTTTTTGCCATTCCTATTCTTTTGTTTATTTCAGTTGTACATTTTCCATCACTGGTTATAGTATGTCCAAGGTAGTTATAGTTCTGAACTGTCTCAAGGTCTATTCCTTCAATTTTGATATCCACTTGTGGGTTTTGAGTATTTTCTTTGTTTATGATCATAGTTTTAGTCTTTTTGATATTCATATCTAGTCCATATTTTTTGCTTGTCGTGTTTATTTCATTAAGTAATTGTTGTAGGTCTTTAGGATTTTCTGCTAGTAGTACAGTATCGTCAGCATATCTTAGGTTATTGATTATCTTTCCATTAATTTGTAGGCCTGGCATCTCTATGATGTTTTTAAAGATTTGCTCAGTGTATAGATTGAACAAGCTTGGTGATAGGATGCATCCTTGTCTTACTCCTCTTTTTATATCAATGGGTGTAGAGAACTCTTTGTTACATTTTATTATTGCTGTTTGCTCCCAGTATAGATTGCATATTAGTCGTATATCCATGTCATCTAGATGTATCTCTTTTAGGCATTCTATAAGTTGTTTGTGGTGTACTCTATCAAAAGCTTTGGTGTAGTCTATGAAGCAGGCATATATTGGTTTGTTTACTTCTGTGTATTTTTCTATTAATGTTCTCATGCAGAATATGGCTTCTTTTGTCTCGCTATTTTTCCTAAATCCAAATTGCTGCTCATCTAATTCAGTATTGATTTTATTCTGAATCCTTCCTTGTATAACTTTTAGCAAGATTTTTGTAACATGGCTCATTAGGCTTATTGTTCTAAAGTCACTGCATTCAACTGCACCATTCTTTTTAGGCAATGCAATGAAAGTTGATGTTTTTAGTTCATTTGGTATGTATCCTGTGTGGTATATGTCGTTGCATATGTCTGTAATCACTTCAATGCCAAAATCTTCAAGTGCCTGTATCATCTCTATCTGTATGCTTTCAGGTCCTGCTGCTTTTCCCCTTTTCATTGTTTTTATAGCTTTTTCCACCTCAGATTTTAAGATTTTATAGCCTGATGTACATTTTATAACTGGTTTCTTGTCCCTTTGATCATGAAATAGTTCTGTTATATATTCCTGCCATCTATCTATGATATCCTTATTGTCTGTAACATTTTTCCTTTTTGTCTGCAATGCATCCACCTTCTGTGGCTTTTTTATTTTTATTAGTCATTCTCTTTATTTCTGTGTGCATTCCTCTTAGGTCTTGTTTGCTTTCCATAGTTTCTATTTCTCTACATTTTTGGCTGAGCCAGTCTTCTTTTGCCTTTTTGCACATTTTGCGTATCTCATTATCTATTTTATTGTATTGGGCAGTTTTCTTCGCTTGTCTCCTTTCTTCCATTTTTTCTAAGATGGTGTTAGTTATCCATTTTTGTTTAAATAGTTAATAGTTAAAAAGTTAGGTTAAATACAAAAATAAAAATTTTCAACTCAAATGTTAAGGCGGTCCTATTATATGGCTGTGAAACATGGGGAACAACAAATTGACAATCATGAAGATACAGACTTTCATTAATGGATGCTTACGCAGGATAAAAGGATGGAAATGGCAGGACAAAATCACTAACATAGAATTATGGAAATGTACCAGTCAAACACCAGTGGATAAAGAGATACAGCGAAGACGATGGCGCTGGATAGGACACACACTGCGGAAGCCAACTGAGAGTATTACACAACAGGCCCTTTTTTGGAATCCCCGGGGGAAAAGACAAAGGGAGACCAAGGAATTCTTGGAGAATACAGATAGAAGCAGAGATGAAGATGATGGGGAAGACATGGAATGATCTTAAAAGAATGGCAAAAAACAGAACAACTTGGAAAGTGTTTGTTGAAGACCTATGCTCCACTAAGGGAGCCGCGATAGCTCAGTGGTTAGTGAACTGTACTACAAAGGACAAGAGGTAGGGTTCGATCCCAACCGATGGCTTCCGGGTTCACCCAGCCTTTAATGGGTACCTGATTTTTTTCAGGGAAAGTGAAGCAGCGCGGGCGTAATACCAACCACATTATGCCAAAAATCATGTGCCGAAGGTATGTAAAATATATGGTCACTAATACCATATTCCCTATACGCCACTTGGCGTGACAGGGGTACTTTACTTTTTTTTACTATGCTCCACCGGGAGCTAAAAAGGTAGAAGAAGAAGAACATATTACAAAGACAAAGAGGAAGACCAAGAAATTCTTGGAGAAGACAGACAGAAGCAGAGATGAAGATGATGGGGAAGACATGGAATGATCTTAAAAGAATGGCAAGAAACAGAATGACTTGGGAAGTGTTTGTTGAAGACCTATGCTCCACAGGGAGCTGAAAGGTGAAGAACATATTACAGACCAAACCAGACTGTGGTACAAATGGGAGGGTTACACTTCTTAATGAGGAACATCAACATATAAAAATGAAATCATAAATGATAATAACAATAATTAATTGTAATAGCTGGCAACTACAACAAACTAGTTTAAATTTAGATGGGGAAAAATAGAGATCGCCAGCGATTGGTGATTAAATCATTATCATGTTTTTATCTTTTTAACACAAAAGCAAAAATTATTCATACTTTTCCATTGAATGTATAACATTGTGCCATATTTATAAATAACATGGACGTTATCATAATGATTTATTATAATCATATGTTTCGTTTCAAATTAACTCATAAACTGACTAGCCGAATATATTCTCAGCCAGTCTGCGGGCTACTTGCCAAACAACTGACCGGCATATTGTGATTGTTATTTCACTCAATTAAAACCACAACCGGTTTGTTATTTATTGTGTTGCACATTTATATTATTGAAACAATTGCTACAAATTTATACACAGAACTCTAAACTACCACATTCTCTGATTTATCAGCATTTTTACCAGACACTATGTCTATTGCATGAATCATCCTCCGAATACCGTATGTATACGATCAATAAATTCCATTATTATTGAATATTGAGGCAATCAATTCAGTAATTCTTACCTCATTACTGGCGCTTGCCATCGATACTTCTGTGATTGAGTGGACCGTATGTGGTATCTAGCTAAACATCAAACTATGACCCATGCTGCTACAGCGAGTTTCAAGTCACATTCTCTGTAGATCTTGTCGGCATCAGGGAACAAGCAGATCATCAACATTTTGGGATTTTTGGGGAGCAGACGAAATAACAAATCAACCCGGAAGTAAACATTGGGGGAAGTTATTAAAAAGTAGTATTGACAGTACAGAAGAAACGAATGTAGATGAATTATTCAGCCAGACATGCTGGCGGTGACTGTCAAATAATAAATAAAGGGCATTAGTTTTGCAAATGATCCAACCTTTCTATGCTCAGTAAATTCTAGGTCTAAATGGGGGGGGGGGGGGGGGGGGTGGGGGGATGATAGACAAAATTTAGCTACTTTGTTATTTAAACAAGCAGGTTTCTGGATTAACTTATTTGAAACAAATTATTAAAAGAAACAAACTAAAACACATATGAGAAATACAATAAAAAGTGTATTCTCTTTTTTAATTCATTCGACCGATGGTGACTAACATAAGGCTATTAAGGTTAGCCGAGGCCCGGATTATAGTTAAGGCTAGGGCCAAAAGGTCAAACTAATAGTATCCTCATAACTTGCATGATGTGATTTAATAATGCTTGAACTTCGACGATATATTTTATCATTTGTAACAAAACAATGAATTATTTATTTCAAAATTACTTTTTTTTTAAACCGCCATTTGGTCATCGCTGCCTGAGACCATAAGCTAGGGTGACCATTCGTCCCGGACAGTCCCCGGAATGTAGAATTTGTCCCGAAAGAAATTTGTCCCCGATTTCAGTGAATAAATAAATGTTCATACACGGAATCGGCCCTCTTTTAAAGTAATCACTTTAAGATTTGGAACAAGAAGACTTGGACGTGTTGTGTCGGAGATAGCTCTTTGAACTCTTGAAGCGCGGTGCTACGTCACTTCTATTCCCACCACTCACTTCTATTGGGATGGGTTTAATTTTTTAAAAAAGCAGACACTCTCTCTCCCCCCACCCCTGCCTTTCCGGACATCTCCCGCCAAAGTATCTCGCCAAAGTCGCCAACAGTAAAAACTAACATTAATTTATCGTGTGAAAGCTTCGGTGAAAAATTGCTTCAAATCATGAGATCTTGAGAAAGATACACTCCAAAACAAGTACCACGCCGAGGCAACAACCTCTTCAGTATAAATAAGGTACTGTAAACATTACTTTAATGCTGCAATTGATATATATCGTACGATATATATCTATCTATTGTCCTTTCGAGCCAAAGACGGCACATAGGGCAGAACCACAATCTCAAAAACAGAAACCTAGCGTGCCAAAATGGCACATATTGCAGAGATCATTGCTTCTAAAATCTATGGTCTGTTTCCATAACAATAGTTTTTACAATGACAGCTTGTCAAGCCATCGATCAACCTCCTTAGTCGCCTCTTACAACATGCTTGGAAGGTCACAGTGTCACTATTCTTTACTCATAATGAGACCCCGGTAACACACAGGAAACGATATATATATATATATATATATATATATATATATATATATATATATATATATATATATATATATATATATATCGTTCGTCCCCGATTTTGTGGGGCAGTCTCAGAAATAAGCAAAAAAAAAAAAAAATCCTCTGAAATGTAAAAAATATTACAAATGTCCCCGGAAACCATGGGAAATAAATGGCCACCCTACCATAAGCCCAGTTGTTGCAGATGTGGTAAAGCATCAGAAGAAAATATGACACACATCGTTATAGTTTCAAATACATTTAGCGCCCCAATTGTTCGTAGTTGTTGAAGATTATTGGAGAAGGGGAAGTACCATGCCTCCCAAATTCTGAAAGCAATAAAGCTGGAAGCTGTCAGTGACTCCGCATAGGTGATGGTTTGTGCTAGAATTAGTGAACCATTAAGATCCCACTCCACTCCTTCGCAGTGCCTCTAGAAACAAACTAACCAGTCTAGTCAGGCCAAGCAAGCAGGGATCCAAGAGGGAAGGCAACTAGGCACTCAAAAATGTCGTGCTGGAGTCGGATGTGTTGGGTTGAAAGGTGGAAATAATCCAAAACCACAACACAGCGTATCTGCGCCCACTTTACGTCTAATCAATGACGAAGAGCAGTATCAATTCCTTTAGAAGTCATCGGGTGAACGCAAGAAAAAGAAAGTAATGCAATTAGCAGACTTTTAAACACCTGCTATAAGATAATAGCAGACAAGCATCATACTCTAGGAGCCGTAGGGGAGGGAGCCTAGTGGGTGGAGGCCGGGGCGAAAATCTTATTCCCTCTATTTCCCAAAATTTATTCCCTCAATTTCCCAATATATCTTATTCCCAATATATATTATTCCCTCTATTCCCAATATATCTTATTCCCTCTATTTCTTAAACTATCTTATCTTTCCCAAAATTTCTTCTCTCTATTTCCAATGTATCTTCTTCCCTCTATTTCCCAATATATCTTCTCCCCTCTATTTCCTAATATATCTTCTCCCCTCTATTTCCTAATATATCTTCTGCCCGCTTTTCACAATATATCTTCTCCCCTCTATTTCCTAATATATCTTCTGCCCGCTTTTCACAATATATCTTCTCCCCTCTATTTCCTAATAAATCTTCTGCCCGCTTTTCACAATATATCTTCTCCCCTCTATTTCCTAATATATCTTCTCCCCTCTATTTCCTAATATATCTTCTGCCCGCTTTTCACAATATATCTTCTCCCCTCTATTTCACAATATATCTTCTCCCCTCTATTTCCCAATATATCTTCTCCCCTCTATTTCCTAATATATCTTCTGCCCGCTTTTCACAATATATCTTCTCCCCTCTATTTCCCAATATATTTTATCCCCTCTATTTCCCAATATATCTTCTCCCCTCTATTTCCCAATATATCTTATCTCCTCTATTTTCCAAAATATCTTCTCCCCTCTATTTCCCAATATATCTTATATCCTCTATTTGTCACAAAATGTTTGAGAAGTGATCTTGCATCAATGATTCCTGAACGATATACACCGCGGCCCCCCTATTTTTGTGTCGACCCTTGTGCGCACAGCTGCTAGGGGAAAACGAATTAAGACGCAAAATTCTGTTCTAGTCTCTAGGGACTTCCCCAGAGGTGAAAGCTTGCGAACGAAAAAGATTTTGCAACAACTTTTTGACTTTTTGTCAACAGGAGTGAGTTCATTGTGTGAGAAATGAAACGAAGTGTGCATGTAGTGTGTGCGTGGTGCTTAGATGTTGCACACTGAGTAGCGCTGCCTGCCTGACGCGCCTCTCTGCTGATCCGTCATTTGAGCGAGTATGTCTACACAATGCAGCTGTTGTTCGTGAGTGCTAGTGTACAGTACATACGTTGTAATCCGACAACTCCTATTCTTTGTTTGGCACGTCCACGCATTATTTCTACCTCGTGAAGCCTAAGCGGATTAGTCATTCTGATGATTTCTTCCACCAAGCAGGACAGACTAGTCGTTCAGCTAAGTCATTTGTTATATACTTTTATAGATATATTATTTACTTTTTTCTGTATCTACACCCATCCTACCTCCCCTCATGTAGCATATATATATATATATATATATATATATATATATATATATATATATATATATATTGTCCTTTCGAGCCGCAGGCGGCACATAGTGCAGAACCACAATCCAAAAAACAGAAACCCTGCGTGCCAAAATGGCACATATTGCAGAGATCGCTGCTTATATATATCTTTTCTTATCGTACCATCTGACTTCTCCTCTCCCTATTCTTGATCATCCAACACGTAGTTATAGTTAATTATACAGGGTGTTTATAAAGTCTCACTACACTTGGTATCTAGGTCTTAATGTTATGACGTCATCACAATATGTGCTCCCACTGTCAATGAAATTTGTTGAATAAGTTATTGCTCTGGAAATAGATGCTCCACGATCTGGTAAATGACAAGACAGAATCCTTAAAAGTCCAGACAAGTCATCTGTCGCAACAAGTGAACTTACCATTGAGCACATATGTGATGACGTGACCTAGATACCAAGTGTAGTGAGACTTTATAAACACCCTATACTTCACCTATAGCCTTAATTCTACTTCACCATTTGTTGTCTCTGTATTCTAAAGAAGGTCACAGGCCGAAACGTCAGTATTGTGTTGTGCTCCTTCCTTGTAAAGCTGTCACCATACCTTGGAGTGTTTATCACACCATACACTACTGGCTCCCTACAGTATGAGTTGACACAGGATAGCTGGGAACAGTTTTGCTATACACTAGGGAGCGAGTGTACAAGTACATTTTTTGTCATGTTGAGTTCGGTAGCTATATAGTGACACGCCCTGTACTTTTCTTACCTTCATCGTCAAAGAGGAGTGTGGCCGCGCGGCTAAAACCACTGTTCCGCTGGCTGAAAAGCTGACGTACGGTGTTTGAAGCCCGCAGTAGACAGAGAGGATTTTTTCTATCAGGGGTGAAATAAAAATCCTGAGTCTCACACGTCGTGGCGACTGCTTGACCAAGCGGCCTTTATCCCTCGGGTTATATCATTGCCCCCCTCCCCCCGACATACACCAGCAATGGTACTATGTGTCGTAAAGATAGTTTTTTTTTGGTCAAAGAGTACTTGAGATAGATTCAATTCAACGGCTCGCACTCTGTCGGTGTCGCTTAACTGTTCGTCAATAGGTTTAAAAAAAAACATTAAGAATGTCCTTCAGGATTACATTACATTTCGTGAATTGTTTGCTGAAATGTTTTTTTTTTTTTAATGTGCCGTTAACATGGACGTCATTTTGACGCTTCTAAAATCAACGTTAAAGAGGCGACTGCCAGTAAATTGTCAACATTGGATTTGCTGTAGTGCGTGTTGTACGAACACGTCTTAGCCGGCATGACCCAGTTTCTCTCTGCACTTATGGCTGTATATGTAGCACGTTTCAATTGAGAAATAATATGTGTTGCTCAATGATAAATGTGTTCGTTTCTTCTATCCGGGATTAAATAAAAACTCACACCAGAAAACCTTGTTGCGACTGTACTGGACAAGCGGCCTTTATTCTCCGGCCCAATAAGTCCCCTCAGAAATGGGATAATGCCGTAGCGGCCCCCCCCCCCCCCAACAATAAAAAACATGTTTTAATTGAGCCTCACAACTCTTGTCTGATCATTGGACATTGAGGTGAGAGGCGACAACAGAGGAATCAGCTCCCTCGCCGATATTGAGCCGTGTGACGAGGTACAATGATGGTTATGTGAAAGGCCTGATGATGAAGATCGTAGAACACGGAGTCTAGAATTTCTAACCAATGTACCGTCTTTGCCCCAAAAGGACAATCAATATATTGTAACCTTATGCTGTTCAATAACTTAATTAGAACGAACCTGCTTGTCCGGTGTCATCATTTGCTCTCCACTAGGACTTCTGTTTTACTGTAGTGTTCATTATCTGCACAGACCAGTAGATTATTGCGTCTCTTCTTTGATCTGCTACCACGACAATGTTATATATTGTTTATGTTCCTTGATACTTTTACCTGTCAGCTGATTTTGACGTGTGGTGTTCTTTCTGGCGTTCGCGAGATGGCTACTCTTCTTCTTCTTCTTTCCTTCCTCATCTGCCTTTCAGCGTCGAGGGGAGGTATAATTTGCGGTCTTTTGCTCTTCTGTTCGCCTCTGCTGCTGTTATGTTTCCTAGTGCTTCTAATATTCCATCGACCAATCTTTTCGTGGTCGACCCTTGGGTCTGGTGTTCTCAAAACGTTTGTTGAAGGCTCGTTGTGTTGTGTTTTGTTCTTTCTGCCTTGTCACGTGGCCAAACCATTTTACCTGTTGTTTCCTTATATATTCTAAGGCGGGGGCTATTCCTAGCTTTTTTCTCAGTTCTTCATTTCTGATCTTATCTCTCAGACTGTTTCCTATCATTCGTCTAACACATTTCATCTCTGTAGAGGTTATTTTTCTTAGTGTTCTTGCATCTAGGGTCCAGGTCTGGCATTGGTAGCACAACGTTGGGATGAATATTGTATTGTATAGTGCTTGTTTTGCCTCCAGAGTTATTTCCTTGTTGGACAATAGTGGTGATAACTGTCCGATGATTTGACAAGCTTTGTTGCATCTTGATTCTATCTCTGCTGTTTGGGAATTATCGTTTGTCAGTAGACTTCCTAGGTATTTGAATTCCTCTACTTGTTTTTGTTGTTTGCCTTCTATAGTTATGTTGATGTTATATTTATTTTTGGCGACATTCATGACTTATGTTTTGTTGATGTTGATTTTCGTGTTGTATTTTGTGACTGAGCTCTTCAATTTGTTTAATTGTTCTTGTAGGTCTTCTATTGTTTCATGTATTAGTGCCTGGTCGTCTGCAAATAAAAGCTCGTTGATCTCCTCTGTCTCTGATGGGTTGGCTAGCTTGCATATATGGTCAGTTTATGTAATAAACAGTAGGGGGATAGTACGCACCCCTGTCTTACACCTGATCTAACTTCGAAGTGGTCTGTGTAGCCTGCTGCTTTTCTGACCATGCAGCTGCTGTTGATGTAGAGACTTTTAATAAGGTTGGTTAGATGTTGGCTTACTCCGTATGTTGTTAGTATCTCCCACAGTTGTTCTCTGTTTACTCTGTCGAATGCTTTTTCCTGGTCAATGAAGGCTATGTATAAGTTTTGATTGTGTTCTGTCGTTTTTTCTGCAAGCTGTTTTAATGTGAATAGTGCGTCAGTACATCCTCTGTTTTTTTCGGAACCCCATTTGATAATCGCTTAACGGTAGTTCTATTATTGGTCTCAGCCTTTTTTCCAAGATTTTGGCGTATAGCTTTCCTACATGGCTGAGAAGAGATATACCTCTATATTGATTACAATCTCTTTTGCTACCTTTCTTTTTCCATATTGGTATGATGATTGCCTGTTGCCAGTCTTCTGTGGGCTTGTTGTTGGTGCCATGCTGCATTAAATATTCTGTGCAGCCATTGCACTCCTGTTTCTCCTGCTGCTGCTATTATTTCTATTGGTATGTTATCTATCCCCGGTGCTTTATTTCTTGGTGCATATTTGATTACTTCTTCGATTTCCTCTTTCAGGTTGGGTTCAGTATTTGTGAGTTCTGGCGTGGTTTTTGTTGTTTTATTGGTAGTTGGTATGTTTAACAGGTCTTCAAAATATTCTTTCCATCTCTGTTGCATACATTGGTTATTTGATATTGGCTGTCCGTCTTTGTCATTTATCAGCTCAGTAGGATCATGGTTTTCTTTTCTCGCTCTTGTGGCTTTTACTGCTTTGTAGAAATCTCTTGTGGCTGTCTTGAAGTCCCTGCTCATGTTTTGTCCGAATTCTGTCCAATTCTTTTGCTTAGCTTCTTTGATGAAAATTTTAACTCTTTTTTTCGAACTAAGGCATATTTTTCATATTTTTATTGGTTCTTGTTCACCCTCCAGTTTTTAAACAGCTTCTTCTTTTCCTTAATTGCTTCTCTGATTGTTTCGTTCCACCACGGGGTGCTCTTTTTCACTTCCCTTGTTCTTAGCTTCGTTCCACAAACTGTTTTAGAGATGTTGGTTATTATTTCCACTCTTCTTCTACCGTGCATACTTCTTTAGGGAGTTTCTTAAATTCCTCTGTTAATTTTTCTTCTAGGGTTTCCTTGTTTCTTGATCTTTTAATTGTTTTATTTTTATTGTCTGTTCTTTTCGCTTCTTTTGTTTGTTTTCGAATATTCTCTTTATTTTTTTTTGGCTGTCTTAGTGTGATCAAATAAGAATAATTATGAGACGTGTAAGGAACAAAATAAAACCAGAAATAAGTGAGAAACAATGTGGATTTGTGGAAGGAAAGGGCACCAATAATGCAATATACATCTTAAGGACATTGATAGAAAGATCTACAGAGGTAAAGAAAGATCTATATATGTGCTTTATAGACTACACGAAAACATTTGACAAAGTAAAGCACATGAAAATAATCAATATGCTGGAGAAATTAAACATTGATGGCAAGGATCTGCGAATCATAAAAAACATGTACTGGCAACAAACAGCAGCTATACGAATTAACAACCAAACAGGACAATTCCAATATATAAAACAAGGAGTCAGACAAGGCTGTGTTCTGCCGCCGGATTTGTTTTCACTTTACAGCGAACATATTATGAGATCAATAGTAGACAAAAAAGGAATTGAAGTCAACGGTCACAACATAAATAATTTGCGATATGCGGATGACACAGTCTTAATAGCAGAGACAGAGAACGAACTACAAGAAATGATAGACATAATAGTAGAAGAAAGCAACAAGAAAGGTCTCAGTCTGAATAGTAAGAAAACAGAAGTAATGGTCATATCGAAGAAACAATCATCACCATCATGCAGCATAAAAATAAACGAGACCAATCTGAAACAAGTACAACGTTTCAAATACTTGGGCACAATAATAACATCGGATGGAAGATGCACCACAGAAATAAAAAGCAGAATAGCTCAGACCAAAATAGCATTTCAGAAAATGAAAAATATCTTATGCAACAAATCTATGTCAATAGAGACGAAAAAGAGTGTTCATCGATGCTATATAGAACCAATTCTGACCTATGGAAGCGAATCATGGACAGTAGACAAACAAATGAAAAGACGATTAGAGGCCACAGAGACGGGATTTCTCAGAAGAATGTTGAAAGTTCCCTGGACAGATAAAAAGACCAATGAGGAAGTTTTCAAAGAGGCCAACACAAAAAGGGAGCTCTTAAAAAACATCAGAAAGAAGCAATCAACATTTTTCGGGCACATCATGAGAAGAGGAAAGTTGGAATACTTGGTTACAACTGGCAAATGAAAGGAAAGAGAGATCACGAAAGATAAAGAGAGAAAATACTGGATGGCTTGGTGTCATGGCATGGAAAACAGTCAACAACAGAACTGATACGATGCACTGTAGATAGAAGATTGTGGAGGGACATGATCGCCTATGCCAACCGGCAGGGTACATGATGATGATGAGTGTGATCATAACCATCTTGTGATCCGTTTCATCTGTAATATTAGGGATTGCTCTACTGTCGGTTACTCTTTTCTTGTTCTGTTTTCTTGTTAGTATAAAATCTATCTGGCTTCTGCATGTTTGTCATGAAGGAGAGACACTTGAGTAGAGTGAGCATTACTGGAATTATCAAGTTTCTTCTAGTTTGTGTGCATTTAATGATGTCTTATTGTCAACGGATGTTAAAGTTACTTGTAGGCTATTGCAAACCTGAAGCCTAAACACAGTGTTCCGCTAATGGCAGCTTCGAGAGAGACCTAATAAAGTGCAAGGATAATAGTTAAACGTTACTCCGAACACAAATATTTGTTGGACACTAAACTGGTAAATTGTCAATATTTTTGAATGAAATTGTTTTTTTTATTAATTTGTTTAAAGTTTAAATTGAAAATACTAGACTCAGAGCCAGAGTCATCGATGTCAAGTCGGGATTATTTCCCTTTAGTTGAAACCAATCTTAGAAAAGTGGAAGATTAAAAGGGGACTACGTCGAGGGACTGCCCGCAACTTCCCAGCCATGGGAGAGCATGGTGGGAAGCTTTGAACAGCCGCTCGACAACCTGGCCAGAGAGTTGTGGTGCTACATCTAACTCAGCATCCGCACGTCTTACCACTACGACACTCTAGCAATGCCAAGAGTCGGATTCAGGCCCAGCGTTGCAGCCGGTCCTGACCATAGCTGCATACTTCAGTTGAGTTCTCCGGAGATCGGGGTGCAAACCGAGATGATCTCTGCCGTGGCATGGGGCCACCCCCACTGTACCAGCCCACGAGCAGTCAGGAAACTTTCCAAAATCATCTTGGACTGCCACATCCCTAGGGCGCAAATCAGGCTGTGAGATGCAGCGTTATTTATGACGACAGCGCCGGCCTCCAAGAAAGCAACGCTATGGTCGCGCCGGCCTCCAAGAAAGCAACGCTATGGTCGCGCCGCCCTCCAAGAAAGCAACGCTATGGTTGTTCCGTCCTGTCTTTGCCGTTATTATTCCATTACCTAGTTTCACTCAAACATAATTTGTTTACTAGTCAAACTATGACAACCTGCACCATCAAAGCAAGAGACAGAGGTGGTTTGGTTAATTTCAATAAAAGAACGATTCTAATGAGTAGATAGAGAGAGAGAATGGTCTCCCCGTTAGGATCGTTCTATTATTGCTGTCTTTCTTCAGTGCTTCTCTCTCTCTCTCTCTCTCTCTCTCTCTCTCTCTCTCGCTCATTAGGATCGTTCTTTTATTTCTGTCTTTCTTCAGTGGTTCTCTTTCTCCTCATTAGGATCGTTCTTTTATTTCTGTCTTTCTTCAGTGGTTCTCTCTTTCTCCTCATTAGGAACGTTCTTTTATTGCTGTCTTTCTTCAGTGGTTCTCTCTTTCTCCTCATTAGGATCGTTCTTTTATTTCTGTCTTTCTTCAGTGGTTCTCTGTTTCTCCTCATTAGGATCGTTCTTTTATTTCTGTCTTTCTTCAGTGGTTCTCTCTTTCTCCTCATTAGGATCGTTCTTTTATTTCTTTCTTTCGTCAGTGGTTCTCTCTTTCTCCTCATTAGTATCGTTCTTTTATTTCTGTATTTCTTCAGTGGTTCTCTCTTTCTCCTCATTAGTATCGTTCTTTTATTTCTGTATTTCTTCAGTGGTTCTCTCTTTCTCCTCATTAGTAACGTTCTTTTATTTCTTTCTTTCGTCAGTGGTTCTCTCTTTCTCCTCATTAGGAACGTTCTTTTATTGCTGTCTTTCTTCAGTGGTTCTCTCTTTCTCCTCATTAGGATCGTTCTTTTATTTCTTTCTTTCTTCAGTGGTTCTCTCTTTCTCCTCATTAGGATCGTTCTTTTATTTCTTTCTTTCGTCAGTGGTTCTCTCTTTCTCCTCATTAGGAACGTTCTTTTATTGCTGTCTTTCTTCAGTGGTTCTCTCTTTCTCCTCATTAGGAACGTTCTTTTATTGCTGTCTTTCTTCAGTGGTTCTCTCTTTCTCTCATTAGGATCGTTCTTTTATTTCTGTCTTTCTTCAGTGGTTCTCTCTTTCTCCTCATTAGGAACGTTCTTTTATTTCTGTCTTTCTTCAGTGGTTCTCTCTTTCTCCTCATTAATATCGTTCTTTTATTTCTTTCTTTCGTCAGTGTTTCTCTCTTTCTCCTCATTAGGAACGTTCTTTTATTTCTGTCTTTCTTCAGTGGTTCTCACTTTCTTATTAGGATCGTTCTTTTATTTCTGTCTTTCTTCAGTGGTTCTCTCTCTCTCTCTTATTAGGATCGTTCTTTTATTTCTGTCTTTCTTCAGTGGTTCTCTCTTTCTCCTCATTAGGGTCGTTCTTTTATTTCTTTATTTCGTCAGTGTTTCTCTATTTCTCCTCATTAGGATCGTTCTTTTATTTCTTTCTTTCGTCAGTGTTTCTCTCTTCCTCCTCCTTAGGATCGTTCTTTTATTTCTTTCTTTCGTCAGTGTTTCTCTATTTCTCCTCATTAGGATCGTTCTTTTATTTCTTTCTTTCGTCAGTGTTTCTCTATTTCTCCTCATTAGGATCGTTCTTTTATTTCTTTCTTTCGTCAGTGTTTCTCTATTTCTCCTCATTAGGATCGTTCTTTTATTTCTTTCTTTCGTCAGTGTTTCTCTATTTCTCCTCATTAGGATCGTTCTTTTATTTCTTTCTTTCGTCAGTGTTTCTCTATTTCTCCTCATTAGGATCGTTCTTTTATTTCTTTCTTTCGTCAGTGTTTCTCTCTTTCTCCTCATTAGGATCGTTCTTTTATTGCTGTCTTTCTTCAGTGGTTCTCTCTTTCTCCTCATTAGGATCGTTCTTTTATTTCTTTCTTTCGTCAGTGGTTCTCTCTTTCTCCTCATTAGTTTCGTTCTTTTATTTCTGTCTTTCTTCAGCGGTTCTCTCTTTCTCCTCATTAGTATCGTTCTTTTATTTCTGTCTTTCTTCAGTGGTTCTCTCTTTCTCCTCATTAGGAACGTTCTTTTATTTCTTTCTTTCGTCAGTGTTTCTCTCTTTCTCCTCATTAGGATCGTTCTTTTATTGCTGTATTTCTTCAGTGGTTCTCTCTTTCTCCTCATTAGGAACGTTCTTTTATTTCTTTCTTTCGTCAGTGGCTCTCTCTTTCTCCTCATTAGTATCGTTCTTTTATTTCTGTCTTTCTTCAGTGGTTACCTCTCTCTCTCTCTCTCTCTCTCTCTCTCTCTCCTCATTAGGATCGTCCTTTTATTTCTGTCTTTCTTCAGTGGTTACCTCTCTCTCTCTCTCTCTCTCATTAGGATCGTTCTTTCATAGCTGTTTTTCTTCAGTGGTACTCTCTCTTTCTCTCTCTCTCTCTCTCCTCATTAGGATCGTTCTTTCATAGCTATTTTTCTTCAGTGGTACTCTCTCTCTCTCTCTCTCTCTCATTAGGATCGTTCTTTCATAGCTGTTTTTCTTCAGTGGTACTCTCTCTCTCTCTCCTCATTAGGATCGTTCTTTCATAGCTGTTTTTCTTCAGTGGTTCTCTCTCTCTCTCTCCTCATTAGGATCGTTCTTTCATAGCTGTTTTTCTTCAGTGGTACTCTATCTCTCTCTCTCTCTCTCTCTCTCTCTCTCTCTCTCTCTCTCATTAGGATCGTTCTTTCATAGCTGTTTTTCTTCAGTGGTACTCTCTCTCTCTCTCTCTCTCTCTCTCTCTCTCTCTCTCATTAGGATCGTTCTTTCATAGCTGTTTTTCTTCAGTGGTACTCTCTCTCTCTCTCTCTCTCTCTCTCTCATTAGGATCGTTCTTTCATAGCTGTTTTTCTTCAGTGGTACTCTCTCTCTCTCTCTCTCTCTCTCTCTCTCTCTCATTAGGATCGTTCTTTCATAGATGTTTTTCTTCAGTGGTACTCTATCTCTCTCTCTCCTCATTAGGATCGTTCTTTCATTGCTGTCTTTCTTCAGTGGTTCTCTCTCTCTCTCTTATTAGGATCGTTCTTTTATTTCTGTCTTTCGTTAGTGGTTCTCTCTTTCTCCTCATTAGTATCGTTCTTTTATTTCTGTCTTTCTTCAGTGGTTCTCTCTTTCTCCTCATTAGGATCGTTCTTTTATTTCTGTCTTTCTTCAGTGGTTCTCTCTTTCTCCTCATTAGGAACGTTCTTTTATTGCTGTCTTTCTTCAGTGGTTCTCTCTTTCTCCTCATTAGGATCGTTCTTTTATTTCTGTCTTTCTTCAGTGGTTCTCTCTTTCTCCTCATTAGGATCGTTCTTTTATTTCTGTCTTTCTTCAGTGGTTCTCTCTTTCTCCTCATTAGGATCGTTCTTTTATTTCTTTCTTTCGTCAGTGGTTCTCTCTTTCTCCTCATTAGTATCGTTCTTTTATTTCTGTATTTCTTCAGTGGTTCTCTCTTTCTCCTCATTAGGATCGTTCTTTTATTTCTTTCTTTCGTCAGTGGTTCTCTCTTTCTCCTCATTAGGAACGTTCTTTTATTGCTGTCTTTCTTCAGTGGTTCTCTCTTTCTCCTCATTAGGAACGTTCTTTTATTGCTGTCTTTCTTCAGTGGTTCTCTCTTTCTCCTCATTAGGATCGTTCTTTTATTTCTTTCTTTCTTCAGTGGTTCTCTCTTTCTCCTCATTAGGATCGTTCTTTTATTTCTTTCTTTCGTCAGTGGTTCTCTCTTTCTCCTCATTAGGAACGTTCTTTTATTGCTGTCTTTCTTCAGTGGTTCTCTCTTTCTCCTCATTAGGAACGTTCTTTTATTGCTGTCTTTCTTCAGTGGTTCTCTCTTTCTCTCATTAGGATCGTTCTTTTATTTCTGTCTTTCTTCAGTGGTTCTCTCTTTCTCCTCATTAGGAACGTTCTTTTATTTCTGTCTTTCTTCAGTGGTTCTCTCTTTCTCCTCATTGATATCGTTCTTTTATTTCTTTCTTTCGTCAGTGTTTCTCTATTTCTCCTCATTAGGATCGTTCTTTTATTTCTTTCTTTCGTCAGTGTTTCTCTATTTCTCCTCATTAGGATCGTTCTTTTATTTCTTTCTTTCGTCAGTGTTTCTCTCTTTCTCCTCATTAGGATCGTTCTTTTATTGCTGTCTTTCTTCAGTGGTTCTCTCTTTCTCCTCATTAGGATCGTTCTTTTATTTCTTTCTTTCGTCAGTGGTTCTCTCTTTCTCCTCATTAGTTTCGTTCTTTTATTTCTGTCTTTCTTCAGTGGTTCTCTCTTTCTCCTCATTAGTATCGTTCTTTTATTTCTGTCTTTCTTCAGTGGTTCTCTCTTTCTCCTCATTAGGAACGTTCTTTTATTTCTTTCTTTCGTCAGTGTTTCTCTCTTTCTCCTCATTAGTATCGTTCTTTTATTGCTGTCTTTCTTCAGTGGTTCTCTCTTTCTCCTCATTAGGAACGTTCTTTTATTTCTTTCTTTCGTCAGTGGCTCTCTCTTTCTCCTCATTAGTATCGTTCTTTTATTTCTGTCTTTCTTCAGTGGTTACCTCTCTCTCTCTCTCTCTCTCTCCTCATTAGGATCGTCCTTTTATTTCTGTCTTTCTTCAGTGGTTACCTCTCTCTCTCTCTCTCTCTCTCTCTCTCTCTCTCATTAGGATCGTTCTTTCATAGCTGTTTTTCTTCAGTGGTACTCTCTCTCTCTCTCTCTCTCCTCATTAGGATCGTTCTTTCATAGCTATTTTTCTTCAGTGGTACTCTCTCTCTCTCTCTCCTCATTAGGATCGTTCTTTCATAGCTGTTTTTCTTCAGTGGTACTCTCTCTCTCTCTCTCTCTCTCCTCATTAGGATCGTTCTTTCATAGCTGTTTTTCTTCTGTGGTTCTCTCTCTCTCTCTCCTCATTAGGATCGTTCTTTCATAGCTGTTTTTCTTCAGTGGTACTCTATCTCTCTCTCTCTCTCTCTCTCTCTCTCCTCATTAGGATCGTTCTTTCATAGCTGTTTTTCTTCAGTGGTACTCTCTCTCTCTCTCTCTCTCTCCTCATTAGGATCGTTCTTTCATAGCTGTTTTTCTTCAGTGGTACTCTCTCTCTCTCTCTCTCTCCTCATTAGGATCGTTCTTTCATAGCTGTTTTTCTTCAGTGGTACTCTCTCTCTCTCTCTCTCTCTCTCTCTCTCTCTCTCTCTCATTAGGATCGTTCTTTCATAGCTGTTTTTCTTCAGTGGTACTCTATCTCTCTCTCTCCTCATTAGGATCGTTCTTTCATAGCTGTCTTTCTTCAGTGGTTCTCTCTTTCTCTCTTATTAGGATCGTTCTTTTATTTCTGTCTTTCGTTAGTGGTTCTCTCTTTCTCCTCATTAGTATCGTTCTTTTATTTCTGTCTTTCTTCAGTGGTTCTCTCTTTCTCCTCATTAGGATCGTTCTTTTATTTCTGTCTTTCTTCAGTGGTTCTCTCTTTCTCCTCATTAGGATCGTTCTTTTATTGCTGTCTTTCTTCAGTGGTTCTCTCTTTCTCCTCATTAGGATCGTTCTTTTATTTCTGTCTTTCTTCAGTGGTTCTCTCTTTCTCCTCATTAGGATCGTTCTTTTATTTCTTTCTTTCGTCAGTGGTTCTCTCTTTCTCCTCATTAGTATCGTTCTTTTATTTCTGTCTTTCTTCAGTGGTTCTCTCTTTCTCCTCATTAGGATCGTTCTTTTATTTCTTTCTTTCGTCAGTGGTTCTCTCTTTCTCCTCATTAGGAACGTTCTTTTATTGCTGTCTTTCTTCAGTGGTTCTCTCCTTCTCCTCATTAGGAACATTCTTTTATTGCTGTCTTTTTTCAGTGGTTCTCTCTTTCTCCTCATTAGGATCGTTCTTTTATTTCTTTCTTTCTTCAGTGGTTCTCTCTTTCTCCTCACTAGGATCGTTCTTTTATTTCTTTCTTTCGTCAGTGGTTCTCTCTTTCTCCTCATTAGGAACGTTCTTTTATTGCTGTCTTTCTTCAGTGGTTCCTCTCTCTCTCTCTCTCATTAGGATCGTCCTTTTATTTCTGTCTTTCTTCAGTGGTTCTCTCTCTCTCTCTCTCTCTCTCTCTCTCTCTTTTATTTCTGTCTTTCTTCAGTGGTTCTCTCTCTCTCTCTCCTCATTAGGATCGTCCTTTTATTTCTGTCTTTCTTCAGTGGTTACCTCTCTCTCTCTCTCTCTTAATCTCGTTCTTTTATTTCTTTCTTTCTTCAGTGTTCTCTCTCTCTCTCTCTCTCCTCATTAGGATCGTTCTTTCATAGCTATTTTTCTTCAGTGGTTCTCTCTCTCTCTCTCTCATCATTAGGATCGTTCTTTTATAGCTGTTTTTCTTCAGTGGTTCTCTCTCTCTCTCTCTCTCTCATTAGGATCGTTCTTTCATTCTTTTTTCTTCAGTGTTCTCTCTCTCTCTCTCCTCATTAGGATCGTTCTTTCATAGCTGTTTTTCTGTCTTTCTCTTCAGTCTCTCTCTCTCTCTCTCCTATTAGGATCGTTCTTTCATATTTCTGTCTTTCTTCAGTGGTTCTCTCTCTCTCTCTCTCATTAGGATCGTTCTTTTATTTCTTTCTTTCTTCAGTGGTTCTCTCTCTTTCTCTCTCTCTCTCTCTCATTAGGATCGTTCTTTTATTTCTTTCTTTCGTCAGTGTTTCTCTCTTTCTCTCCTCATTAGGATCGTTCTTTTATTTCTGTCTTTCGTCAGTGTTCTCTCTTTCTCCTCATTAGGATCGTTCTTTTATTTCTGTCTTTCTTCAGTGGTTCTCTCTTTCTCCTCATTAGGATCGTTCTTTTATTTCTTTCTTTCGTCAGTGGTTTCTCTCTTTCTCCTCATTAGGATCGTTCTTTTATTTCTGTCTTTCTTCAGTGGTTCTCTCTTTCTCCTCATTAGGATCGTTCTTTTATTTCTGTCTTTCTTCAGTGGTTCTCTCTTTCTCCTCATTAGGATCGTTCTTTTATTTCTGTCTTTCTTCAGTGGTTCTCTCTTTCTCCTCATTAGGAACGTTCTTTTATTGCTGTCTTTCTTCAGTGGTTCTCTCCTTCTCCTCATTAGGAACATTCTTTTATTGCTGTCTTTTTTCAGTGGTTCTCTCTTTCTCCTCATTAGGATCGTTCTTTTATTTCTTTCTTTCTTCAGTGGTTCTCTCTTTCTCCTCACTAGGATCGTTCTTTTATTTCTTTCTTTCGTCAGTGGTTCTCTCTTTCTCCTCATTAGGAACGTTCTTTTATTGCTGTCTTTCTTCAGTGGTTCTCTCTTTCTCCTCATTAGGAACGTTCTTTTATTGCTGTCTTTCTTCAGTGGTTCTCTCTTTCTCTCATTAGGATCGTTCTTTTATTTCTGTCTTTCTTCAGTGGTTCTCTCTTTCTCCTCATTAGGAACGTTCTTTTATTTCTGTCTTTCTTCAGTGGTTCTCTCTTTCTCCTCATTAATATCGTTCTTTTATTTCTTTCTTTCTTCAGTGTTTCTCTCTTTCTCCTCATTAGGAACGTTCTTTTATTTCTGTCTTTCTTCAGTGGTTCTCTCTTTCTCCTCATTAGGAACGTTCTTTTATTTCTGTCTTTCTTCAGTGGTTCTCTCTTTCTCCTCATTAATATCGTTCTTTTATTTCTTTCTTTCTTCAGTGTTTCTCTCTTTCTCCTCATTAGGAACGTTCTTTTATTTCTGTCTTTCTTCAGTGTTTCTCTCTTTCTTATTAGGATCGTTCTTTTATTTCTGTCTTTCTTCAGTGGTTCTCTCTTTCTCCTCATTAGGGTCGTTCTTTTATTTCTTTCTTTCGTCAGTGGTTCTCTCTTTCTCCTCATTAGGATCGTTCTTTTATTTCTTTCTTTCGTCAGTGTTTCTCTATTTCTCCTCATTAGGATCGTTCTTTTATTTCTTTCTTTCGTCAGTGTTTCTCTCTTTTTCCTCATTAGGATCGTTCTTTTATTGCTGTCTTTCTTCAGTGGTTCTTTCTTTCTCCTCATTAGGAACGTTCTTTTATTTCTTTCTTTCGTCAGTGGTTCTCTCTTTCTCCTCATTAGTATCGTTCTTTTATTTCTGTCTTTCTTCAGTGGTTCTCTCTTTCTCCTCATTAGTATCGTTCTTTTATTTCTGTCTTTCTTCAGTGGTTCTCTCTTTTTCCTCATTAGTATCGTTCTTTTATTTCTGTCTTTCTTCAGTGGTTACCTCTCTCTCTCTCTCTCTCTCTCTCTCCTCATTAGGATCGTCCTTTCATTTCTGTCTTTCTTCAGTGGTTACCTCTCTCTCTCTCTCTCTCTCTCTCTCTCTCTCTCATTAGGATCGTCCTTTTATTTCTGTCTTTCTTCAGTGGTTACCTCTCTCTCTCTCTCTCTCTCTCTCTCTCTCCTCATTAGGATCGTCCTTTTATTTCTGTCTTTCTTCAGTGGTTACCTCTCTCTCTCTCTCTCTCTCTCTCTCTCTCTCATTAGGATCGTCCTTTTATTTCTCTCTTTCTTCAGTGGTTACCTCTCTCTCTCTCTCTCTCTCTCTCTCCTCATTAGGATCGTTCTTTTATTTCTGTCTTTCTTCAGTGGTTACCTCTCTCTCTCTCTCTCTCTCTCTCTCTCTCTCATTAGGATCGTCCTTTTATTTCTGTCTTTCTTCAGTGGTTACCTCTCTCTCTCTCTCTCTCTCTCTCTCTCTCTCCTCATTAGGATCGTCCTTTTATTTCTGTTTTTCTTCAGTGGTTACCTCTCTCTCTCTCTCTCTCTCTCTCTCTCTCTCATTAGGATCGTTCTTTCATAGCTGTTTTTCTTCAGTAATTCTCTCTCTCCTCATTAGGATCGTTCTTTCATAGCTGTTTTTCTTCAGTGGTACTCTCTCTCTCTCTCTCTCTCTCCTCATTAGGATCGTTCTTTTATTTATTTCTTTCGTCAGTGTTTCTCTATTTCTTCTCATTAGGATCGTTCTTTTATTTTTTTCTTTCGTCAGTGTTTCTCTCTTTCTCCTCATTAGGATCGTTCTTTTATTGCTGTCTTTCTTCAGTGTTTCTCTCTTTCTCCTCATTAGGATCGTTCTTTTATTTCTTTCTTTCGTCAGTGGTTCTCTCTTTCTCCTCATTAGTATCGTTCTTTTATTTCTGTCTTTCTTCAGTGGTTACATCTCTCTCTCTCTCTCTCTCTCCTCATTAGGATCGTCCTTTTATTTCTGTCTTTCTTCAGTGGTACTCTCTCTCTCTCTCTCTCTCTCTCTCTCTCTCTCCTCATTAGGATCGTTCTTTCATAGCTGTTTTTCTTCAGTGGTACTCTCTCTCTCTCTCTCTCTCTCTCTCTCTCTCCTCATTAGGATCGTCCTTTTATTTCTGTCTTTCTTCAGTGGTTACCTCTCTCTCTCTCTCTCATTAGGATCGTTCTTTCATAGCTGTTTTTCTTCAGTGGTACTCTCTCTCTCTCTCTCTCTCTCCTCATTAGGATCGTGCTTTCATAGCTGTTTTTCTTCAGTGGTACTCTCTCTCTCCTCATTAGGATCGTTCTTTCATAGCTGTTTTTCTTCAGTGGTACTCTCTCTCTCTCTCTCTCTCTCTCCTCATTAGGATCGTTCTTTCATAGCTGTTTTTCTTCAGTGATTCTCTCTCTCCTCATTAGGATCGTTCTTTCATAGCTGTTTTTCTTCAGTGGTACTCTCTCTCTCTCTCTCTCTCCTCATTAGGATCGTTCTTTCATAGCTGTTTTTCTTCAGTGGTACTCTGTCTCTCCTCATTAGGATCGTTCTTTCATAGCTGTTTTTCTTCAGTGGTACTCTCTCTCTCTCTCTCTCCTCATTAGGATCGTTCTTTCATAGCTGTTTTTCTTCAGTGGTACTCTCTCTCTCTCTCTCTCTCTCTCTCTCTCCTCATTAGGATCGTTCTTTCATAGCTGTTTTTCTTCAGTGGTACTCTCTCTCTCTCTCCTCATTAGGATCGTTCTTTCATAGCTGTTTTTCTTCAGTGGTACTCTCTCTCTCTCTCTCCTCATTAGGATCGTTCTTTCATAGCTGTTTTTCTTCAGTGATACTCTCTCTCTCTCTCTCCTCATTAGGATCGTTCTTTCATAGCTGTTTTTCTTCAGTGGTACTCTCTCTCTCTCTCTCTCTCTCCTCATTAGGATCGTTCTTTCATAGCTGTTTTTCTTCAGTGGTACTCTCTCTCTCTCTCTCTCTCCTCATTAGGATCGTTCTTTCATAGCTGTTTTTCTTCAGTGGTACTCTCTCTCTCCTCATTAGGATCGTTCTTTCATAGCAGTTTTTCTTCAGTGGTACTCTCTCTCTCCTCATTAGGATCGTTCTTTCATAGCTGTTTTTCTTCAGTGGTACTCTCTCTCTCTCTCTCTCTCTCTCCTCATTAGGATCGTTCTTTCATAGCTGTTTTTCTTCAGTGGTACTCTCTCTCTCTCTCTCTCTCTCCTCATTAGGATCGTTCTTTCATAGCTGTTTTTCTTCAGTGGTACTCTCTCTCTCTCTCCTCATTAGGATCGTTCTTTCATAGCTGTTTTTCTTCAGTGGTACTCTCTCTCTCTCTCTCTCCTCATTAGGATCGTTCTTTCATAGCTATTTTTCTTCAGTGGTACTCTCTCTCTCTCTCTCTCCTCATTAGGATCGTTCTTTCATAGCTGTTTTTCTTCAGTGGTACTCTCTCTCTCTCTCCTCATTAGGATCGTTCTTTCATAGCTGTTTTTCTTCAGTGGTTCTCTCTCTCTCTCTCCTCATTAGGATCGTTCTTTCATAGCTGTTTTTCTTCAGTGGTACTCTATCTCTCTCTCTCTCTCTCTCTCTCTCTCTCTCTCTCTCTCCTCATTAGGATCGTTCTTTCATAGCTGTTTTTCTTCAGTGGTACTCTCTCTCTCTCTCTCTCTCTCTCTCTCCTCATTAGGATCGTTCTTTCATAGCTGTTTTTCTTCAGTGGTACTCTCTCTCTCTCTCTCTCTCTCTCTCTCTCATTAGGATCGTTCTTTCATAGCTGTTTTTCTTCAGTGGTACTCTCTCTCTCTCTCTCTCTCTCTCTCTCTCTCTCTCTCCTCATTAGGATCGTTCTTTCATAGATGTTTTTCTTCAGTGGTACTCTATCTCTCTCTCTCCTCATTAGGATCGTTCTTTCATTGCTGTCTTTCTTCAGTGGTTCTCTCTCTCTCTCTTATTAGGATCGTTCTTTTATTTCTGTCTTTCGTTAGTGGTTCTCTCTTTCTCCTCATTAGTATCGTTCTTTTATTTCTGTCTTTCTTCAGTGGTTCTCTCTTTCTCCTCATTAGGATCGTTCTTTTATTTCTGTCTTTCTTCAGTGGTTCTCTCTTTCTCCTCATTAGGAACGTTCTTTTATTGCTGTCTTTCTTCAGTGGTTCTCTCTTTCTCCTCATTAGGATCGTTCTTTTATTTCTGTCTTTCTTCAGTGGTTCTCTCTTTCTCCTCATTAGGATCGTTCTTTTATTTCTGTCTTTCTTCAGTGGTTCTCTCTTTCTCCTCATTAGGATCGTTCTTTTATTTCTTTCTTTCGTCAGTGGTTCTCTCTTTCTCCTCATTAGTATCGTTCTTTTATTTCTGTATTTCTTCAGTGGTTCTCTCTTTCTCCTCATTAGGATCGTTCTTTTATTTCTTTCTTTCGTCAGTGGTTCTCTCTTTCTCCTCATTAGGAACGTTCTTTTATTTCTGTCTTTCTTCAGTGGTTCTCTCTTTCTCCTCATTAGGAACGTTCTTTTATTGCTGTCTTTCTTCAGTGGTTCTCTCTTTCTCCTCATTAGGATCGTTCTTTTATTTCTTTCTTTCTTCAGTGGTTCTCTCTTTCTCCTCATTAGGATCGTTCTTTTATTTCTTTCTTTCGTCAGTGGTTCTCTCTTTCTCCTCATTAGGAACGTTCTTTTATTGCTGTCTTTCTTCAGTGGTTCTCTCTTTCTCCTCATTAGGAACGTTCTTTTATTGCTGTCTTTCGTCAGTGGTTCTCTCTTTCTCTCATTAGGATCGTTCTTTTATTTCTGTCTTTCTTCAGTGGTTCTCTCTTTCTCCTCATTAGGAACGTTCTTTTATTTCTGTCTTTCTTCAGTGGTTCTCTCTTTCTCCTCATTGATATCGTTCTTTTATTTCTTTCTTTCGTCAGTGTTTCTCTATTTCTCCTCATTAGGATCGTTCTTTTATTTCTTTCTTTCGTCAGTGTTTCTCTATTTCTCCTCATTAGGATCGTTCTTTTATTTCTTTCTTTCGTCAGTGTTTCTCTCTTTCTCCTCATTAGGATCGTTCTTTTATTGCTGTCTTTCTTCAGTGGTTCTCTCTTTCTCCTCATTAGGATCGTTCTTTTATTTCTTTCTTTCGTCAGTGGTTCTCTCTTTCTCCTCATTAGTTTCGTTCTTTTATTTCTGTCTTTCTTCAGTGGTTCTCTCTTTCTCCTCATTAGTATCGTTCTTTTATTTCTGTCTTTCTTCAGTGGTTCTCTCTTTCTCCTCATTAGGAACGTTCTTTTATTTCTTTCTTTCGTCAGTGTTTCTCTCTTTCTCCTCATTAGGATCGTTCTTTTATTGCTGTCTTTCTTCAGTGGTTCTCTCTTTCTCCTCATTAGGAACGTTCTTTTATTTCTTTCTTTCGTCAGTGGCTCTCTCTTTCTCCTCATTAGTATCGTTCTTTTATTTCTGTCTTTCTTCAGTGGTTACCTCTCTCTCTCTCTCTCTCTCTCCTCATTAGGATCGTCCTTTTATTTCTGTCTTTCTTCAGTGGTTACCTCTCTCTCTCTCTCTCTCTCTCTCTCTCTCTCTCTCTCTCATTAGGATCGTTCTTTCATAGCTGTTTTTCTTCAGTGGTACTCTCTCTCTCTCTCTCTCTCCTCATTAGGATCGTTCTTTCATATCTATTTTTCTTCAGTGGTACTCTCTCTCTCTCTCTCTCCTCATTAGGATCGTTCTTTCATAGCTGTTTTTCTTCAGTGGTACTCTCTCTCTCTCTCTCTCTCTCCTCATTAGGATCGTTCTTTCATAGCTGTTTTTCTTCAGTGGTTCTCTCTCTCTCTCTCCTCATTAGGATCGTTCTTTCATAGCTGTTTTTCTTCAGTGGTACTCTATCTCTCTCTCTCTCTCTCTCTCTCTCTCTCCTCATTAGGATCGTTCTTTCATAGCTGTTTTTCTTCAGTGGTACTCTCTCTCTCTCTCTCTCTCCTCATTAGGATCGTTCTTTCATAGCTGTTTTTCTTCAGTGGTACTCTCTCTCTCTCTCTCTCCTCATTAGGATCGTTCTTTCATAGCTGTTTTTCTTCAGTGGTACTCTCTCTCTCTCTCTCTCTCTCTCTCTCTCTCTCTCTCCTCATTAGGATCGTTCTTTCATAGCTGTTTTTCTTCAGTGGTACTCTATCTCTCTCTCTCCTCATTAGGATCGTTCTTTCATAGCTGTCTTTCTTCAGTGGTTCTCTCTCTCTCTCTTATTAGGATCGTTCTTTTATTTCTGTCTTTCGTTAGTGGTTCTCTCTTTCTCCTCATTAGTATCGTTCTTTTATTTCTGTCTTTCTTCAGTGGTTCTCTCTTTCTCCTCATTAGGATCGTTCTTTTATTTCTGTCTTTCTTCAGTGGTTCTCTCTTTCTCCTCATTAGGATCGTTCTTTTATTGCTGTCTTTCTTCAGTGGTTCTCTCTTTCTCCTCATTAGGATCGTTCTTTTATTTCTGTCTTTCTTCAGTGGTTCTCTCTTTCTCCTCATTAGGATCGTTCTTTTATTTCTTTCTTTCGTCAGTGGTTCTCTCTTTCTCCTCATTAGTATCGTTCTTTTATTTCTGTCTTTCTTCAGTGGTTCTCTCTTTCTCCTCATTAGGATCGTTCTTTTATTTCTTTCTTTCGTCAGTGGTTCTCTCTTTCTCCTCATTAGGAACGTTCTTTTATTGCTGTCTTTCTTCAGTGGTTCTCTCCTTCTCCTCATTAGGAACATTCTTTTATTGCTGTCTTTTTTCAGTGGTTCTCTCTTTCTCCTCATTAGGATCGTTCTTTTATTTCTTTCTTTCTTCAGTGGTTCTCTCTTTCTCCTCACTAGGATCGTTCTTTTATTTCTTTCTTTCGTCAGTGGTTCTCTCTTTCTCCTCATTAGGAACGTTCTTTTATTGCTGTCTTTCTTCAGTGGTTCTCTCTTTCTCCTCATTAGGAACGTTCTTTTATTGCTGTCTTTCTTCAGTGGTTCTCTCTTTCTCTCATTAGGATCGTTCTTTTATTTCTGTCTTTCTTCAGTGGTTCTCTCTTTCTCCTCATTAGGAACGTTCTTTTATTTCTGTCTTTCTTCAGTGGTTCTCTCTTTCTCCTCATTAATATCGTTCTTTTATTTCTTTCTTTCTTCAGTGTTTCTCTCTTTCTCCTCATTAGGAACGTTCTTTTATTTCTGTCTTTCTTCAGTGGTTCTCTCTTTCTCCTCATTAGGAACGTTCTTTTATTTCTGTCTTTCTTCAGTGGTTCTCTCTTTCTCCTCATTAATATCGTTCTTTTATTTCTTTCTTTCTTCAGTGTTTCTCTCTTTCTCCTCATTAGGAACGTTCTTTTATTTCTGTCTTTCTTCAGTGGTTCTCTCTTTCTTATTAGGATCGTTCTTTTATTTCTGTCTTTCTTCAGTGGTTCTCTCTTTCTCCTCATTAGGGTCGTTCTTTTATTTCTTTCTTTCGTCAGTGGTTCTCTCTTTCTCCTCATTAGGATCGTTCTTTTATTTCTTTCTTTCGTCAGTGTTTCTCTATTTCTCCTCATTAGGATCGTTCTTTTATTTCTTTCTTTCGTCAGTGTTTCTCTCTTTTTCCTCATTAGGATCGTTCTTTTATTGCTGTCTTTCTTCAGTGGTTCTTTCTTTCTCCTCATTAGGAACGTTCTTTTATTTCTTTCTTTCGTCAGTGGTTCTCTCTTTCTCCTCATTAGTATCGTTCTTTTATTTCTGTCTTTCTTCAGTGGTTCTCTCTTTCTCCTCATTAGTATCGTTCTTTTATTTCTGTCTTTCTTCAGTGGTTCTCTCTTTCTCCTCATTAGTATCGTTCTTTTATTTCTGTCTTTCTTCAGTGGTTACCTCTCTCTCTCTCTCTCTCTCTCTCCTCATTAGGATCGTCCTTTCATTTCTGTCTTTCTTCAGTGGTTACCTCTCTCTCTCTCTCTCTCTCTCTCTCTCTCTCTCTCATTAGGATCGTCCTTTTATTTCTGTCTTTCTTCAGTGGTTACCTCTCTCTCTCTCTCTCTCTCTCTCTCTCTCTCCTCATTAGGATCGTCCTTTTATTTCTGTCTTTCTTCAGTGGTGACCTCTCTCTCTCTCTCTCTCTCTCTCTCTCTCCTCATTAGGATCGTCCTTTTATTTCTCTCTTTCTTCAGTGGTTACCTCTCTCTCTCTCTCTCTCTCTCTCTCTCTCTCTCTCTCTCTCTCATTAGGATCGTTCTTTTATTTCTGTCTTTCTTCAGTGGTTACCTCTCTCTCTCTCTCTCTCTCTCTCTCTCTCTCTCCTCATTAGGATCGTCCTTTTATTTCTGTCTTTCTTCAGTGGTTACCTCTCTCTCTCTCTCTCTCTCTCTCTCTCTCTCCTCATTAGGATCGTCCTTTTATTTCTGTTTTTCTTCAGTGGTTACCTCTCTCTCTCTCTCTCTCTCTCTCTCTCTCTCTCATTAGGATCGTTCTTTCATAGCTGTTTTTCTTCAGTAATTCTCTCTCTCCTCATTAGGATCGTTCTTTCATAGCTGTTTTTCTTCAGTGGTACTCTCTCTCTCTCTCTCTCTCTCTCCTCATTAGGATCGTTCTTTTATTTATTTCTTTCGTCAGTGTTTCTCTCTTTCTCCTCATTAGGATCGTTCTTTTATTGCTGTCTTTCTTCAGTGTTTCTCTCTTTCTCCTCATTAGGATCGTCCTTTTATTTCTGTCTTTCTTCAGTGGTTACCTCTCTCTCTCTCTCTCTCTCTCTCTCTCTCTCCTCATTAGGATCGTCCTTTTATTTCTCTCTTTCTTCAGTGGTTACCTCTCTCTCTCTCTCTCTCTCTCTCTCTCCTCATTAGGATCGTTCTTTTATTTCTGTCTTTCTTCAGTGGTTACCTCTCTCTCTCTCTCTCTCTCTCTCTCTCTCTCATTAGGATCGTCCTTTTATTTCTGTCTTTCTTCAGTGGTTACCTCTCTCTCTCTCTCTCTCTCTCTCTCTCTCTCTCTCATTAGGATCGTCCTTTTATTTCTGTTTTTCTTCAGTGGTTACCTCTCTCTCTCTCTCTCTCTCTCTCTCTCTCTCATTAGGATCGTTCTTTCATAGCTGTTTTTCTTCAGTAATTCTCTCTCTCCTCATTAGGATCGTTCTTTCATAGCTGTTTTTCTTCAGTGGTACTCTCTCTCTCTCTCTCTCTCTCTCTCCTCATTAGGATCGTTCTTTTATTTATTTCTTTCGTCAGTGTTTCTCTATTTCTTCTCATTAGGATCGTTCTTTTATTTTTTTCTTTCGTCAGTGTTTCTCTCTTTCTCCTCATTAGGATCGTTCTTTTATTGCTGTCTTTCTTCAGTGTTTCTCTCTTTCTCCTCATTAGGATCGTTCTTTTATTTCTTTCTTTCGTCAGTGGTTCTCTCTTTCTCCTCATTAGTATCGTTCTTTTATTTCTGTCTTTCTTCAGTGGTTACATCTCTCTCTCTCTCTCTCTCTCCTCATTAGGATCGTCCTTTTATTTCTGTCTTTCTTCAGTGGTACTCTCTCTCTCTCTCTCTCTCTCTCTCTCTCTCTCCTCATTAGGATCGTTCTTTCATAGCTGTTTTTCTTCAGTGGTACTCTCTCTCTCTCTCTCTCTCTCTCTCTCTCATTAGGATCGTCCTTTTATTTCTGTCTTTCTTCAGTGGTTACCTCTCTCTCTCTCTCTCATTAGGATCGTTCTTTCATAGCTGTTTTTCTTCAGTGGTACTCTCTCTCTCTCTCTCTCTCTCCTCATTAGGATCGTGCTTTCATAGCTGTTTTTCTTCAGTGGTACTCTCTCTCTCCTCATTAGGATCGTTCTTTCATAGCTGTTTTTCTTCAGTGGTACTCTCTCTCTCTCTCTCTCTCTCCTCATTAGGATCGTTCTTTCATAGCTGTTTTTCTTCAGTGATTCTCTCTCTCCTCATTAGGATCGTTCTTTCATAGCTGTTTTTCTTCAGTGGTACTCTCTCTCTCTCTCTCTCTCCTCATTAGGATCGTTCTTTCATAGCTGTTTTTCTTCAGTGGTACTCTGTCTCTCCTCATTAGGATCGTTCTTTCATAGCTGTTTTTCTTCAGTGGTACTCTCTCTCTCTCTCTCTCCTCATTAGGATCGTTCTTTCATAGCTGTTTTTCTTCAGTGGTACTCTCTCTCTCTCTCTCTCTCTCTCTCTCCTCATTAGGATCGTTCTTTCATAGCTGTTTTTCTTCAGTGGTACTCTCTCTCTCTCTCCTCATTAGGATCGTTCTTTCATAGCTGTTTTTCTTCAGTGGTACTCTCTCTCTCTCTCTCCTCATTAGGATCGTTCTTTCATAGCTGTTTTTCTTCAGTGATACTCTCTCTCTCTCTCTCCTCATTAGGATCGTTCTTTCATAGCTGTTTTTCTTCAGTGGTACTCTCTCTCTCTCTCTCTCTCTCCTCATTAGGATCGTTCTTTCATAGCTGTTTTTCTTCAGTGGTACTCTCTCTCTCTCTCTCTCTCTCCTCATTAGGATCGTTCTTTCATAGCTGTTTTTCTTCAGTGGTACTCTCTCTCTCCTCATTAGGATCGTTCTTTCATAGCAGTTTTTCTTCAGTGGTACTCTCTCTCTCCTCATTAGGATCGTTCTTTCATAGCTGTTTTTCTTCAGTGGTACTCTCTCTCTCTCTCTCTCTCTCTCTCCTCATTAGGATCGTTCTTTCATAGCTGTTTTTCTTCAGTGGTACTCTCTCTCTCTCTCTCTCTCTCCTCATTAGGATCGTTCTTTCATAGCTGTTTTTCTTCAGTGGTACTCTCTCTCTCTCTCCTCATTAGGATCGTTCTTTCATAGCTGTTTTTCTTCAGTGGTACTCTCTCTCTCTCTCTCTCTCCTCATTAGGATCGTTCTTTCATAGCTGTTTTTCTTCAGTGGTACTCTCTCTCTCTCTCTCTCTCTCTCTCATTAGGATCGTTCTTTCATAGCTGTTTTTCTTCAGTGGTACTCTCTCTCTCTCTCTCTCTCCTCATTAGGATCGTTCTTTCATAGCTGTTTTTCTTCAGTGGTACTCTCTCTCTCTCTCTCCTCATTAGGATCGTTCTTTCATAGCTGTTTTTCTTCAGTGGTACTCTCTCTCTCTCTCTCTCTCTCTCTCTCTCTCTTTCAACATTCGCTCATTCAATAAATATAAAAAAAGAACGCGCCAAGTTTCTCAATATATTTGTATTTTCACAATTAAGATCTACTTTCATACATCATCATCAACATAGAGAACACATTACACAATATACTTGTTAATGTACAATGAAGGTTGAACAATTATGTGAGACTGAACAATTACACAACAATATAGTCATGTGTATCATCTTCAAGTACCAAGCCTGCCGGCGTAGGTGATCATGTCTCTACACAACTTTCGATCTCGACAGTTATTTATCATTCCTGTTGTTGACCTTCTACCAAGTTTTTCCTTTAAGCTGTCTGGTATCTTTTCTCTTTGCTTCCCTCTATCTCTTTATTGTCCATTGAAGTATCAACATTCTTCTGTAAAACTACAAGGAAGGAGGGAGAAGTCTAGGAGAGGAGAGAGAGAGAGAGAGAGAGAGAGAGAGAGAGGGAAGGGATGGAAGGGAGGGGAAAGAGAGAAAGACGATACGAGAGAGAAGGAGAGGGAGGGAGAGAGAGAAAGACGATAAGAGAGGGAAGTAGAGGGATGTAGAAAGGCTAGGACGGAAGGAGAGAGAGAGAGAGAGAGAGAGAGAGATAATGAGTAAGAGTTACACTAAAGGGACCTGTCGTTTTATATAGAAAGGCTAGGACGGAAGGAGAGAGAGAGAGAGAGAGAGAGAGAGAGAGAGAGAGAGAGAGAGAGAGATAATGAGTAAGTGTTACACTAAAGGGACCTGTCGTTTTATATAGAAAGGCTAGGAGGGAAGGAGAGAGAAGGAGAGAAGAGAGAGAATGAGTAAGTATTACACTAAAGGCACCTTTCGGTTGAAGTAGAAAGGCTAGGAGGGAGGCAAGGAGGGAATGAGAGAGAGGGGTCGCTAGAAGAGGGAAGGAGAGAGGAAGATAGAATGCTAGGAGAGAAGTCTAGGAGGGAAGGAGGGAAAGAAGAGAGAGAATGAGTAAGTGTTACACTCAAGGGACCTGTCGGTTGATGTAGAAAGTCTAGGAGGGAAGCAAGGAGGGAATAAGAGAGAGAATGAGAAAGTGTTACACTCAAGGGACCTGTCGGTTGATGTAGAAAGTCTAGGAGGGAAGCAAGGAGGGAATGAGAGAGAGAATGAGTAAGTGTTACACTAAAGAGACCTGTCGGTTGATGTAGAAAGTCTAGGAGGGAAGCAAGGAGGGAAGGGGAGAGAGAGAGAAGTAGAGAGAGAGAGAGAGAGAGAGAGAGAGAGAGAATGAGTAAGTGTTACACTAAAGCTGCCAAAAGACATCATTGAAGTGGCTTAACCTAAACTTCCCGAGCGCCCTTTAGTGCCCATTCTTAGAGAAGTGAGAGCTGAAACAAAATATAATCAACGTGGATATCATTCCGATTAATAGTGACGATGACAGGGCGAGAGTAAGTGTCACTAAAATCATAGCTACGACAGCCGAAGAGACGAGAAAACTCTGGGTGGATGAGTGGGCGAGAGTAAGTGTCACTAAAATCATAGCTATGACAGCCGAAGAGACGAGAAAACTCTGGGTGGATGAGTGGGCGAGAGTAAGGGTCACTAAAATCATAGCTATGACAGCCGAAGAGACGAGAAGACTCTGGCTGGATGAGTGGGCAATATCACGGCAGTTCTGGAGCGGCGACAACTAGCAACAAACATGGCAGGGAACAGATGCAGCTCCACAGAAGTAAAGGCACCAAATGCACCAAGATGAACAGAGATGTGAAGCTGCTGTAAAGCTGATGATAATAGCAATTCTAAAAAAGTGGTATGGTGGCAGCATAACGTGGTTTGAGCTTGTTTTGTTGACAGACCAACGACATCATAGAAGGAACGTGGTCTTCTTGGGGAACATTCGAGAAAAGTCGTCCAGTTGAAGATAGAGGGATTTCCACCATTGATCAGGGAAGGAGAGACACAATCGAGGAGAGCGAGCATTACTGGAATTATCAAGTTTCTTCTAGTTTGTGTGCATTTAATGATGTCTTATTGTCAACGGATGTTAAAGTTACTTGTAGGCTATTGCAAACCTGAAGCCTAAACACAGTGTTCCGCTGATGGCACTTCGAGAGAGACCTAATAAAGTGCAAGGATAATAGTTAAACGTTACTCCGAACACAAATATTTGTTGGACACTAAACTGGTAAATTGTCAATATTTTTGAATGAAATTGTTTTTTTATTAATTTGTTTAAAGTTTAAATTGAAAATACTAGACTCAGAGCCAGTCATCGATGTCAAGTCGGGATTATTTCCCTTTAGTTGAAACCAATCTTAGAAAAGTGGAAGATTAAAAGGGGACTACGTCGAGGGACTGCCCGCAACTTCCCAGCCATGGGAGAGCATGGTGGGAAGCTTTGAACAGCCGCTCGACAACCTGGCCAGAGAGTTGTGGTGCTACATCTAACTCAGCATCCGCACGTCTTACCACTACGACACTCTAGCAATGCCAAGAGTCGGATTCAGGCCCAGCGTTGCAGCCGGTCCTGACCATAGCTGCATACTTCAGTTGAGTTCTCCGGAGATCGGGGGTGCAAACCGAGATGATCTCTGCCGTGGCATGGGGCCACCCCCACTGTACCAGCCCACGAGCAGTCAGGAAACTTTCCAAAATCATCTTGGACTGCCACATCCCTAGGGCGCAAATCAGGCTGTGAGATGCAGCGTTATTTATGACGACAGCGCCGGCCTCCAAGAAAACAACGCTATGGTCGCGCCGGCCTCCAAGAAAACAACGCTATGGTTGTTCCGTCCAATAAATGTTTGTCTACAACACAAGTATTCAGCCCTACTGGGAGATACTTGCATTAACAGGAAAGTACAAATATACAATTTATTTCCGGTCTGTGATCGTTACCCTATGGTATAGTCATTGAGAGCGCCTTTCGTGGAAGACACTGCTACAATAGCCAATTTTTTAGTTGGCTGAGTGGCAGTGTGCCAAGCGTTCGGCCTCTCGTGGCAAGGCGCGGTGCCAGGGAGTACGGGTTCGATCCCACTTCGGACCATATATTGTTCTTCGTTTTTTTTTCTGTTGTTGTTTGTCTGTTAATTTTTCTGAGTGCTAACACATACTTATTTGTTCTATTATTCTCTTGGTTGTTCCGTCCTGTCTTTGCCGATATTATTCCATTACCTAGTTTCACTCAAACATAATTGGTTTACTAGTCAGCCTATGAAAACCTGCACCATCAAAGCAAGAGACAGACAGACGAAGACTAACATGGACGAGTAACATCAAAAGATGGACAAGACAGCCTATGACAACCTGCACCATCAAAGCAAGAGACAGAGGCAGACTAAGACTAACATGGACGAGTAACATCAAAAGATGGACAAGACAGCCTATGACAACCTGCACCATCAAAGCAAGAGACAGAGGCAGACTAAGACTAACATGGACGAGTAACATCAAAAGATGGACAAGACAGCCTATGACAACCTGCACCATCAAAGCAAGAGACAGAGGCAGACTAAGACTAACATGGACGAGTAACATCAAAAGATGGACAAGACAGCCTATGCCAACCTGCACCATCAAAGCAAGAGACAGAGACAGACTAAGACTAACATGGACGAGTAACATCAAAAGATGGACAAGACAGCCTATGCCAACCTGCACCATCAAAGCCAGAGACAGACTAAGACTAACATGGACGAGTAACATCAAAAGATGGACAAGACAGCCTATGACAACCTGCACCATCAAAGCAAGAGACAGATGTGGTTTGGTTAATTTCAATAAAAGAACGATTCTAATGTGTAGAGAGAGAGAGAGAAATGGTCTCCCCGTTAGGATCGTTCTATTTTGCTGTCTTTCTTCAGTGCTTCTCTCTCTCTCATTAGGATCGTTCTTTTATTTCTCTCTCTCTCCTCATTAGGAACGCTCTTTTATTTCTGTCTTTCTTCAGTGGTTCTCTCTTTCTCCTCATTAGGAACGTTCTTTTATTTCTCTCTTTCTACTCATTAGGAACGTTCTTTTATTGCTTTCTTTGGTCTCATCATCTGATCCTGGCTATAAGTGTGTCATGTCACTTACAGCATGCTAGGACAGTGAGTGCCTTCACACAAAACAATTGACTATAGAGAGGCATTCTTTGGTCTCATCTTCTGATCCTGGCTATAAGTGTGTCATGTCACTTACAGCATGCTAGGACAGTGAGTGCCTTCACACAAAACAATTGACTATAGAGACATTCTTTGGTCTCATCATCTGATCCTGGCTATAAGTGTGTCATGTCACTTACAGCATGCTAGGACAGTGAGTGCCTTCACACAAAACAATTGACTATAGAGAGACATTCTTTGGTCTTATCATCTGATCCTGGCTATAAGTGACAACAGCATGCTAGGACAGTGAGTGCCTTCACACAAAACAATTGACTATAGAGAGGCATTCTTTGGTCTCATCTTCTGATCCTGGCTATAAGTGACAACAGCATGCTAGGACAGTGTCCCTTCACACAAAACAATTGACTATAGAGAGGCATTCTTTGGTCTCATCATCTGATCCTGGCTATAAGTGTGTCATGTCACTTGTCTCATGTCACAGCATGCTAGGACAGTGAGTGCCTTCACACAAAACAGCTCCGTCAGGTATTCCTTGTTCTTTGGTCGCCTGACCAGTCTATACCCAGATGTACAGCGAGCAGATTGGAGTACAATCTTGATCAGATGTTGCTACTGATCCTGACATGAGCCAGTCACCACGTTCAGCCCTGATGATCTTCAGTGTCATTGAAGCCAATAGGCCTGCTGTCACTGATTGTGGTGTGGGCAGACACCACCAAGTTTGTTCTTCACTCCTTAAGGGAGGATGATTGTTGGAAGTATAGACATCCTAAAGTGGGAAAAGGCAGATGTCTACAATCAACATGAACAAACAGTTTGCATATGTTTTGATAAATGGGTGGTTGAGTAGATTTGGAAGGGGATGGCCACACTGCAATGAAACTGATTCCATGAATAGAAGTCATTGATTTATATTATTACGTTTTGTAAAAAGTAAGACAAAAACACAAATCATATTCCCATCTTTATTTCTGGAACCAAACAAGACAAAACAACTCAGGTAAAATGTAAAATCAAGGACACAAATATTTCATACCGTAATGGTCAAAATGTGAAATGACTGTTCACACATGAGGCCCTAAGTAGCAAATGTTTACAGATAATCATAAATGAGGACAGATGGTGTTGTACTCAATATGCAACTTGTTCATGGGTCAAAGTGCATGAGGTCAGCCCTGATGTTAGATAACAGCACTATCTCTCTTTATAATACCTACCAAAACAAAGCTGATGTAAAACACAAATAAAACAACAAAACCTAACAATGATTTACTAAAAATACAAACATTCTACACATCATCATAACTTTGAAAAAATAAATACCAAATTAAAAAATATATCTAATAAAATACAAAAGATAATGAAAACTAGGTTTTCATGTTGATATATTCAACAAACATGGAAAAATGAATGCACTCTGTGATGGTTATTGGTACATTCAAGAACATCAAGGATAATAAGACACGCGACACTTAATGCAGTAAAAAATATAACAGGAAATTAAATCCAAATGAGAGAAATGGCCAGGCTAAAACAGTGTACTGACACGTGTAAACAAAAATATGATCATACATGTAACATTTTGAAAGTGATTTTCAATGAGTAGAACAAAAATATGACAATTGTTCTATTACATTCAACGACTAAATGACAGATGAAATAGGCTACCTGGCACGTCTCTCTTTGATAACAAGAATTAGTCATTTACATGTGAAAATCTTGACAGACATTTGCAACACAGATATAATCATAGTCTATAAGGATTCCAAGAAAGTAAAAAAAAAAATAAAATGACACTAAAATGAACAGCAAGAGGGTAGGACAAAGAGGCCTCCCAGCCACACATGAGCATGGTGTGTACAACAGTCAGCAATTGCTTCACTTGTAACCATAACTGCCCCAACCCCCTTGGTCATAGTCTTGTTCCTCTTCATAGCCGTCCCATTCCTGGTCATAGCCTTGATCATCGCCATAATCATCCCAGCCCCTGTCGTAGTCATCATTGTAGCTGCTCCACTACAAACAAGAGTAATAAGTGCATTTAGTACAAGCAACACGATAGTTTGTAGCTAACTTTTCTTCTGTGTTCGCACAATAACAACTACTCCTGTCATGTGATCTTATAAAGACATTCAATGCTGCAGATGGTTCATGTTTGCTGTACAGCAATATGTGCACCTTTCAGCCCAACAGCACAGCATTTGTGGGTACCTGGCTGTCCGTACTCTTAAATCCTGTTCACATGGTCAGGCTGTATTGTTTGTTATCAGGACTAGGTGGAGTAGAATTTTGAGTGTTACCACTGACTTTGATTCAAACAGTCAGCTATCAGTCGCTGATCATTTTCATCCCACTGTCAGAAAACCTGTGGCCAATGATTCCTGGTCACCGGATAATCTGCACAACTGTTTACCAATATTTTAGTAGTTTTGTTCATTTCTCTTGATTCAGAAATATATACACTTCTAGTATGTTACATTAAGGTAATTGATGTCTTACATGTTATGGTTCAATAATTAAACCCTGCATCCCAGAAATATATACATTTCTAGTATGTTACATTAACGTAACTGATGTCTTACATGTCAAATATTGCATCTTAGAAATATTTCCCAGCCTTTGAAATTATTATAATCGTTATTACTCTACTACAATATCAAACACACACAAGTTGTTAAAGATTCTACTGAACACTCCACAAACTAATGCTTCATCTGTTTATAACCAATGAGTGTGATATCTTTTGTTGTGATTGAGAGTTTGCCAATCTTAGAGTAGGAATATGAAGTTAGATCATTACTGCTGACCTCTTGAAGCAAAATAATAACAGAAAATGTTGGCTGCAAGAAAATATTAGTTTGTGATGTGATCAGGCATCCCTATTGTGCAATGTGGCTGAGACCATGGAGGCTAAAGGAAAAGTGAGGGGCCACAATAATGACACTGAAATGTGGATATTGAAACATAAATAGGAATAAACTAGATGTGCGAATAAACACACTTCACGCAATTACTGAGAAATCTGGAAATGAAATATTTGAAAAATGTCACATGGCCAATGCTTGTTATGGCTGAAGGGAAGACAACAAAAGATGGGTCAATTAACACCAAAACAAGAGGGTGAGAGTATCTATCACCTAGAAATGAGCCTGTCAGAATGTAGCACAAGTCAGGGACAGATGACAGTGGAGAACCACTGCTGGTCAACCAACCATTGATGTGAAGCAGACGACATGAACACTTGTGCGCCCACAGCCATGACTTACTTTAGATCGAGGATATCGTGGACTGCTCCAGCTTTCAGAACCCCAGTCACTGGTAGATCCCCAACCACCACGGCCTCTCTGAAATAAGCAAAATGTGTTTACAAAATTATTAGAAGAAGGTGACCATTGCTATCATCAAAAAAGAAGCTAATAATGTTTCTGTTGTTGAATGCAAAGTGATGGAGATATGGTAAATAAAGGTTGCCTCCGCATAGGGTGGGGAAAATGGTAGCACTTCAGGGAACTGAATCTGGACATTTCTGACCGGGAAGCACGTTCATTAACCACTGAGCCACCTTGGAGACGTGGTGAACAGTTAGTTTTCTGTTTATTTTTCTCAACTCTATAAGGTAGGTACCCTTTAAGATAACACACTTTGTAGCCCAGTTCCAAATAAAGCAAAACATAATATCTTGAACAGGAGTACAGGGTGTATCTTGTGAGAGGCTAGAAATCAAGTCTACACACTTTAATTCACTACACACTATAGTTTTGGGTATTCTAACAAAAAACTAGCCATATGGAACTAATTTGTGTCAAGCAATTGTGCAATTGGTGTCAAGCTGTAAGGAAATATCACCAGCAATGAGCTGTTCAATGTATCGTTGGAATGTAGATTCACAACCAAAGTAGCAGAAGATGTATAACTTCTGGTGTCAATCTGTAGACATATCTTAAATATGGTCTCTTAATATTCTTGCAGACTAAACACATATCTATGAACACACAAATTGTCTTGCAGACTAAACACATATCTATGAACACACAAATTGTCTTGCAGACTAAACACATATCTATGAACACACAAATTACTGGGGTTACCTTGTAGCTGCTGCTGTAGGTGTCTCTTCTGTCGTCACGACGACGAAATTCTCTGAAGCCACCCCTGTAGCCTCCTCCTCTGGCTGTTTTGAAAAAAAAAAAAAAGTTGTTATAAAGTTTGAAAAAGAGACAGTTGAAGGACTATCTACCAGACTATCTTGGTGTGTATACGATATGTTGTGGTTTGCATTAGAACCTTTCCCTATTTGCTTGGCTGAACAGGTCACACTGTTTCTAGAGGCACCACGAAGAGGTGGAAAAATGTCTGGATGGAAATTGTTCACTGACCCTCATGCAAACCATCAGCAAGTGGGTCACTGGCAGCTTTGCCCCCTGATATGGTTCAATGTATTCACATTCAGGCTAGTCAATTATTGATCAGCAGCACAAACTGTGAGAACTAGCAAATTTCTATCCAGATGAACTAGGGCTTTCGGAAAGTTCCTGGACTACCCAGATAAAAATTACATGAATGTACATACAGTAAAAGTATCTTCCTTCAAGGATGGCCAAAGTTGCCTGCTATCCCAATATGATGATGAAAGTCTCAGTAGCCTGTTAGCCATTTCACACAACTGAAGGCACAAGTCAATCAAGCTGTTTTTGTTCAAGTGTCCAGATGTCAGGACATGAACTTTGCAGGAATGTGATGCATGATCCGGCTGTGTGCTAGAAACTCGCAACATAATCAGGTGACCAGTCATCTTGAACACTCATCCAGCCTTGAAACATACATGCCAGTCAAAGGTCCATGTTTTATCTAACAAACGTTCAACAAAAACATTTCACTGCCTTGATAGCAGAATTACAAAGCTTCATGTAAAATTTGATACAAACATATCAGTTCATTTATTTATCTCATTTGTGAAATCATAACCGTGATCACAGAGCTATCCACACACAAGGTTGGAAAATAGCATATTTATGCTGGACCCCCCCCCCCCCCCCCCCCCCCCCCTTCTCAACATGATGTCAAGGACATTGACTGACAAATATGCAGTGGTTACATCACTGTAACTACAGTCCAGAGCTAGCACTAGTGTACAACTATTATAAGTTTTGAAAACTATACTTATAGGTGTACACAAACTGGTGTATAATGTGGAGATGTACAAATAGGGAAATCTTGCATACCTCTGCGCTCACTGTAGGGCCTGTAAGAACTAAACCCCCTGCTTCTACTTCTGCTTCTAAATCCACTGCGCCGTCCTCTACGGAAGCTGCCACGGTAACTGCTTCTGCCACGTGATCCTCTATATTCCCTGAAGTCCCGGCCTAGAAAAAAAAATGTGATTTAAAATAATAAAAACTTCATGTAAGGCAATCACACAATATAAATGGGCAATTCAGTGGGAAGGTGTATTATAATTGTACAATATGCATTGTGGTCTTGTGTGCATAATAGTGATTGTAGACCACCAATAGATGGCACTGGCACGTCTGCGGGACATAATGGCGGTGCCCTTGCAATGGTGCACCAAAAAGTTCTGTGAGAATTTTAGTTGAATGAAGGCTTGAAACCTATAAAGATTCATCATAGGATGAGAATTCAATGTAGTGACAGGTGAATGAGTTGTACACAAATGAATGCTAAAAGTTCTGAAAAGTGTGTGCAAGATGGGTAACTGAGGAATTGACTCAGGAATTGAGAGATGTGCACTTCTATGAGCTGGACAGAAATCAACAAGACATAGAGCAGTGCCACATCTCACTTCTAAAACTAGAGAAGTTATAGGTGCAGCAATCAGCAATTATGTTGACTTATGACAAAGGGGTATATCTGAGAGCTCTAAATGCCCAACGGAAGTACTTTAACCAGTGTCACCTTGTCTAACCTCCTGGAGAAATCACCAGAAATGGCTCAGATTGCAGACAATTATAGAGCTAAGCAACAGTAAGGCGAAGTGCTTAGAGTGTATTCCATACATACCGAACCTCAAGAAGATTTCCACAATTTTGTTCCAATAAACACTTTTTCCTTCCGCATTTGCCTTACTGCGTCGAGGGGAGATATAATTTGCCGTCTTTTGCTCTTCTGTTCGCCTCTGATACTGTTATGTTTCCTAGCGCTTCTAATATTCCATCGACCCATCTTTTTCGTGGCCGACCCTTGGGTCTGGTGTTCTCACAATGTTTGTTGAAGGCTCGTTGTGTTTTGTTCTTTCTGCCTTGCCACTTGTCCAAATCATGTTATCTGTTGTTTCCTTATATATTCTATCTATCTATCGTCCCCTCGAGCCGAAGACGGCACATAGGGCAGAACCACAATCTCAAAAACAGAAACCCTGCGTGCCAAAATGGCACAGATTGCAGAGATCACTGCTTTTAAAATCTATGGTTCTGTTTCCATAACAATGCTTTCCACAATGACAGCTTGTCAAGCCATCGATCAATCTCCTTAGTCGCCTCTTACGACATGCCTGGAAGGTCACAGTGTCACTATTCTTTACTTTATATATATTCTATGGCGAGGGCTATTCCTAGCTTTTTTCTCAGTTCTTCATTTCTGATCTTATCTCTCAGACTGTTTCCTGTCATTCGTCTAACACATTTATAAAAATAACAAATAAACACTAAATGGAATAAATTCTGGATGAGATTAGGTCAGAGTTGCATAAATGACTGAGCACTCATTTAAAGAATCTTATACCTTTCAATTCCCCATGGAGCACAGGTCTACAACAAACACTTTCCAAGCTGTTCTGTTCCTTACCATTCTCTTAAGATCTTTCATGTCTCCGCCATCATCTTCATCTCTGTTTCCATCAGTCTTCTCCAAGAATAATTTGGTCATCCTGTCTTTTTCCTTGCGGATTCCAAGGGTCTATTGTGTAATACTATCAGTTGACTTCTGCAGTGTGTCCTAACCAGCGACATCACTATCTCTTTATTCATTGATGACTGGTATACTTTTCCATAATTCTATGTTAGTGAGTTTGTCCTGCCATTTCCATCTTTTTATCCTGCGTAATCATCCATTAATGAAGGTCTGTATCTTAATCATTGTCATTTTTGTTGTTCTCCATGTTTCACAGCCATATAATTGGACTGACAATATTGGAGTAATTATTTATTTTTCTATTTAATCTAATTACTTTTGATTTCCATAATTCCCAGTGCAACGAATGCTCCTCTTGCCAAAATCCTTATTTTGGTACGATTCTCTGTTCTATCATTCTCTTTGTCTGTATTACTGCCCAGATATATGTAAGATTGTACATCTAGCAGAGGTATTTCTCCTATGTTATTTGGTTATTTCCAACCGTATTAATTTTAATAATTTTTGTCTTATCTCAAGCATCTGTTGTTGATCATGTGATAGGGGGGAGCTATGACACCAGCAAAGTCTACGTCATTAAAGTAGCTTGGTCAGTGACCACTGGATTCCATTTCCGTTGTTCTGTTATTTTCATAATCCAAACTATGGGCAGCAGAAAGTAAAATGGAGATAGAAGGCACCTCTGCCATATTCCTGTTCTTAATACAAATGCTTCATTTAAAGAATATTTTCCCAAAATAACCATGCGCTTCGAGACTACGGCTGTACAATATGTAACAAATCAACTGAACATTGCAATCTAAAACACATAAGAGAATCTTACTTTCTCGGCGGTAGCGTTTTTCTGGTGGTGGGAGAGCATCATGGCCCTCTCTGCGATACTTTTCAATGAGTTTCTCCCTCTCCTCTTTGGTCAGATCTGGTTCAGTGTACTCCACAACCTCATAGCACTCACCCTTTTCTGGCAGGGTGAAGTTTACTGACAGGAAACAAGCTCAATTAGCATTTGTCAACCACTACATCAGTTATGGATTATTTTAAAATATTAACTAACTTGAGAAAGAATACACTATAATCTTGTTCACATATACCAATAAATCTCATATCTAAATTTGATAAACCAATTACCCCATACCACAAAATAACTTTACAACTGAAGTATTTCTATCATAATCAATGTCTAATTTGAAATTTATTAAATTAATATATAACAACCAGAATGGAGAACAGTGGAAAATAATAGCATTATAAACATAGAAAAACACTACACAAACTCCATCTGGACTCACGCTTGTACCAATGCAACTGAAAATAGAGAGCTGGAATTTTAATATACCTTAAAAATGGAGCACAGAAAAGTGTTGCAGCAGGAAAATATTTCTTCAAGGTTCTAGAAAAAATTAAAGAAGAAAACCTTGCCCAACAGCTCTAACAATAGTTACAGCACTGAGGAGTTATGGAAGTGAAAACTTTTTTTTCTTAAGAGTATTATCTTAAGAGAAACACTTGACCTGTCAGAGATGCAGGATCTGTGACTCAGTGGATTCCACCTCACTGCAAAATTTCTGGAAATGAGGCAGACAGGTTGGCAAAAAGGAAGGTAGTAAATTACACCAGACAGATACAAGTAGAACTTATGAGGAATCAAAGAGGTTTGATAGCAACAAAGATATTAGCTAATGAAAGCTCAACAGTGACAATTCTTAGAATCAGAGCAGGCCACAACAAAATGAAGTGCCATCTTTTTAACAACCTAAGGATAGAAACCTATGATGAATGTGTCATCACATTGCTACAAACAGTAGCTTGTAGCACAGACAAAATTGACTGCTGAACATCATGTCCAACAAAAGGTCAGTGTGGCAATCACAGATACAATCTGTACAGAGATGTCAGCCTTGAGCCCAAGAATGCTTTCATCAAACTTAATATTCATGTCAATGGTGTAAGCAGACAAATAAGAATAAATTAATTATTTCTCTTCTAAAATAACTTCCCCCAATTATGGTTGCAAAATAAATTATATATTACTTCACATGCACCAAGTCAGAACAAAAACGACCAACAGATAAACTCCTGCAACATGTCAAAAAAAAAAACAAAGATAACCTAAAAGTTAATCTCCTTGCATTAAGTCAAAAAAAACAAAGATAACCTAAAAGTTAATCTCCTTGCATTAAGCAAACAAGTACAAAGTATCAACTCTCTGCACAGAGTGTGGACAATAAATATATGAATTGCCTGCACAAATTTACATTGAAATATAAATCAACAACCAACATAATTATGCACCACCTTACATATGAAGAAAGAAAGTCCATAACACAACTTGTCATTATTGACTTTGTTGGTCATATATTTTCCCATGAATGCTGGAAGAAAACAAGAAGACCTCAGCAAGAAACCTATCATGCAGGAGAAGCATGGCAATCCTAATAATAGAAAAGTAATACTTGATACAAATGTATATAGAAATGAGCTCAAGTGAATGTTGAATACACTGGACCAAGTGCAACACGTTCTAGCAGTAAGTGAAGAAATGATAAAGCATTGCAACCAAGAGCACCCCTTTTTATTTTTTTAAAAGTGTCATGAATGACTTCACCTTGACTCCCCAACTGACAAACCCCCCCCCCACCTCCCCCAAATGCTTCCACTTTAAATGTACCCAAAACACAAGTACTTTCAAACACAACAAATGTGAATGGTACAGCTTAACTAACACTTTCAACACCAGTCTAGTTAAATAGCTTGTCAATGTTTGAGGCAGCTTCAAATAATGGGAGCAAACAGAAATGACTTTCTGGATATTTGTTTATTTTTTTAATTGTCTTGGGGAAGGGCAGAAAATATGAACAGGAGAATAAGGAAATAGGAGACTGAAACAAAAGGGATAATCAGCAGGACAAAACTCAGGAAAAGTCAAAGTGCATTCTTGAACAAAAGACACATTCTAGAATCTTCTCTCACAAAATAAAAACATCTTTTCTTTTTTTTTCATTTTCTTTCTTTCATTTGTTTTTTCTGTTAATTCTTTTTTATTTTTTTTTTGGGTATATTGTTCACATGTTTAAAAAATTGTTTTCTTTTCTTTCTTCCTCAAACACAAACAACTTGTGACATATTTTGGAATGTAGTGCTGACCAAGCTCCGTCGATCTCCGCACCATTACCTTTCATTTCGTTCACTGCACTTTCAGGAATATCCTTTCCTTCTTCATCCGTTCTTTCCTTCACTCGTTTTTTGTACACTTCATCAGTTGGCAAGACCACTACAGCCTTGCGACGAAAACCTTCGAATGGCTGCATTTTACGTCTCCGGGCCGAAGCATACACATTTGTCTAGTGTGGCAATGAAATATAAAAAACATTGAATCAGTTGTTCATGGTGTCTGCAGCCAAGATGTTCCTCGGTTGTGCACTTTTGATATGTCAAACTGGCTTTTAGTGTCTACAAATAAAAAATCTGACAGATAATAGAAATAAGCATCATTAACATGATATATTCAGAGATCTTACATCTGCACCCTAATCACTCATAGAGTAGGTCTACATAGTAGTAGGTGCTTCCTCAGCTTTGAGAAAGAAAACTTACAATATTATATAGCTAATACATAGATAGCTGTATATATACAGATCTATGAAATCTAGAATGAGATCAGTCATACACTCTCACAAAACAGTGCATGGACAGCTGTATTTAACTACTACCATATATATATGTGTGTGTTTGTGAATTCAATCAATGTTGATCTTATTAAATAGAAATAGTCCCTCCATTCACAGGGAAAGTAACATTAGCATAGGCAAAATGTTTTAGTAGTTCAGTGAAACAAATTCTCATAACAATGGGTCGAAGACCAGCCTGGGTAAGAGAAACAGTCATGCAAGCAAAAATCTATATAATCAAGAAAATAAGTTTGTATTCATCAGCCATGTGATTAAAAGAGAATCACAAAGCAAGGTCTGAAATAAGAAACAGCAGGCAAAAGGAAAAAAAAACAGCAAATTTAAAAGATGAACTACATTGATAAGAGGTTCCTGTGCAAAGTCTGATGACACTGAAGTATAACAGAATCACAGATTATCAGACTTCAAGATTGAACAATTGTAGCTCTTGTGTCTTTTAACTCAAGTGTAACTAATAATTCAATTTGTTCAGTGGAATAGTATCCCTCCTCCAGAGAATGGTTGAAGATTTGCAGTTTGAATAGATGGCATTAATATTCTGATAGCTATGTTTGGAGAGATTTGGAGCACCCTGCAAGTATGTGTCAGGCTGTAAGACTACATGTTTACATTCTGATATGGTGACAAGAAACTTGCAATAAATAAATGTCAACATATAATAGTTCATATTAAGCAAGTCATGTGAAGGTTTTTCCTCCATATTTATACCAAAGCTTCACACAATAACTGCCAAATGTATAAAATTGGATAGTTCATGTACATCTTGATGAGAAATGCTTAGCAGCATGGACTGGGGAGGTAAAAGATTGAAAATGATGTGGCAGATAACAGTGGTGAGAAATGCTTAGCAGCATGGACTGGGGAGGTAAAAGATTGAAAATGATGTGGCAGATAACAGTGGTGGAGGTGTGGGGGCCAGAATTAAGACTCATTTGTGAAAGATGGGCATGGATTGATGAATATACAGATTTGGTTGCTCTCCGGATTCCACAAGACTTGATCACCAGTTGCTTTAACCAGAGAAAAGTAGAGTTGCTACTTTCAAATGTCTACCGTCTCCTGAGCTACTTTCAATGTCTAATGTATCCTGAGCTATTTTCTGTATCTAACGTCTCCTGAGGTACTTTCAGTATCGAACGTCTCCTGAGGTACTTTCAGTATCGAACGTCTCCTGAGCTACTTTCAGTATCTAGCTACCACTTTAAAATGATCATATAAACTATATGCAGCTGTCTATGAAGTACTTACCTTAGTATTAGGCCCAGGACATTGAAAGTCTCAACAATAGAACACTTTTGTAAAAAGATAAAAAGCAGCACAAAATTTGTTTTCAGCTCCATCCATTTTTTCTATTTTATTTCTCTTGTTCATCATTAGATGTTCATATTGATTATTCTTATAAGGAAGCAACCAAACTGAAAACTACCATTTCCCAAAAACTTTGTTTTGTTCAAGAAACTAGGCACTGCCATATACTTCTTTTGTCACTGCGTTGGAGAAGTTAGTACAAGGTGCTCCGCGTTAATAGAACTGGCTCATCAGATTCACACTTAATAAAAATGTAAGTGTAATTAGTTCTAACTTCCTCCAACCCAAATGTAGGTTCATTCCAGTAGCTTACAATAAAACCAGTTCCCTAACATAATGAAGATACAATTAGTCCCACCAAAACATGTTTCCTTCCATTTCTCTTCAAGAGATTAGGTAGACCATGTCACTGAAGCCTTATTAACTTAACTGTCACCCATAGCTCTTGTTTACCCTAAAATCATCACTGTTACTAAATGTTTCTGGGTTAGCGCTCAATGACTAGATGATAGTTCTCATGAAAATGCTCACATATACTCTCTCTGTTCATGGCTGTAATCATTTGTTCTATCAACACGTTAACAGCTCTCATGTACAATTTACTGTCTATCTTTTTCCCCAGACTATTCATGGCAGTAGTCATTTGTTCTATCAACACGTTGACAGCTCTCATGTACAATTTACTGTCTATCTTTTTTCCCAGACTATTCATGGCAGTAATCATTTGTTCTATCATCACATTGATAGCTCTCATGTACAAGTTTACTGTCTATCTCTTTCCATCTCCACTCACTGCTGTAATCATGTGTGCTATCAATTTTTGTAACTTATAAATGTTTTGTGAAACCCTCTCTTCATTAAATGTCTTAGATTTGTTCTATCATTTTTTTTTTACATATTAAAAAAAAAGTATCATGAGTTCTCTTTCTCAATGATGTCCATAAAATTCTTCTGTTTTATCAACTCAATGAATTGTTTCATGACATCTTCATTCCACTGCTGTTAAGTATTTGTTCAATCAACTGTTAACTGATAATTCTTACTTAACAAATTGTTGTTAACAGAAGGTGTGTCCCATCTCGGCAGTACTGATTGCTGTCTTGTCCCATGTGGACATCTGAAATAAAAGTGTTCTCCAGAAATTGTACATCTTGACTAAATAGCAAAATGCAAATGATCAACGGCATCCCTAAACAACGCGTCTCCAACATAAAAAATGTCAGGAATGGGAGTTATGGTTGTGTGTAGTTACAAAAGACTTGTAGACAACCAGGCATAAATGCTGCATACCAAGCTGTAACCAGGTCAAATGGAGAGTATGCTGCCATTATTACAGTTTCATGCTGAAATTCCTGGTCAACCACCAATGAGCATAATCTGTCATGATCTCAAGCCTTAAATGTCAAGAGTAATATAACTAATGAGCAAGAAATCAACAAAATCCTAATCTGCATTGACTTTTATAAAAGACAATAGTTCTCACCAGATAAAAGCCTGTCCTCTGCTAGGATATACAACGCATCTCACTCAAAATAAAACATTTCAACTGGAGAAACATTTACCTGATCAATGATATAGTTGCGCTTCTTGTGGGAAGCTATTTCAATCATTCTGCTCAGACATTTAGCAGCCATGTCAATCAATTTGTCCCATCGGCCATTGTAGTTCTGCTTCCTGGGAAGGCCATTGACCTGTCAACAACAAAATGGACTGTTAAACATTCACTCTCCTGTGGATTCACCTGTACATTTCATTGAGGCCTACAACTTATCAAGGATGAAAACTATTCTGGAAGTCATTACCCAGACAGCCTCCCCACCCAGAGTGTCAAGAAGCGAATGGGCCAAAACATTTGCTCAAATTATTCACTTCTGATAAAGGTAAAGTACAAGACTCGAATCTGCGTCTTAGCACGCGAGTTTACACCCATATGAAATTTACCTGTTGGTCAATAAAGTGACCATCACATCTGATGATCAGATTTACCCCCTACTGCAAGCTCTATTGAAAAAGTTTCCTATCTATTCTAACCACTGAGTTTTATTGCAGTCAGGAATTTCCCATATCCGCTCCACCACTTGTCACAGCATTTCCCAAAATGCATTAGTAAATTCTGTTGACAATCTCTCTCTGTGCATATCCTACTTGACTGCATAGGTGACGATTCAAAACCCTCTTGGTCTCTTTCTGCCCTCACTGTGGGTGCCCCTGTAGCTACACTGGGTTTCCTATCATTATAACACAAAATGGAATTCATTTTGTTGCATTGAGAAACAATAGTATTAGATGCAACAATAATTTATCAGCCTCTGCTGTAAAGTTGTATTTATATTACGGTGAAAACTAAGCTACACATAGTAAAGGTACACTAATGTGCATTATATATATATATATATATATACACATATATCTCAATAAAACTATGAATCAGGAAGTTTATAAGATCATGAATGTGGACTTTTTTTTTCGTTCGCCAGCTTTTACTTCTGACGTCCCAAGAGATTAGGAACTGAAGTTATATTAATCCATTTTTCCCTGGCAGCCGTGTATACAGATGTCCCTTGCTGCACAGGCAGATAACTCCGTCTTCAGAGGTACAACGTGGACTATAACCTAGTTATAAATAACATGGACTCAGTGATAGTGATCTTTTAAATAATACATAGGATGTCTTTTTAAGAGTTGACAATCACAGCAGAATAATAGATCAATCAAAATTCTTCAGGTGTCATATTTAAACACTGACTCCAATTCCAGAATCTGTGTCTCCAGGCAGATCTTCCACTTTTATTGTCATATTCAAGGTCCCCTTGAAGTCATGAAACCACCTTCTTCTTGATTTGCCCCTGATGCAAAGTATGTTACTGCGAGAAAAAAAAAAGACATATAGAAAAAGTCTAAAATAGTAGTTTCCTCCATCACTCTCAATGGAGTAGGCTGTAGAAGCTGGTGAACATACCTTCATCTTGTCAATGATGTTGTTGGTCCCTAGCACATTGAAATGCTTGTCTAGATTTTCCGCAACATACTTATCCACCCAGTAAGTCTTCCCTGCCCCTGGTAGTCCCACCATCATAATAACCTGTAAGAGAGAAGGAAATAAAGTGACAAATGGTGCCAGAACTTCTGCTTTCACAGGTGTCATCAGAGGAGAAACATATCACTGGAGATAATGTGAAGTATATGAAAATATCATATTTATGATAATATATATAATATATAAATAGTAAAAGACAAGAACAAACCTCGCAAACATCCTTGGAAGCAGGGGGCAAATGTCCTCGTACACGTTCTTCCTGAGGAACCTGTTCCAGGAACTTGTAGCCCTCCTTCAATGGGAAGTAAGGACCCTCCTATGTTGATATGAAAAAGATCAACAATGTTAAAACTGCCATCACAAATTAACTATTTAAGGGGATGCAACCAAATAATGACAAATAAAACTACTGTCACTACTTATCACATCACCATCATTAAGTCAACTATTATCTAAAACAGAGATTTCTGCTAGTCCCATTTCTAATCTTCATATTTAGTCAGCAGCTTGCTACTCTTACAGTTCCTCCATATTTTCAGCATCCCTCAGAATTTGAGATGAGCATATACATTTTTAAAATGTTATTTAAACTCTGTTAAAGATATATATGTAGTCAATATAGCTAAGACTAGGATGTATACATTTTGTACACCGACCACCTGTATATTATAAGATGTGTTATAACATAGGTGATAGAGGTAATAGATCATACAGAGCTGCGGATGCCTCAGGAAAATACTTTTTGCAGACCTAAAGAAACATTAAAAAGAACACTGACATGAAACAATAGTAGGCAGTAAGAAGAGGCCTGCACAGAACAGGGATGTGTGGTGAGATACAATGCGGGTCCTGTGCAAGGTCTGACACTTTAATAATAAAAATTGTCGGACATACAGGGTATACAATTTCTGCCTTGTGAAAGGACAATAGGCAGATAAATAGGTTCCCAGCAAGTGACTTCTTGCCTTTGATACAGTTACACATGGTATATGTAAAAGGAATCTTAAATATAAATATATACAGTCGAACCTGGTCTTAGGACCACCTGTTTAAAGCGTTTCCCTGGTTATAGGACCGGGTCTACAATTTCCCCGAGTTTTTTACTATATGCTAACACTGATTACGGCGCTCACCGTATGACGCGACCAGAGACCAGGCTAATTAACCGCCGCCAATGTTATTTATCCCGTTTATGACGACCAGCCAGTCCTTCGTCTCGCTGGGAGCCATAAACGATCGACACAGGTGTCTACAGGTGTCGATGTTTTCCCGTATTTAGTGAGTCCCAGATTACAGTGGGACGTTTTACGTTTATCAGTCAATACTGGTGTGAGAAACACGGCAGACACAGATCTATGATTCGTGAAGTGACATCACTTCGCGGTTCCGTCTAGACCAGTGTAGACCATTGCGTGGCCCGTATAAATTACAGGAATTAACTAAAGAATTAGTCATTGCCCGCTTAGAGTGTATTCACGTACATGGACAGTATAAGTGGAATCTGTGTATGTGTGTTTAACTATCGTGTTTTATGAAAAGTGTCTAACCAGTGGCTATTGTAGACCGACATGTGCACTATGTTCTACTCATGGATTACGCTGATTTGCAGGTTAGTTTTCATAGTGCTTAGGATAAAATTTTTTTTATCGCTCTATTTATTATGTGAAACCTGTGAGGCAGGACCACCTGTCCTATGGGACCAGTTTTTGAAAGTCCCGTGAATGGTCGCCTTAGACAGGTTCGACTGTATATGTAATGGTATATTGAGAGATGGTTGGTAGAACCAATCATTAGTCAGTGGTTTGGTAATATATTAGTGCCTTATGCGGTTTCACTGAGCAGCTTCTTTTTGTGGCTGTCAAAATATTGGATAGACAGATCCAGCAGCAGAATGAATAGGATGTATTTGTTGCACCTGGGCCATCATCTTTTGTCTTCTGATTTTGCTTACCTTGCTCTATACTCCATGAGTTTTATTGTGCAATATTTTATTTTTATTCTCCATGTGCAATGATCTGATGCCAGATTTCCCAAGTGTCTTTCGCTGATAGAGAATTTAATGCATGTAAAAATATAGCCCATAATTAAGTTTATTTTAAAAAACAATTTATGTGCAAACATAACTCATAACATAGTTTACTGCCTCATCTAACAGAGCAAAACAACCAAAGAATACTTGATTTATTTTTACCCTTCCTCCAAAGTTGACTTCAAATTCACAGTTCTTTGTCATGAGGTGGGGGAACAAGGCTTGATCTCCCAATTTTTCTTTCTCCACCTCGAAGCACTTGCCAAGGTCTTCGCCATTTTTAGCATAAGAGATGATAACAGGGTCACTGTCAAGATCCTGAAGAAATGAACATGGCATGTGGTTTAACTTAATTTCAGTGAAATGTGATTAATCCTGCAGAAACGTAAACAGCTTTTCATTTCCCTTATTATTATCATCAAGTTAACCAGGTAAAAAATAAATGTGATCTTACTTGAGCTCATGTCTTCCGCAGGAGCTTCAGGATAAATGCCATAGAGGAGTTTTAGATGCAAGAGGAGTTTTAGATGCAAGGAGTTTTAGATGCAAGGAGTTTTAGATGTAAGAGGAGTTTTAGATGCAGAGCTGTAACTGAACGCACATGCATACACAAAGTGTTAGACCTTGGTCTAATGTTAATGTATAATGATCAATTAAGCGACTAAGATGGAAGCTTACTTTAGCCTATCCTTTTTAAATCAACAAACTTAGTGTAGTCAAGCCTTTTCTTACCTGAGGGCCAAATAAACAAACTGCAAAGGGTCGCAGACCACATTGTGTGTGTATATTCACAAATTTCGTCAGCTCTGAACTGTCTACGAGTTTTCAAACTAACTCCCACATTACATTTGCTTTTGTATAAACTTTTTTCTTGTACTGCCCATCTTGATCCTTCCCACACCACTAGACATCACACAGGACTTAGTCATATTTACAGGAGCTAGTATTTTCCACTGCCCATCTCTATTCTTGCCACACCACTAGACATCACACAGGACTTAGTAATATTTACAGGAGCTACAGGAGCTAGTATTTTCCACTGCCCATCTCTATTCTTCCCACACCACTAGACATCACACAGGACTTAGTAATATTTACAGGAGCTAGTATTTTCCACTGCCCATCTCTATTCTTCCCACACCACTAGACATCACACAGGACTTAGTAATATTTACAGGAGCTAGTATTTTCCACTGCCCATCTCTATTCTTCCCACACCACTAGACATCACACAGGACTTAGTAATATTTACAGGAGCTAGTATTTTCCACTGCCCATCTCTATTCTTCCCACACCACTAGACATCACACAGGACTTAGTAATATTTACAGGAGCTAGTATTTTCCACTGCCCATCTCTATTCTTGCCACACCACTAGACATCACACAGGACTTAGTAATATTTACAGGAGCTACAGGAGCTAGTATTTTCCACTGCCCATCTCTATTCTTCCCACACCACTAGACATCACACAGGACTTAGTAATATTTACAGGAGCTAGTATTTTCCACTGCCCATCTCTATTCTTCCCACACCACTAGACATCACACAGGACTTAGTAATATTTACAGGAGCTAGTATTTTCCACTGCCCATCTCTATTCTTCCCACACCACTAGACATCACACAGGACTTAGTAATATTTACAGGAGCTAGTATTTTCCACTGCCCATCTCTATTCTTCCCACACCACTAGACATCACACAGGACTTAGTAATATTTACAGGAGCTAGTATTTTCCACTGCCCATCTCTATTCTTCCCACACCACTAGACATCACACAGGACTTAGTAATATTTACAGGAGCTAGTATTTTCCACTGTCCATCTCTATTCTTGCCAAGATGTTCAAACCTAAATGAACATTGTCAACTGTAAAACTTCACAAAATGAACGGTATAGTAAATTATTAGTCCAAATAGTTCTTTTTTCTTGTTAGAAATGCAAAAACATGCAATAGTAACAGAAATTTGATGTAGTTTTTTATGACATTTTTGGTCTGCCCCCGACACTGCTATCATATAATAATTTGTGTTGCAAAGCACTTGCAGAGTTATCCTCGAAAGCAGAACTAAAGTAGCCATCGGTACATAGACAACAAGGCCCCATGATGTAAAACTACCAGGTAGGCTAGAATAATCTCAACTTTTTCAGTGATAAAAATGCCCTGCCAGATTACAACATCCAAGTCTTCAGTGCACACACAACTAGCAGAGCATTAGGTCTGCTTAGAAGCATCAAAAGGTTAAACAAACCGCATAATATGAGATAATTCTAAGTACATGTCAGAGAACAGATATACAACAAAATTAATTGCAAAGTACATATATCATATAAGAGAAGTGGAAAATAATCTAAGAACAATCAATCAAAATGGCTAGCTTTTCTTTTTTCAAAGAAAGAAAGATGTGATGACCAGGTGTGACTACAATAGCTACAAAGAAGAAAAGTATAAGCACTAACTTGAAATGTGCTGTGGTTCTCTCTATGTAAAAGAAACATTTATTCTAGGTATTTATTAATACAAATGTGAGAATGATCTCAAGAGTCCAGGAGGGTGTGACAAGCCTCACAGACAGAGGTTCACATCCTCATATATACTATAGCACTGTGTTTAGCTGAAGGTCATATAAGGATGACCCCAGATATGCTCACGTGCTGTTTCGTTCATGCACGCGTGTGTATGTATGTATATATATGGCCTTTGGTAGCAAGCAATCATGATTAATTCAGTAGTTTCGTAAAATGCTCTCGTAGTGTCACATGCTGGATGCAGTTTTACTGAACACTCATAATTGAATCAGTCATGAGCACAACAAAACCCACTCCATGAATGTGAAGTTGCTTAAATTTGAGCTCCTGCCCCAAAAAAGGTATAATTTATCTCCCTGATTGAACCACAATCAGCAAGTCTTGTTTCCTGAAGGGGCTGCGATATCAACATGTAACCTCAGTATGGAACTGACATTATTCTAAGCTTGCTACTCCTGGGCTAATAATACGGATATAGTGCTTTGCTCAAAACATTTTGTATTCAAACAATTACAATGAATATTTTTCCCTTAAATCTCGATCCTTCGCAGGGCCGCTAGATGTCGCATAGGAGCTTGTGTTTTTTGCAACCCATTTCTTGTCTTGGCGAGTTCGATCTTATCTAATGATTCTATGCCTGCCAACTTTGCTTCTCTTATAAGTGTTCTTTTCAGTGTCGCTCTGGGCCTTCCTCTTTTTAAGCATACTGATGTTTCCCATAAAGAACCTGTTTTGGAATTCTATTGTTCTCTTCTCAGGACATTCTGACATGTCCCTCTTTTCTTCCTAACTCTTTTATCTCTACATAGTCTTGAATACATTCCATTGTACACACAGTAATCTCCTTAATTTATCTTCAAAAGCATTTTGTTTTCTTTCAATCTCCTTTCTTATTATCCAACTTTCATGTGCATAAGATGTGTTAATATGTTTAATTGTTTTCCTTAAATTCTTCATTAAAGAATGTCACAAAATCTCAGGAAATCTGACCAGGATTGCTTGAAATACCAATCTCTATCTCCAGGTAGGTCAGCCATTATGAGGCTCTTACAGCTGTCCAAACAGATGAAAGTTTTAAAAAACTAATACTTTCAACTTACTAAATATGCAGTGACCACATCTCCTTGGCTGAAGGACTGGCCATAATCAACAAACTTGCAGTCTGTGGAGGCCTTCCCTGAGCCTCCATAACCATATGAGAGCGGCTCTTCACCTGAAAAGATGCAATCCCCAGTGTTAACAAATTGGAATCACATAGTTGTTGGCAACATATGAAGCAACCATTTTCTTTTTCCCTCCTCTAAAAACCACTGCTTTATTTAAGTTTCCATTAGGTAAGTATTCCAGTGTAACCATAGGCATCGACTTTACCAGATTTTGCCATCACTGTGCGTATGGCTAGTTTAGAAAATACAATAGGCTATTCTATACCAAACAAAAATTCGATCATGTAGTTTCCAACTACATTTATATAAATATGGCTAAATATAGAAAGTGCCATCAATGATGATAAAGAAAATTCCATAAGGATTCAAATAGCCTTTGCTAAAAATATTTTCAGCACCATCAAACAGGGCTTCTAATTTTTCAATAAAGAGATATGGATAGGCAAACTGGTGTGCATAATTTAGATTTAGCATCAATAATATAAGTTATTAAATATCTAAGTGATTTGAATTCATTAAAGGTTTTTATGAAATTTAATCTCACGGTTGAAAATTCTCTCATGTTTTAAAATTTTACGTCACTGAAAAATTATTTTTTAAAAACACTAAACATTTTAAAATTAATATGGATATTTTGTTAAATGAACACATTGCATGCAATTTAAAAGTGATCTGACAGCCATGAGCTGAGTTATGTGAATTCAATAGCTGTCACTTGGGTAAATTGACCCTGCTATCAACCCAGTATAATTAAAACATATTTATTATATGATTTATGGCTCTAACCTTAGAGGCATTGGTGACCTCGATTATTTTTAGCATGTTCACTTTTAATTTTTAGTCTGCTGTTATACAATCTGCAAAACAACAAAATTTTGGCACTAAAAAGTGCATAACTTTTTAATAATTGATGAACAGATGTGAAAGGAATTTCTGTTTTGCTGACTTCAAGGATTATATAGATATATTTTTTTTTTATTTAAAAAAATGATAAAAGTACCTTACCGTGTGAAGGCATTTAATCCTGACAACAACAAAAATAAACAAACATAACATTCTCTAGAACACTTAATTGAAATAAAATATAGTCCTATCTATTCTTAGCCATGAACACTGAACTATACAATTGTAAATAGATTTTCTTCTTCAGCTGAAAGTATTTTTTATGCCGTGTCATTTCTTAAATATGCTGAGTATTTTTCTTTATTCCACAAACTGATTTAAACATCTTTTTCATTTCAAGAATATTTATCTATCTATGAATCCAGTACTGAGAGTTATATCTGAAATCTCAAGCTTGGTGAAATACTGTTAAAAGTAAGTAAAGCACCCACGTCACGCCAAGTGGCGTATAGGGAAATATGGTGTTAGTGACCCTATATTTTACAGACCTTCAGCACATGATTTTTGGGGTAATGTGGTCGGTATTACGCCCGTGCTGCTTTATTTTCCCAGAAAAAAATCCGGTACCCATTTAAGACTGGGTGAACCTGGAAGCCGTCGGTTGGGATCGAACCCTACCCCTGTCCTTTGTAGTCCAGTTCACTAACCACTGAGCTATCGCGGCTCCTTGAAATACTGTTAGCTGTCCCCAAAATATATCTTTTATCTCCACATTTGTGGAGACAAAAGATATATACAAACATTCCTTTGTCTATTGTATCTTACCTAGGTTCAGTGATGTTGAGTTCACAGACCAGCCAAGTCGAAGAACATGAATGTTTGGTTCATCTTTGGGCAAGTGATTTACATTCAAGTTCTCCAGGACCTGAAGAAAGAACAATATCAATCAATACAGTGTGCTAAAGGTCAAATTAAGCTCACAACTGTCACATCTTACTTCTAGCCATTAATGAAACAACAGACTTTAGTGATACTGTTCTGGTTACACATTGATACCTAGCATTTTATAAATACATCTCATGCCACTTCACTTTCCTTGACTCACCACCAAGAAAAACAAGCTTACAATCTTGACATCATAAACAATAATAGATTATTAAGCTCATCCAATTCCGTTGTACTTTCATCAATGCAGACACGGAGGTTTAGATTTTTGTTTTCAAACAGCAACCATAAAATTGCAATTTCCACAGCTAACACATACAAGAACAGCTTCAATATTGCAAGCAGTAGCTATAAAACACACCTTTGCTTCATATGCCACTTTCCCAGATCGAACACCATATGTAGCACGTACACCAGACCACATAAAAGCAAATCCCTCTACAGTTAATGGGTAGGCCTTGATTCCACGATCATTGAAGCGGAGATTCAAATCTGATTCATCTGTACAAGAACATTAAAAGTAATTAACATTAGTAAACAAAGCATAAACAGTAGAAAACATTGACTGAATGGATGGGTCATGGGAAAAATAGGAAGAGAACTTTTTAAATACATGTCAAGGTCAAACCCCTTTTGACAACATTAATCACTTAAAAAGAAAAGACCAAACCACCATCTTTAGACATCAATAGAATACAACATAATCAAGCCCCACCATGTCCACTCTGGGAACACTTACATGAAACAGTAAAATCATCTTTTCAACTGTCCAAAGCTAACTGTCATCGGATCAGAGGAACTTCAAAGATCAAATAAATTTATAAAGAACACTTTGTATGGAACAACAAGGGAACTCAATAAAACCTGCAGATATCATCATATGGCATTGAGCCAAAGGATGTCAGCTCACAGGCTTCTGGATCCATAACAATAATAATAAATGATACACATCTGCATCTCATTATAGGACTATCAATTAAAAACAACTGTGCATTGATGACAGATATACAACAAAAATTGTGGGGACAATATAAAGATCTGGAGGGGACTGTGAAATTCATCCTGGAGACAAGGGAAAGGACATCACTTGATAAAAAGCTTCTCAAAGATGGAGGGGGTAGAAGTAAAGTTATGCATAACCAACATGATTTAACCAAAAACTTGAAACTAAACAACTGTACATAACAATGGTCTCAGGTTTCAAAAGTCAACTGATATGTCTTATGTCATTTATAAATAATGCAAAAATGGCAGCATATGAATGAATAATTCTCCCTCACTATGTTTCCTCTTCTCATGATGTGCCCAAAAAATGTTGATTATTTCTCTCTGATGTTTTTGGAAGCTCCCTTTTTGTGTTGGCATCTTTGAAAATGTCAGCACTGGTTTTTTAGCTTACCAGGGAACTTTCCACATTCTCCTGAGAAATCCCAACTCTGTGGCCTCTAATTGTCTTTTCATTTGTTTCAAACAATAAAATGCACACACAAAAATTGCAAACATTCATTTCAATATTAATTTAAGCTGTACGAGAAACAGAAAATATAAATTTACTAACATTTGTCCAAATTGAAAATCGTTTGTGTCTCCCAAGCTGTGTCCTCCATTTCAACCTTTTTGCGTGATGGTGAGCGGCCATATCGTCTGCCCCGCCTGTGTCTATCACGAGACCGAGATCGTGTCCGCCTATGTCTGTCTCGGGACCTTGATCTTTTTCTCTTCCTGTCTGTGTTTCCTGAATTAAAAAAAAAAACACTAGTTATACAAAATTAGCATTTACAGTAACCAAAGATGAATTTAGAGTGATATATTTAACATCAACTTTAGTGCACTGAGATGTTCCAATACATGTGAAGTGATAAATTAATCAATCGCCTTCAGCATTAGTTTAACAGCCACTCCTCTTTGTTATCTATCCTTAAGAAGGTGTAAGGCAGCATTGTTGTTTTCACCCAAGGATCCAACTTCAGCATTGCATTTTTAAAATACATGATTTATTAGCATTTTTTAAATACAGGATTTATTATCTCAACTAGCTTTACCTGACTAGTTAGTGCTTGCATACCCACCAAGGGTAGGTGCAGTGTAATCTTAATCAGTTCTAATTCACTAATTCTGTGGCCAAAAGCCAGTTATTAGTTAACCAGTATTAACCCATCCATCTGTCTGCGCATATATCTATCTATCTTTTGTTTGCCTGAAGTATTGTCTATATCTGCAATGTCATTTCTTGTAACTGATACTGTTCCCAATGAACCCTTATATTAATTCTCGTTCACCCAATAACAATTTCTCTTGACAACCTATCCTTAAAAATGGACTTGTTTTATCATTTACAACAAGCTGTTATAGTTTGTGCCTTCTGGTCCACAACATCCAACATCAACTAGGCAATTCTTAGTATGAGTTGTCTTCCCTTTTTGGTCAGTGGTTTCTTCCATTACATTAAAAAGAGTGGCATGTTTAACAATAACTATAGCCCACTCAGGAGGCAAAGATGCCTGACTGCAACAGAGCTGGAAGCTGTCAGCGAACCACAGCTGATGGCTTGCACCAAAATCAGTAAACAACAACCATCCAGACACAACCAGGTACTCCATTTGAAAAAAAAAAAAAAAGCATGCTGAAGTCAAATGTGTAGAACCAAAAAGTACAAATATCACAGTTCTGCAAACTACAACACAATGTATCTACGCACACTTAACATCCAGCTAAGGAAGGATGACAAAGATGACAATCAATTCCTTTAGTAGTCACCAGGTGAACTATGACAGAAAGGAAGAATAGCTCACTGAACAAACAACACGGGTGTTTCCTTATACACATCAAGAAAGTCACATGGCATGTAGAGAATAAATTGTTACTCCCTTTATTTCATGATATCAGCTCTCTGAGGCAATATGGTCAGTATTACAAGTATGCCACCTTCCTTTTCCAGGTCAGAGTAAATCTCGAAGTTCTTATCCATAGTTGTTCAGTTCACTTAACCAAACACCTTGTAAGACATGAGGCAAGATAATAAAGAGTGTTACAATGAACCATTCAACAAACCACATACATGTTTTCATACACATTACACAGCTGTACCTTCTTCGTTATCATCCTGGGTAGCTTCATCAATTGTTCGAAACTCATCCCCAAGAACAACAGCTGGTTCTTCCTCCTCTGCATTTCCATTAGCCTCTGGCTGTTCTGCACCTTCTGATGCATCTCCAGCAGCTGTGGCACCAGCTCCAGCTTGATTCTCCTAACATCACCATAACATTTTGTGTTAATAAAATGTATAAGTCTTATAAACATATTACATTTATGTATACAGCAAAATTTGTTTTAAAAAAAAAATAGAGAGAGAGCAGTTATTTTTTATTAGTGAACCATATAGCAGAAAATATACCATGGAAAAGTAATGAGAAATGAGAATGTTCTGAAAGGCTAAAGCAAAGAGACAGCTAACTTCCAATATTAGGAAGAATTTATCGTTTTTTGGCCATGTAATGAGAAGGGAACAACTGGAATATATTGTGGCAAATGGGAAAATTAAGGGACAAAGAGATAGAGGGAAGCAAAAAGAAAAGATACTAAGCAGCTTAAGAGAATGGCTTGGCAGAAGGTCAACAATAGAAATTAGAAAAAATGCCAAGATTGCGAGTTGTGGAGAGACATGGTCACCTACTCCAGCAGGCATGTTACTTGTAGATGATGATAGAATCAAATATTTACCATAGAGGGCTAGAAAGAAAAAAAAACAATGCTCTGAGTGGCTCCATGGTTCAGACGATGTTAACTAAAGAAAGTCATGTACAGCTCGATATACGAAATGTGTTAAATAATGTTCAGATTGAGTACTCATGCTACTTGCATGCATGTAGTCTCATTGTTAAGTTATGTATGACATGAGAGGCTGACAAAAAAAAATATCTCTATATACATACTTTCTATAAATATAAGACAATCTGCATTCACACTTCAATTATACAACTACATTACTATATTGACTACAAACCTCAAACCCTATAATTATATTGACTACAAACCTCAAACTCTATAATTATATCGACTACAAACCTCAATTATACAACTACATTACTATATTGACTACAAACCTCAATTATACAACTACATTACTATATTGACTACAAACCTCAATTATACAACTACATTACTATATTGACTACAAACCTCAATTATACAACTACATTACTATATTGACTACAAACCTCAATTATACAACTATATTGACTACAAACCTCAATTATACAACTACATTACTATATTGACTACAAACCTCAATTATACAACTACATTACTATATTGACTACAAACCTCAATTATACAACTACATTACTATATTGACTACAAACCTCAATTATACAACTATATTGACTACAAACCTCAATTATACAACTACATTACTATATTGACTACAAACCTCAATTATACAACTACATTACTATATTGACTACAAACCTCAATTATACAACTACATTACTATATTTACTACAAACCTCAATTATACAACTATATTGACTACAAACCTCAATTATACAACTATATTGACTACAAACCTCAATTATACAATTACATTACTATATTGACTACAAACCTCAATTATACAACTATATTGACTACAAACCTCAATTATACAACTACATTACTATATTGACTACAAACCACAATTATACAACTATATTGACTACAAACCACAATTATACAACTATATTGACTACAAACCACAATTATACAACTATATTGACTACAAACCTCAATTATACAACTATATTGACTACAAACCACAATTATACAACTATATTGACTACAAACCTCAATTATACAACTATATTGACTACAAACCTCAATTATACAACTATATTGACTACAAACCTCAATTATACAACTATATTGACTACAAACCACAATTATACAACTATATTGACTACAAACCTTAATTATACAACTATATTGACTACAAACCTCAATTATACAACTATATTGACTACAAACCTCAAATCCTACAATTATATTGAGTACAAACTTCAAACTACAATTATATTGATTACAAACTTCAAACTACAATTATATTGATTACAAACCTCAAACCCTACAATTATATTAACTACAAACCTCAAATCCTACAATTATATTGAGTACAAACTTCAAACTACAATTATAAAGGTAAAGGTAAAGTACGAGACTTGAACCGGCGTCTTAGCACGCGAGTTTACACCCATATGTGCTCGGCCGCCTATCCAGAAATGTTCGGAGATTTCTGTATAGTGTCGCCTCAAGCATCTAAACTCAGATGCGAGGCAACATTCCTCACCTTCCCAAGGTAATACCCTGGTACCCATTTCTGCCAACGGCTGGGTCGACCGTGGGGGTATTTTTTTTTTTTCCAACCACGAGTACGATTCACACTGCTCCCAGCGGGAATCGAACACGGGTTGTCCGAACGTCGGTACTCCAGTCAGGTGCTACTACAATTATATTGATTACAAACCTCAAACCCTACAATTATATTAACTACAAACCTCAAATCCTACAATTATATTGAGTACAAACTTCAAACTACAATTATATTGATTACAAACCTCAAACCCTACAATTATATTAACTACAAACCTCAAATCCTACAATTATATTTGAGTACAAACCTCATCAAATTGTGCAGACTCCTCTTCGCCAGCTTCGTCCATCTGCTCCTCCTCCTCTTCTTCTTCCTCTTCATCACCATGATCCTCTCCTGCAGCATACTCTCCACCACCAACATACTCTTCACCTATGTTAAAGGAATAGTAAACCCAGACTCAACAAATGCTCATTGTACTTGACAAAATTAGGAAAGTATACAAGTACTAGAAGGCAGAATCTCTTAAAAGTGCAGCTGAAACTGCTTGAAAGAAAAGATTCAGGAAGAAAACATTGTACTGCTCAAGATCCTCTGTCAGTAGTTAAAGCACTGATACGTAATGGGAACGAAGACCTGAAAGATCTAAGAGAAACACTACACAAGTCCTGCCAGAGAGAGAGATGCTGCTGCCAGTGAGATGGCGAAGAACTGTTAATTCAGTGGATTCCGTCTCACTCTGCAATATTCATGAAAATAATAAGGCCAGCAGGATGGCAAAAAATTACACCAGCCAATACAGGTACTGCTTATAAGGAATCAAAGAGACAATGACCAAAAAAAATCTATCACAGTAAAATAGTAAAAACTGTGATAACCTTCTGCTGTCTGTTTTTGTCTTCACCTAGAACCTACAATCGGGAATAACCTCCTGTCACCTACATTTTTTTTATTAGCAGAAGGACAATGTAAATTTAGAAAGAGATGCTAGTGCTAGAAAAAATTCATAACTTTTTTTCATATTTTGGCCTACAGCCACACTGGAGATCAGATATTGAATGGCATTATAAATTAAATTCTCCATTTTGTCTTATGATTTAATTTTTGTAATAGATTTGAAAATGTTATCACAGTTGTAATGTTAAAATTTAAAAAAGTACTTCTTTTTTTTATTCAAGTGTCAACAAGCTCCTTATGTCTGACTACTACAGGGTAAAAAAAAATGTACTAGTCCATTCTAAAACTCATGTCCCTCTCCAAGATGCTATAACATAACTGTTTGGTTCCAGTTATTGAAATTGTGTACGTAAACTGTTTATTGCCACATTATATAAAACAGAAAACTAATTGGAAATAAACAAATGGTTTTTCTTTTGACTTATTTGCTGTATATAAAAACAGATACACATATATTATACTATTAAAATAAAATGTTTAGTTTCTAATGGACAAGAATCATGAAGAATTTCAAAATCCTTATTTTTGCACTTTTCTCATGCAGGAACCACATTGCACATATGAAGTGATTAATGAAGCCTAAACTTCCTGTGTGCACTAATTCGTGTACAAAGGTGTAAAGTAAAAGTCGCCATGGACTGGGAGTAATTACAATAAGTCTAGCCATAGCCAAATTTACCGCATGAAAACACAAATCCCTCAATATCTGACATTTTTCCGCGTTCAACAATTATCCCTCTCGCTGTATCTTCCTAATTACTATTTCCGGTGACCTGAATGTTTAATTTGTTTCCAGTGCTGTTGGAATTATTTTTTTTTTTTTTAACCATAAGAAACATCGTTTAAGGAGAACAAAAATTGTCAATTTTTAAGAAATAGGTAATTTTTTTTTTCTGTGACCAGGGAGATTTCCTAGTTATCAGCAGATATCAAATAATCCTTTGTGACTTGGAAAACACAGCGAATAAAGCTATATTACTGCTGAACTGACTGACCGGCAGCTTATGGCGACTGTACTGATTGACATTTGTAACAAGTCCGGTCAAAATATGCACTTATATAAATAAGCGCTGAAATTAAAAATCTGTTTTATCAAGATTGACTAGCCATTAATGTTTTATCAAGATTGACCAGCCATTTTAGCATTGAATAATTACTTTGTCACTACCTGAGCCAGGAATTGAGTCCCCGTGTTTTGCCTAGTGTGAACACATGGGGCTGTGTCAAGATTTCAGAGAAATATATTTTTAGAGCACCTAATGTTACATTTAAGTGGTAGTAATTTTTATTACAGTATCATAACTGGGAGAGTTACAGATAGGTTTTGTAATCTAGGGTTAAAGATGAAATTTTATTCCTGCTATCATGATAGGCACCAATCAATATAAAATTGATGCATTCTATCTCACTCATTTAAAATCTTTGGTGTGCGAAATCCAGCTGGAGTGGTCAGTGTGTAACTGGAATTTAGCATTGTGGCATATATCAAAAGATAGGTAATGTAAAATGGAATAGATATTTAGATGTCCATTTTTACATAAGTGTAAATTTCAAGACGATATCATCAATCATATGGTCAAAAGACTGATAAAAATTGTGAAAGTCTGTTATTTAAAACAAGCTAGCTAGATAGCCCTTGATGCAAGCTAAACAATGATACCTTTAATTATGGCTGTACAACAATAAAAAAAAAAAGTTATGAATTTTTTAATGAATAAATTTTGACTTAAATTGATTAAGAGGAACATAGAGGTAAATATCATGGGGCCCATTGGCAAAGTTGTCCATGCCTGGAAAATTGAGAGGTGGCTGATTATGATGGCACAATGGCTTTTAAAGGGGATAGGCCCTGCCATTCAATAATTTATTTATAAAATGTTGATTGCCAGATCACTTTCAAATTTCACACACTTATATTTAAATGGTAAATGAAATTTTAAAATTCATTGTTTTACTTAACCAATTAATTAATTGTAATAAAAAAAGCAGAGCTATTCTGAGACATGAGATTTGACTATCAAATATGGTGGGCAAAGTGATTTCTACCCATGGAGATGCTCCCTTTAAATTATTATTTGCCTAAGTCGTTAGGCAGATCACTTTCAAATGTGTGCATGGCTTATGTTTAAATGGGTGCTGTATTAAAAAATCTGTGTTTTGTTAATCTATCTATCTATTGACCTTTTGAGCCGTCGCCGGCCCTTAGAGCGTAGACCAAGATACTCCTCTTATCTGAATTTTTGTTCTAGCAGTTTTCAATTCTTTTAAAGATATTTTATCAAATCTCGCCATTTGTCTCTGCTCTGTGCAAGCAGCTCTATCTCATTGAGGAAGCCAATTCCTGCTGCTCTTGCCTCTCTGGGTATTCCTCTTTTTCTCTTACCTGTTGTTTCCCACATGAGGGCTTGCTTTGCTATTCGGTTATTATCTCTCCTCATCACATGTCCAACATATGACCATCATTTTTTCTTTATTACTGAAGATATTAGTGGTTGATTGGCGATTTCTCTAATTTCCTCGTTTGTTTTGAATTTGTTCCACGCTATACCAAGTATTTTCCTTAGACATTTATTTTCGAATGCGTTCAACTTTGTTTCTATATCTCTTGTTGTTTTCCAGCTTTCACACGCATACGTAAGGGTTGATAGTACATTTGATTTGAATAGCCTAAGTTTTGTGTTTGTGCTGATGAGTTTTGATTTCCACAACTTTTCAAAGCTTCTGAAAGACATTGCTGCTTTAGCTATTCTGATTCAAATTTCTTTGCTTGTATCCCCTTCTTGATCAATGTGACTTCCAAGATAAAGTGATCGATCTCTTCCACTGGTTTGTTTTCCATGACTTTAGTCTTTCCATGATTGATCTCAAGCCCAATTTTGCTGGCTATTGATGATAGTTAATTTGTGTTTTCCTGCATCGTTTTTATCTGACTGCTCATGAGAACTATGTCATAAGTAAAGTCGAGGTCCTCCAAATGGTCTCCTTGTATCCATTCGATGCCTTTGTTATGTTAATACCATGCAATAAATTTACTGTTTTAATATGGAAAAAATCATTACAAATGTACAAATAATGTATTCAAACATGAATACCTTGAAAACGGCTATGGGTATTCCAATAATTCTTTCACCCGACAATAGGATATTTCCAAACCTTTCACCTGACATATATAAATCCATTCTGAAGATATCTACAGTTTATGAACACACCATTTTCCCAGTGACATTTTTATCATTGATAATTGAAAAACAATTGGTTCACAAGTGCTTCCTCTCAACGTCCACTGATTTTTAATTAATTTTAAAAAAAACAGCTAGTTGAGCTAGTACATCTAAGCTGACAATTATATTTATTTAGATTCAGTATCCATTTCTAAAGTTAAAATGTATGAAATTTCAAGTGATTTGTAGTAGTTGCGATATGAAGTTACCAATTTTATTTAATAACTGACCGCACCATTTTTTCCCCTTTCAAGGTTAATTATCATGGGTCACAGATGTGACCTTTCGTTTAGTTTAGGTCATAATCAATTCAATGGTAACCTACATTATTATTTTTTTTTAGCACTTAAAAACTTTGATAGTTCTCGCCTGCTGACGTCCATCATAACCTGATGTGCTATTTTATTTTTAATTTAATTAAAATGAAAATATTAAAATTATATTAGAAGTGCTTAATTTTCAATTTTGTCACTTAAAATTAAAATGATAAATGACATAACATAACAAACACACAAAGTAGGTACTTTGGTATCCGATATTTATATATACGCCGTTCCCCGGATTATCGGTTGCCAGGGAAAAGTCCAAAAATGGCCTCTCGCGCATGCTCCAAACTCCGAATTTTACATTGTTTGTAAATCGTTTTCCGACGATGTTTCCGGACGCTATTATACGAAACTTGAAGTTGTTTTCTAACAATGAGAGTTCTGTCCGCCGATTTAAAAAGTCGAAACTTATAGAAAACAAATAAATTGTCTTACAACGGATTTTTCAGCTACATACGACGATTTCATCATATTTTTACCCGAAATAAGTAAAGAATAAGTTAAATAATTTTAATAATATGGATATTTAGATTCAGCGTCCATTTTTACATAAGTGTGTGAAATTTCAAAGTGATCCGTGTTATTATAATACGGTAGGTACTTTGGTTTTTTTTTTCAAAATAATTTCTAATAATTGAAACCAGGATAGCTAAATAGCCCTCAAAGTGAGTAAAACAATGATACCTGAATCATGTTTGTACGACAATTAGAAAAAAGTTACGATTTTTTAAGTGAATTATTTCTGTGTTTAATGATGCAAAGAAGAAAAAACCATAGCGCCAGTTTGGCCATGCAAAAAAAGCCAAATTTTAAATAAGAAGCCAAATTTTTTTTTTATTAAATTAAAATTATTATCATTACATTTGGTGTATATTTTCAAAATAATCATTATATTTGGTGTACAATAACAAAAAAATAATACTTTCTATTGAATTTGCGTCAATAAAAAATCAATTAAATTGATTTATATCAAAGTAACAGTAATTTTCAGGAATTTACGTCAAAAATAACAGTAATTCTCTGCAATTTATGTAAGAATAATTATAAATTTCTATGATTCACATAAAAATTATACTGAATTTCTGCTAAGAAGTCACATCATTATTATTGTTATTTTATGTGTATAAGAAGTATAATTTTATTATTAATTTTTTTTATTCATTAAAAAAATATATGTGTTTACTTTATATAAATTTAAAAAAACTTTCAATTAAATATTTGGGAATATTTATTAATATTAGGCAACTGGAAATACTACATTTTAAATTAAATATAACTAACTATAATAACTAAAAAAAGACGTTGAGTGAGTCTGAGTTAGAGGCACTTGATGATGGTTGAAGAGACCAAGCATGGGGGAAAACCGGAAATTTTGTATAATATGGTGTGGTCGTTCAAATGCCGATAATTTCAATAGGGTGGGACAGATCCATTTAAAATTTCCCAGAAATATGTAGAAGTGGTTATAGAATCAGGTTATCTTTGTTATTTAAACCTACGTTAGCAGGATTTTATTATGCAATGACTTAAAGTTCAACAGTGGAAATAGTCTTTGATCCCTGCTGGATCGCCGCCATGCTAACCAATGGGGACAATTTTCGATAATGGTGAGATCATTCAAATGCCGATAATTTCAATAGAGGCCCACAGATCCATTTAAAATTTCCCACAAATATGTAGAAGTGGTTATAGAATCAGGTTATCTTTATTACTTAAACCTACGTTTAGTACGTTAGCAGGATTTTATCCTGCAATGACTTTAAAGTTCAACAGTACATAGTCTTTGATCCCAGCTGGATCGCCGCCATGCAATCAATGGGGAAAATTTTCGATAATGGTGAGATCATTCAAATGCCGATAATTTCAATAGGGGCCCACATATCCATTTAAAATTTCCCACAAATATGTAGAAGTGGTTATAGAATCAGGTTATCTTTGTTATTTAAACCTACGTTAGCAGGATTTTCTTCTGCAATGAATTAAAGTTCAACATTCGAAATAGTCGCCGATCGGCCATGTTATTTATATGGAGCGAGCAGGGGCATCAATTTTTGCGATTGCCGCAACATCCTAACACGGATCATTTTGAAATTTCACACACTTATGTAAAAATGGACGCTAAATCTAAATATCCATATTATTTTACTGCATCATGCTTTTTTTCGGGTGAAAATATGATGAGACCGTCGTATGTAGCTGGAACATGCGTTGTATGACAAAATACAATCGTTTTAGATCACTTCCGACTTTTTAAATAGGCGGACGGAACTCTCATTGTTAGGAAACAACTTAAGTTTCGTATAATAGCTTCCGGAAACATCATCGGAAAACGAAAGTACATACGATGTAAAAATTCGGAGTTTTTTCACACGACGTGGTCCTGGCCACACATATTTACCTAATGACGTCACAACCGGTGACGGCGTCCCTTGAGATATCGAAGTATCTAAATACGGCAATCACGAAAATTCAAGACAATGCTTGTTCCATTGATAAAGCATGGCCGATCGGCGACTATTTCCACTTGTTGAACTTTAATTCATTGCAGAATAAAATCCTGCTTTTGACGACTGAAATAAAAAAGAATAAAAAAGTTTTTTCTTCTTTGCATCATTTAACACAGTAACACAGTTAATAATTCACTTAAAAAATCGTAACTTTTTTCTAATTGTCATTGTCGTACAAACATTAGGTACTTCGATATCTCAAGGGACGCCGTCACCGGATGTGACGTCGGTAGCAAAAATTCCGGTGGCCAGGAAAATTCCGTGTGCAAAAGCTCCGAATTTTACATCGTATGTAAATCGTTTTCTGATGATGTTTCCGGAAGCTATTATACGAAACTTAAGTTGTTTCCTAACAATGAGAGTTCCGTCCGCCTATTTAAAAAGTCGGAAGTGATCTAAAACGATTGCATTTTGTCTTACAACGCATTTTCCAGCTACATACGACGGTCTCATCATATTTTCACCCGAAAAAAGGTAAGATTAAGTTAAATAATATGGATATTTAGATTTAGCGTCCATTTTTACATAAGTGTGTGAAATTTCAAAATGATTCGTGTTAGGATGTTGCGGCAATCGCGAAAATTGATGCCCCTGCTCGCTCCATATAAAATACATGGCCGATCGGCGACTATTTCGACTGTTGAACTTTAATTCATTGCAGAAGAAAATCCTGCAAACGTAGGTTTAAATAATAAAGATAACCTGATTCGATAACCACTTCTACATATTTGTGGGAAATTTTAAATGGATATGATAGCCCCTATTGAAATTATCGGCATTTGTTTTCCCCATTGATTAGCATGGCCGCGATCCAGCAGGGATCAAAGACTTATGTCCACTGTTGAACTTAAGTCATTGCAGAAAAAAATCCTGCGAACATAGGTTTAAATAATAAAGATAACCTGATTCTATAACCACTTCTACATATTTGTGGGAAATTTTAAATGGATATGATAGCCCCTATTGAAATTATTGGCATTTGAACGACCACACCATCATTATACAAAATTTCCGGTTTTCCCCCATGCTTGGTCTCTTCAACCATCATCAAGTGCCTCTAACTCAGACTCACTCAACGTTTTTTTTTTTGTTATTATAGTTATAAGTTAGTTATATTTAATTTAAAATGTAGTATTTCCAGTTGCCTAATATTAATAAATATTCCCAATTATTGAATTGAAAGTTTTTTTTTATTTATATACTGTAAATACACATTTTTTTTAATGAATAAAAAAAATTAATAATAAAATTATACTTCTTATACACATAAAATAACAATAATAATGATGTGACTTCTTTAGCAGAAATTCAGTATTATTTTTATGTGAATCATAGAAATTTATAATTATTCTTACATAAATTGCAGAGAATTACTGTTATTTTTGACGTAAATTCCTGAAAATTACCGTTACTTTGATATAAATCAATTTAAATGACTTATTTTTGACGCAAATCAAATAAAAAGTATTATTTTTTTTATTGTACACCAAATATAATGATTATTTTGAAAATGTACACCAAATGTAATGATAATAATTTTAATTTAATAAAAAAAAAAATTTGGCTTCTTATTTAAAATTTGGCTTTTTTTTTGCATGGCCAACCTGGCGCTATGGTTTTTTCTTCTTTGCATCATTTAACTTTAACACAGAAATAATTCACTTAAAAAATCGTAACTTTTTTTCTAATTGTCGTACAAACATGATTCAGGTATCACTGTTTTACTCACTTCGAGGGCTATTTAGCTATCCTGGTTTCAATTATTAGAAATTATTTTGAAAAAAAAGCCAAAGTACCTACAAACATGATTCAGTAGGTATCATTGTTTTAGTGTTTACTCACTTCGATTCGAGGGCTATTTACTTATTTAGTTATCCAAGTTTCAATTCTTATAAATAAATTATTTTGAAAAAAATGACCAAAGTACCTACACAAAAAGTAGATACTTCGATATCTCAATAGACGCCGTCACCGGTTATGACGTCACTTAAGTAAACATATGTGGCCAGGACGCCGTGTGAAAAAATCTCCAAATTTTTACATCGTATGTAAATCGTTTTCCGATGATGTTTCCGGAAGCTATTTATACGAAACTTAAGTTGTTTCCTAACAATGAGAGTTCCGTCCGCCTATTTAAAAAGTCGGAAGTGATCTAAAACGATTGTATTTTGTCTTACAACGCATGTTCCAGCTACATACGACGGTCTCATCATATTTTCACCCGAAAAAAAGCATGATGCAGTAAAATAATATGGATATTTAGATTTAGCGTCCATTTTTACATAAGTGTGTGAAATTTCAAAATGATCCGTGTTAGGATGTTGCGGCAATCGCGAAAATTGATGCCCCTGCTCGCTCCATATAAATAACATGGCCGATCGGCGACTATTTCGAATGTTGAACTTTAATTCATTGCGGAAGAAAATCCTGCTAATGAAGCTTTAAATAAGAAAGATAACCTGATTCTATAACCACTTCTACATATTTGTGGGAAATTTTAAATGGATTTGTGGGCCCCTATTGAAATTATCGGCATTTGAATGATCTCACCATTATCGAAAATGTTCTCCATTGATGGCATGGCGGCGATCCAGCTGGGATCAAAGCCTATGTACTGTTGAACTTTAAGTCATTGCAGGATAAAATCCTGCTAACGTACTAAACGTAGGTTTAAGTAATAAAGATAACCTGATTCTATAACCACTTCTACATATTTGTGGAAAATTTTAAATGGATCTGTGGGCCCCTATTGAAATTATCGGCATTTGAATGATCTCACTATTATCGAAAATTTTCCCCATTGGTTAGCATGGCGGCGATCCAGCAGGGATCAAAGACTATGTCCACTGTTGAACTTTAAGTCATTGCAGAATAAAATCCTGCTAACGTAGGTTTAAATAATAAAGATAACCTGATTCTACAACCACTTCTACATATTTCTGGGAAATTTTAAATGGATCTGTCCCACCCTATTGAAATTATCGGCATTTGAACGACCACACCATATTATACAAAATTTCCGGTTTTCCCCCATGCTTGGTCTCTTCAACCATCATCAAGTGCCTCTAACTCAGACTCACTCAACGTTTTTTTTTAGTTATTATAGTTAGTTATATTTAATTTAAAATGTAGTATTTCCAGTTGCCTAATATTAATAAATATTCCCAATTATTGAATTGAAAGGTTTTTTTTATTTATATACTGTAAACACATATTTTTTTAATGAATAAAAAAAATTAATAAAATTATACTTCTTATACACATAAAATAACAATAATAATGATGTGACTTCTTTAGCAGAAATTAAGTATTATTTTTATGTAGGTACTTTGGCTTTTTTTTCAAAATAATTTCTAATAATTGAAACCAGGATAGCTAAATAGCCCTCGAAGTGAGTAAAACAGTGATACCTGAATCATGTTTGTACGACAATTAGAAAAAAAGTTACGATTTTTTAAGTGAATTATTTCTGTGTTAAATGATGCAAAGAAGAAAAAACCATAGCGCCAGGTTGGCCATGCAAAAAGAAAGCCAAATTTTAAATAAGAAGCCAAATTTTTTTTTTATTAAATTAAAATTATTATCATTACATTTGGTGTACATTTTCAAAATAATCATTATATTTGGTGTACAATAAAAAAAAATAATACTTTTTATTTGATTTGCGTCAAAAATAAGTCATTTAAATTGATTTATATCAAAGTAACGGTAATTTTCAGGAATTTACGTCAAAAATAACAGTAATTCTCTGCAATTTATGTAAGAATAATTATAAATTTCTATGATTCACATAAAAATAATACTGAATTTCTGCTAAAGAAGTCACATCATTATTATTGTTATTTTATGTGTATAAGAAGTATAATTTTATTATTAATTTTTTTTATTCATTAAAAAAATATATGTATTTACAGTATATAAATTAAAAAAAACTTTCAATTCAATAATTGGGAATATTTATTAATATTAGGCAACTGAAAATACTACATTTTAAATTAAATATAACAAACTTATAACTACAATGTATAATAACAAAAAAAAACGTTGAGTGAGTCTGAGTTAGAGGCACTTGATGATGGTTGAAGAGACCAAGCATGGGGGAAAACCGGAAATTTTGTATAATGATGGTGTGGTCGTTCAAATGCCAATAATTTCAATAGGGGCTATCATATCCATTTAAAATTTCCCACAAATATGTAGAAGTGGTTATAGAATCAGGTTATCTTTATTATTTAAACCTACGTTCGCAGGATTTTTTTCTGCAATGACTTAAGTTCAACAGTGGACATAAGTCTTTGATCCCTGCTGGATCGCCGCCATGCTAATCAATGGGGAAAACAAATGCCGATAATTTCAATAGGGGCTATCATATCCATTTAAAATTTCCCACAAATATGTAGAAGTGGTTATAGAATCAGGTTATCTTTATTATTTAAACCTACGTTCGCAGGATTTTTTTCTGCAATGACTTAAGTTCAACAGTGGACATAGTCTTTGATCCCAGCTAGATCGCCGCCATGCTACCAATGGGGAAAATTTTCGATAATGGTGAGATTATTCAAATGCCGATAATTTCAATAGGGGCTATCATATCCATTTAAAATTTCCCACAAATATGTAGAAGTGGTTATAGAATCAGGTTATCTTTATTATTTAAACCTACGTTCGCAGGATTTTTTTCTGCAATGAATTAAAGTTCAACATTCGAAATAGTCGCCGATCGGCCATGTTATTTTATGGAGCGAGCAGGGGCATCAATTTTCGCGATTGCCGCAACATCCTAACACGAATCATTGTGAAATTTCACACACTTATGTAAAAATGGACGCTAAATCTAAATATCCATATTATTTTACTGCATTATGCTTTTTTTCGGGTGAAAATATGATGAGACCGTCGTATGTAGCTGGAACATGCGTTGTAAGACAAAATACAATCGTTTTAAATCACTTCCGACTTTTTAAATAGGCGGACGGAACTCTCATTGTTAGGAAACAACTTAAGTTTCCTATAAATAGCTTCCGGAAACATCATCGGAAAACGATTTGCATACGATGTAAAAATTCGGAGATTTTTTCACACGGCGTCCTGGCCACCTATATTTACTTAAGTGACGTCACAACCGGTGAAGGCGTCTCTAGAGATATCGAAGTACCTATTTTATGTGAATCATAGAAATTTATAATTATTCTTACATAAATTGCAGAGAATTACTGTTATTTTTGACGTAAATTCCTGAAAATTACCGTTACTTTGATATAAATCAATTTAAATGACTTATTTTTGACGCAAATCAAATAAAAAGTATTATTTTTTTTATTGTACACCAAATATAATGATTATTTTGAAAATGTACACCAAATGTAATGATAATAATTTTAATTTAATAAAAAAAAAATTTGGCTTATTTAAAATTTGGCTTTTTTTGCATGGCCAAACTGGCGCTATGGTTTTTTCTTCTTTGCATCATTTAACACAGAAATAATTCACTTAAAAAATCATAACTTTTTTTCTAATTGTCGTACAAACATGATTCAGGTATCATTGTTTTACTCACTTCGAGGGATATTTAGCTATCCTGGTTTCAATTATTAGAAATTATTTTGAAAAAAAAAACCAAAGTACCTACAAAAAGTCAAAGACTAAAGTCACTAAAGACAATAGACATGAATGAGTTATCATTGTAGATTGTTTTTCTGACATTTAGGGTTATCTAGCTATTACTTTAATTTTATTTTGAAATTTTTTTACAAGTGGTCAAGTGCCGGAGTGCCGCCTAAAAATAAATTACATTAAATAATTAAAAAAAAAAATTTTTATTTTAAAAATATATAAATTATACAATGGTACCATAACACAGTATATTTATAGTTATCAGGTTTAATTTTAATTTGTAATAAATATAACTATAACACATTTGTTTAAATTCTATTTTCAAGTCTCACAGAGCACGCGTGACGCCATGACTCGTAGTATCAGTATATAGTATAGTATGGCAGTCACTCAATATGGCGCTATTATAGTACGCTACTTACCATGCCGTGACCAGTCCAGAAGTTGGTTGGGGGCCACTGACGCTTCACTAATTTTTTTTTAAATTGTCCCCGAATAAAATATAAATCTGCAAAAACATAAATATTCCACATTTTCTAGACATTCTATTTTCGTATTATTTCATTATAAACTTTTACTACAGTCCATGCAAAAAGATATCTGAAATTTAAATTAAAACGCATTTGCTTTCACTTTCAGCTTAACTTACCGGCAGCATCCATGGCTTCTTTCAATCGAGACACCAAAGCAGCCTTGTTGCCTTTTGTATCTAGTCCTCTCGCCTTTAATTGGTCTCTCAATTCTGCAACCTTTAAGTTATCTGGGTCTAAATCGCTCATACTGAGATAAAAAACCTTCCAGCAACTCAACCGCCAAGAGGTTAAAATGACCGAGTTTAGTCGGTGAAAGAAACAACGGCGCCCAGAATTAATGATAAATTCAAGATGGCTGACCAGGGAACGCACATGCAGATATTTTAAAAGTTGGCAGGACTCGAGACTGAAACAAACGACTCGTTAAAATATAGTATTCCCGCGTTCTCAAAGATTATACAAGACTCGCAGAATTAATCACTTTATAAGATCTTGTTTTTAACGAGATTCTCTGTGAGGGAGTCGACACCTGCTGTCCTTTCCTTTCTTAACAGTTCTTTTTTCTAATATATAAATTTAGTCTCTCAATATCTTTCTTTTCGTTTTTCCTGTTCTTGTCCATTTGATGGCTGTCTTTTATGATTTGTGTTTTTTACTCCCTGGGCGACAACTCATCATCATCATCGAGTGCCGTCTCCGCAACGAAGGTTGGCTACCATGGAGAGCCATTCAGCTCTGTCTCTTGCTTTGATGGTGCAGGTTGTCATAGGCTGACTTGTCCATCTTTTGATGTTACTCGTCCATGTTAGTCTTGGTCTGCCTCTTTTACCTTGTATTTTCTCCTCCAAGATTACTTTTAGTAGGCTGTGTCTTTTAGCCCAAAAATCGCATTTGCCTTGTTTGAAATGTGTTTAGTAGTTCTCTTTTCATTTTTAGTTGTTTTAAGACTTCATCTTTTGTTTTCTTTTCCTTCCATCCAATTCTACCTATTCTTCTATATATCCACATTTCAAAGGTTTCAATTTTCTGTTCTGTTTTCTGGTCTAATGTCCATGTTTCTGCACCATATAGAAATATTGAGAAGACTTCAGAAGATATAACATTTTGCTATTCTTAGTTTTAGCCTTGGTGTTATTTGTTTTGATGTTAGTATGTTCTTCATGCACTGTAGATAGAAGATTGTGGAGGGACATGATCGCCTACGCCAGCCGGCATGGTACATGATGATGATGATGATGTTCTTCATGACATTAAAATTACTTTTTGCCATTCCTATTCTTTTGTTTATTTCAGTTGTACATTTTCCATCACTGGTTATTGTATGTCCAAGGTAGTTGTAGTTCTGAACTGTCTCCAGGTCTATTCCTTCTATTTTGATATCCATTTGTGGGGTTTGAGTATTTTCTTTGTTTATGATCATAGTTTTAGTCTTTTTGATATTCATATCTAGTCCATATTTTTTGCTTGTCATGTTTTTTTCATTAAGTAATTGTAGATCTTTAGGATTTTCTGCTAGTAGTACAGTATCATCAGCATATCTTAGGTTATTGATTATCTTTCCATTAATTTGTAGGCCTGGCATCTCTATGATGTTTTTAAAGATTTGCTCAGTGTATAGATTGAACAAGCTTGGTGATAGGATGCATCCTTGTCTTACTCCTCTTTTTATATCAATGGGTGTAGAGTTCTCTTTGTTATATTTTATTATTGCTGTTTGCTCCCAGTATAGATTACATATTAGTCGTATATCCATGTCATCTAGATGTATCTCTTTTAGGCATTCTATAAGTTGTTTGTGGTGTACTCTATCAAAAGCTTTGGTGTAGTCTATGAAGCAGGCATATATTGGTTTGTTTACTTCTGTGTATTTTTCGATTAATGTTCTCATGCAGAATATGGCTTCTTTTGTCCTGCTATTTTTCCTAAATCCAAATTGCTGCTCATCTAATTCAGTATTGATTTTATTCTGAATCCTTCCTTGTATAACATTTAGCAAGATTTTTGTAACACATGGCTCATTAGGCTTATTGTTCTAAAGTCACTGCATTCAACTGCACCATTCTTTTTAGGCAATGCAATGAAAGCTGATGTTTTATCCTGTATGGTATATGTTGTTGCATATGTTTGTAATCACTTCAATGCCAAAATCTTCTAGTACCTGTATCATCTCTATTTGTATGCTGTCAGGTCTTGCTGCTTTTCCCTTTTTCATTGTTTTTATAGCTTTTTCCACCTTAGATTTTAAGATTTTATAGCCTGATGTACATTTTATAACTGGTTTCTTGTCCCTTTGATCATGAAATAGTTCTGTTATATATTCCTGCCATCTATATATAATATCTTTATTGTCTGTTAGCATTTTTCCTTTTTTGTCTGCAATGTATCCACCTTCTGTGGCTTTTTTTTTATTAGTCATTCTCTATATATCTGTGTGCATTCCTCTTAAGTCTTGTTTGCTTTTCATAGTTTCTATTTCTATACATTTTTTTATAAAAGAAAGGTTCCGTAACAGTGTCAAGAAAGCCAAAACCTACCCAGGAGCAGATATTAATTTAGATCACAATCCTGTAATGATTAAAATGAAAATCAAACTAAAGAGAAACAAGCAAAAGTCTAATTCATCAACAAATCCACTAGATATAACAGCTTTAAATCAAAAAGATATTAAAGATACCTATACAATACAAGTAAAGAACACATACCAGAAGCTGCTAGAAGAAGGAATTGAGCAATACAGAAGAGAAAATCCTGATGAAAAAGTAGCAACCAAATGGCAATGCATAAAGAAAAGCAAACAAGAAACCTGCGACATCTTACCCAAAAGAGAAAAGAACAAAAATCAAAAATGGATAACTAACACAATCTTAGAAAAAATGGAAGAAAGGAGACAAGCAAAGAACACTGCCCAATACAATAAAATAGATAATGAAATACGCAAAATGTGCAAAAAGGCAAAAGAAGACTGGCTCAGCCAAAAATGTATAGAAATAGAAACTATGAAAAGCAAACAAGACTTAAGAGGGCGACAACTATCAAATCAAATCCCTTCAGACCCATTTTTTTAGCAAAGGCCATCGACAAGGTCTCCATTCATCTCTGTTCTTGGACATTTTCTCTACTTTTCTCCAGTGTATACAAATATTCTTAAGGGTTTCCATTACTTCTCTTCTTTATGTATTCCTGAGCCTTCCCGGCTTTCCGCCTGTGGGTTTCTCTCTCTCTCTCTCTCTCTCTCTCTCTCTGCGATCAAGACTCAATCAGAGTAGGATTCCAGACTCTCTCATGAAGTCAGCTGTCTGTTTCAGCGAATTGATTGCCCCATATAGTTTCTCTTCCAGGGAGGTGGGTGTGGACCACATTGCTCTTCTCAGGTCAGTGTACTAGGGGCAATTCTGTAGAACATGTTTTATAGTCATATTGTACAGAGGCATAGGCTGGTTGTACCTATTTTGAATTTGGTGAACATGTGATCCCTCATTCTATTGTGGCCAGTGCGTAGACGAAGTATGATGACTTGATCCCTCCTTGATAGTTGATGATATCCATTACTCTCGTTATGCTTTGGGTGTTCTCGTTTCCATTTTTCATGGAACTGACCCTTCAGGATGGATTTGGCTTCATCATAACTGAGCGGATGGTTCTCTTGCGGTAATCTCCCTCCCTCTTTAGGTAAATTTGTCTGCGTCTATAAAGGAAACGACATTGCAGATATAGACAATACTTCGGGTGAACGAAAGATAAGATAGAAAGAGAGACAGAAAAGTTATTATAGAACCAGGATATCAAAGGCAGCACAGACACTCAAAAACGGCAAGAAAATAAGGACATAAACAAGGAAAGAAAACAGAGCTCATGATATTCAACTCAAACATATATTATCCAACCTTTCCTATGCACATAGAAGCTTCAACAATAACGAATACAATGAACAACTATTATAGACGTTTCGTAAACAAACAAATTCAAGACTAGTGTAGATAAAATAGAAAATTTTATAAAGGAAACAATGTTACTGTCTTTTGTAATTCTTGCAGTGGCTGAGTGGCCCATATAGTTTTGTCTGTAGTGTTGTATCTATGGGCCAATGGATTTTCCTGTCTACTATATTCTATGCAATCTTGAAGTATGTGTTCAGCAGTCTGGGGCGCCTGTCCACATGTACAAGTAGTTGATGTGCTAATCTTGAATTTTGTATACATGTGACTATGGAGTCGATTGTGTCCTGTTCTGAGGCGTATAATGATAACTTGTTCATATCTATTCATATTATGAAAGGCATCCTGATTTGGGGCTTGTGGTCCTCTGATTGATTTGATTATCTGTTTCTTATGATGGTATGTAACCGGTGTATCTAGTTGTGTGCCTGTTGAACCTTCCTTTGCCAACTGATCTGCTTTCTCATGATCCACTGCAGGGCAACCCTGTGGTGCTTGCAGAGTTCAGTCAATAAGGTCTGCAGATGTGGTAATTTTCTGGATTGTAGTGCCTGGAGTACTGATCTTGCATGTCAAAAACACTATAGGCTGTGGGCTATGATTACTGTTCATCAGTTTTTCTATTGCCAACTTTATTGCTTGTATTTCTGCATCATAATTGTGACAATATTTCCCTGTTGCTATTTTATTCATATCCCTAGTGTTATTTGGGTACTCTATATATGCACCTGCTCCCTCATTCTTTACTGCATTCTGCAGTCCTCTGATTGATTTGATGATCTGTTTCTTATGACGGTATGTAACCGGTGTATCTAGTTGTCTCTCTTTGAACTCTACAGAACCGAGGTACCTGTCATTAGTGATCATGATTACTAAGTGATCGATCCTGATAGTAAAAAAAAAGTCCTACCGATCGTGACGGGATTCGAACCGGGGACCTTCTTGTCCAAAGTCTGAAAACTTACCTCTAGATCACCCAAGTCTCATTTTTTTTTTTTAAGGAATTTTAATAATGATCCCTTTTTCGCAGGGACCTTTTTTTCCTTTCCAGATTTTGTTGAATATTCTCTGTACGTGTTTAAATTATGGCTATCAATTTACTAATTACCTGTAGCTCGAGGCTGCTATTTCATCTTCATTTGCACGTTGCTGTTGAGCTGCGAATGTAACCTCTACTTTTACTTCACTCAGTGTGAAGGTTTCCATATAAAATGTCTTATTGTGAGGCTGGCGTAACTAGTACAAAGTTTATAAATAGTTTGGAGAGTGAGTTAGTCGATAAGCTCGCTGGCAGTTCTGGCACCGAGTGTGGCCTTGCTCTGGACAAAGAGGACATCGCCAAGTTTAGCCTTCATTTCTTAAGAGAAGAGAGGAGGAGGAGAATGGGTGGGGCAATGATGATACTACTGTCTCATCCATTGCCCAACGCCTTTTGTTTACGAACCTGTCTAGCCGGCACGTCTCTCCACACCTGGTCTTCATGATCTCTTCTTCATCTCACCATCCTATCTCTCATCTCTCTGTCCACCTCTCCCTAACTACATCATCCGACATGTAGCTATATATATTTGTGCCTCACTGTTTGTTGTCGTTGTTCCCGTCTACTGAAGAAGGCCGCAGGCCGAAACGTCAGTATTTTGTTGCGTTCCTTTTTTGTAAAGCTGCCACTATACCTTGGAGTGTATACGACACCCCACTACTGGCTCCCTCTGGGGCAATGATGATACTGAGAGACTGGTTAGTCTGAAGATGAAAAAGGGGTCTGGTCGATCCGGAGAGATTGGTGAGAAGATGTATCTACAATGAACACCTTACAGGAACAATCAGCCAGCATGCGCTTCTAGACTTGTTGGGATGGGCGGTGGAGCGGATATGGGCATGCCCCAAGTGCAATGATACTGATTCCATGAATAGAATAGAATAAGGGAGTGATTGGTTATGGATTTTTTGGAAGTATTCAACAAATAATTATTGTATGTCGTTATATGATGTTAATATTGTGCCGCTCTTGTTCATAAAAGGTCACATTCTACAGTAAATGTACTTGTCAGCACCTCTTTCACAATATATGGAGTTTTGCGGGCGCCTCGGGGTTGGAAAGGTAAGGTAAAGTACAAGACTTGAAGCGGTGTCTTAGCACTCTCGTTTGTTCACCATATGTGCTCGGCCGTCTATCCAGAAGTGCTCGGAGGCTTCAAAAATCGAAACTCACTATAAAGCGAGACGGCATTCCTCACCTTCGCAGAGTACTACCCTGGTACCCATTTCTGCCGACGGCTGGGTCGACCGCGGGAGTATTTTTTTTTTCCAACCACGAGTACAACTCACACTGCTTCCAGCGGGAATCGAACACGGGTTGTCCGAATGTCAGTAGCCCAGTAGGGTGGTTTTCCCAAATAGGCTACCAAGGCTCCCGGTGTTGGAAAATATTTGATGACCGAGGTGGAGAAGTCTGTAAGGAGAATATGTGATCTGAATGACATTAGGGCTGGCAAGGATTGGATAGAAGTAACAGCGGAGAAAAGAGGCTAACCAAAGTTATCATTCAGTTCGGCAGGGAGTGTCGCAACTGGGTCTATGGAGCTACCAGGGTCGTAATAAGGAAATCCATCGAAAAAGTGTACATCAGGACCCCGTCATCTACACGGATAGTTCTGTGTCCCGCGGGTAACACAGTGGTTGGGGTTTTGTTGCAGACCAGCATGGCAGAGAAGTGGCTAGAGAATCTGGCAAGTGGAGCATTACGGTATCCAGCATGATGAGCATGGAGAAAGAAGCAGTAACCGCGGCGATAACATGGTTGGTTACACATAACGTGGGTCATGCAGTCTTGGTAATTGACTACAGAAGATTGACAAACAGTGTCCGCGGCAGGAGTGGATGCATCTCTTGGATGAATCTAAAGCAAATGCGTTAAAATGGGTGTACTGTCCAAGGCATATGTATGCATGGCAATGAAAGAGTCGATAAACTCGCTGGCAGCTCTGACACTGAGTGTGGCCTTACTCTCGACAAAGAGGTCATCGCTAAGTGTGTTCTTCATTCTTTAAGACAAGAGGAGGAAAATTAGCGGGGCAATGATGTATATATTGAGAGACTGAAAAGTCTAAAGGTGGAAAATGGGTCTGGTCGATCCGGAGTGTTTAGTGGGAAAATTAGATGTATCTATATTCAACACCTAAAGTAACAATAAATCTGCATACGTATCAAGAAATATTGGGGCGGTCGGTGCAGCGGATATGGAGAATCCCCGACTGCAGTGAAACTTATTGCATGAATAGAATAGAATTGCTGTCTCCTGCCATTGTTACTGGCTCTGAAATCTTTGCAGATTAGCTGCATATACTCTCTTGTATCTTCACGCCGAGCGCTTTTCCTTTTTGCGTAGTTCTATTGTATGGTGTCTTTGTCACGTCTTTTTTATGATATGTTTTTACATTCATTCTGACGATCTTGACTTCTTGTTTATCTCGAATATATTTTAACAACACTTGATAAAATCAAGAAAACTTAAAACGTGAGAAATGTATAGGACTCCGGCCATGGGATTTCACTTTCATAAATTAATATTTGTTTATACGCTATTGCCATGTTTGTTTAATACAATATCGTGTATGACCAGATAGACATCACCAGACATACACAAATAGCAACTATAATTAAAAGAGGAAGATGGTCATGTGATGAAAAGGGACAACAAAGGAATCTCAAAGCAGTACCTCAAATTGGAACCAGATGGTAAACTAAAAAGAGGCCGGCCTAGAGAAACACTAAAAAAACACATTAAAGCGAGAGGCAAAAACAGCAGGCATCAGCTCCCTCGCCGAGGTTAAGCAACTCGCCCAGAACAGAGCCGTTTGGAGAGACACAACGCAGGTCATATGCAAGGTCTGACACTTGAAAGACAGTCAGACACACAAGTCTAGAATTTCTGCCATATGTGCCGTCTTTGGCTCGAAAGGACGATATCCACATGACACATCGAACAATTGTCTATAAGCGCTCGGATCTCCTGCCCAGCCAGACCAGCAGTGTGAAAGGAAACTCTACCCCCGTTCTCTTCGTAGCTCTCCGGAAATGTAAGCAACATCCCTCTTGATTAACATGAAGATCCGGTATCGCATCAGGGCTGTACGAACAGCATCGTCAACGTTAATGTCCTTCTTTACGAGTACACGGTTAAGGTTATTTAATCGTCCTTCGTTATGATGTAGAGAGCACTCAATTGTCAACACTGGATGCGCTCACAAAGATTGATTCATACTGAAGAAGGCAGCCAGATGCGCGAACACCGCTCCTTAAAGAGGAACATTCGTTTAACCTGGCACAACAATCTACATGAAGGAGCTGAAAGTAATATGTGCCGAATAAATCCAACTAAGATTATTGAGCAGCTCTCAATACCATGACGTAATACGCACATCAACTTCACGACGGAGGAATGGTACATTCATATCGTATGATTCACCAAAAAGCACTGCAGCCAATTCATGATCTGTATCACTTGCGTGAATTCGTAAAGTGAACATCCGATTGACTTTACCGCAGTGATCTACATTCTATCTATCTATCTATTGTCCTTTCGAGCCGAAGACGGCACATAGGGCAGAACCACAATCTGAAAAACAGAAACCTTGCGTGCCAAAGTGGCACATAATTGCAGAGATCATCATCATCATCATCGTGCGCCTTCTCCGCAACGAAGGTTGGCTACCATGGAGCGCCATTCCATTCTGTCTCTTGCTTTCATGGTGCAAAACAATTTCATTTGTCTTGCTCTAATTGTGTTTAGTAGTTCTTTCTTCATTTTTAGTTGTTTTAAAACTTCCTCGTTTGTTTTCTTTTCTTTCCATCCAATTCTACCTATTCTTCTATAAATCCAAATTTCAAAGGCCTCAATTTTCTAAGTATTTCTATGAGTCATATGACTAAGATATTACTAAGAATCATCATGCGAAGAGTGCGAAACAAAATCAGTCCAGAAATTAGCGATGAACAGTGTGGTTTTGTTAGAGATAAAGGAACAAGCAATGCTATTTATATCATAAGATCTTTAGTAGAAAGAGCCATAGAGGTGAAAACAGATATATACCTATGTTTCTTAGATTACACCAAGGCATTTGACAAAGTAAAGCACCAAGAAATAATCCGAATTTGAGAAAGCATAAACGTAAGCAGCAAAGATCTTAGAATAATAAAGAACATGTACTGGCAACAAACAGTGGCCATAAGAACTGGAAACCAATTGGGAATGTTACAACAAATAAAACAGGGTGTTAGACAAGGTTGTGTGCTGTCACCAGATTTGTTTAATATTTATAGTGAGATTATTTTAAGATCCACAAGGGGCATGCATGGAATAACAATTGGAGGTCATAATATAAATAATCTAAGGTATGCTGATGATACAGTCTTAATTGCTAAGAGTGAAAATGAGTTACAAGAAATGTTGGACATTCTAGTGAAAGAAAGCAAAAATAAAGGAATCAGCCTTAATAGCAAAAAAGACAGAGGTAATGGTAACAACAAAGAAAAAGACATCACCTCAGTGCAAAATAAAGACAAGTGGAACACTATTAAAACAGGTAAATGAATTTAAATATTTGGGAACTTTGTTAACCTCAGACGGAAGATGTACAAAAGAGGTGAGATGCAGAATGGCTCAGGCAAAAGGAGCTTTCCAAAAAAATGAGGAAGATACTATGCAATCCATTTTTGACAATAAAAAGAGTTCTTAAATGTTACGTAGAGCCAGTCTTAGCATACGGATGCGAATCATGGACAATAGGACAACAGACAAGAAAATCACTGGAGTCTGTAGAAATGTGGTTTTACAGAAGAATGTTGAGAATACCATGGACAGCTAATAAGAGTAATGAAGATGTTCTGAGAGAGGTCAAAGCAAAAAGAGAGCTAATTTCAAATATTAGGATGAAGCAATCATCATTTCTTGGCCACGTAATAAGAAGAGAACAACTGGAATATATTGTAACAACTGGAAAAAAAATGAGGAACGAAGAGATAGAGGGAAGCAAAGTTAAGAAATAACAGACAGCTCAAGAGAATGGCTTGGCAGAAGGTCAACAACAGAAATGATAAATAGCTGCCGAGATCGAAAGTTGTGGAGAGACATGATCACCTACGCCAGCAGGCCCCGTACTTGATGATGATGAACCCGTTAAAGAAGAATGAAGTTGAAACTCAGGCGCTCTAGAGGAGCAGTTCAAACCCAGATCTTAAATTTCTGACGTTTCCATAAATAAGGAAAAGAGTTTGGGGTGTGACAAGACAATATCTTGGCCAGCTTTGGGTCAGTGGTTTATATCCAGCGAGCATCTCTCTATATTATCTTATGTTAGGGTAGAGTCCGGGTGGACTTGTTATTTCTTTCTCAATGTTTTCCCCGTCCTAACTTTTGAGCGTAAAGATGGCCGATGTAAACACAGCACCTAGGCTGTCCAAGAATCGAAGCCTTGGAAAAAACAAAAAGAAGTCATGGAGGGCCTCAAATGTTGCAGAAATAGAAGAGTTTTTAGAAGACGAAAGACGGCAGATTCGAGGAGGGTAAGAATACTAGAATAGCATGAAACATTTAAACTGTATCAAGTAGATTTAATTTTATTCTGGATATTGGGGGCGCGATTTTTTCGACTTTTCACGCACGTGTGTCAGTGTTTCGTGATAAAATTATTTATTATTAATAATAATTTAATTGAAACAATTCTAATTTTATAATAAGATTTGTATCATAATCATTAAAATCCTACCTCTTCCTTTACTTTCAGTGTATTATATAAGATATATTCAAGTAAAAAGATAAAATATTAAGTTTAGTAAGCACAACAAAGTGAATAACTCACTCAGTCACTGCATAACTGAATGAATTTGAATTTGGATTCGTGATGATACAAATTAAACAAATTATCTTACCGGACCCCGTATTATAATTATTTATTATTATAAACAAACTTAACTAATTTTTAAACTTATTCTTAATGGTAGCTAAAGTTGTCTCAGTCAGTGTCACTAACTAAAACTAACTTAACTTTTAGTAACTAAAACTAAAGTAACTTAGTTAGTAGTAGTGGTCCGTTTCAAAGCAAGGAGCTCAACACTCTGAAAAAAACTATAAATAAAATTTACAGTAACTTATTTAAAATAACTTTATTTCTCAATACTCAATTTGACATTTTGTTGAAATTTTGTAAGTAAACTGTGTTTAGTTTATTGTCATCACATCGCCTTATGCCTTATATGCATGAAGAAAAATTCTCATTGGAAACAAACAGGTGGTTTTTATTTTATCTTATATATAAATAGTATATAATATAAGATAAAATACTACTGTAACTACATATAAGATAAAATACTACTGTAACTACATATAAGATAAAATACTACTGTAACTTCATATAAGATAAAATAAAACCCACCTGTTTGTTTCCAATGAGATTTTTTCTTCAAATATTTTATCTTATATGTAGTACATTAGCAGAAAATCCTAGAGATCTCCAACAATTACTTAATGTAATAAACATGACAAGCCAAAAATATGAACTAGATATGAATATCAAAAATACTAAAACTATTACTATGATTCAATACTATGATCATAAACAAAGGAAATTCTCAAGACCTACAAATAAATACCAAAGTTGAAGGAATACATCTGGAGACAGTTCAGAGTTACAACTACCGGGGACATACTATAGCCGGTGATGGAAAATGTAGAACTGAAATAAATAAAAGAAAGGTATGGCAAAAAATAATTTTAATACCATGAAAAATATACTAACATCAAAACAAATAACACCAGGACTAAAACTATGAATAGCAAAATGTTACATCTTCTCAATATTCCTGTATGGTGCAGAACCATGGACATTAGACAAGAAAACAGAACAGAAAATTGAAGCCTTTGAAATGTGGATTTATAGAAGAATAGGTAGAATTGGATGGAAAGAAAAGAAAAACAATGAAGCCTTAAAACAACTAAAAATTAAAAGAAAACTACTAAACACAATTCAAAAAAGACAAATGAAATTTTTGGGGTATGTTAAAAGACACAACAGCCTAATAAAAGTAATATTGGAAGGGAAAATACAAGGTAGCAGAGGCAGACCAAGACTAACATGGACGAGTAACATCAAAAGATGGACAGGTCAGCCATGATAATCTGCATCATCAAAGCAAGAGACAGAACAGAATGGCGCTCCATGGTAGCCAACCTTCGTTGCGGAGACTGCACTCAATGATGATGATGTAGTATATTAGTGTAACTGTACCGTAATAATTTACAGCTTCAACTTGTCAACAAGCACATTAATTATTGATGCAAATCTTAATTTGCATGGAAATTAGCACTCAGTCTCAGCACAGTATTGAAGAAATTAGTGTAAACTTCTTGTCCGTTACAATAACAATTAATTTCATAGGCACTTTGCAAATTTGATGTTAACTATGAGTAATTGCAATGAGTCTGAAGGTGTTTAATTTGTTTCCATTATTGTTGGATTAATTTTTCTCCCCAATTTCGTAAAAATATGATCTCATACAATGCAAAAGTAAATTCACCAATTTTCAAGAAATTGGTCAATTTTCCTTGTTTGTTTTTTTTTTTTTTTTTTTTTTTTTTAATTTTTTTTTGCTGTGACCAGAGAAATTCCGCTGCATCAGCCGATATCAAACAACTTTTGGGGGCTTGGGAAACACAGCGAGTAATGCTATGAGGTAGCTGAACATACTAATGGACTTACTTGTATCACGTTCAACCCCTACTGCCAAATTCAGGTTATAAACCAACCTGAGACAGGAAATCTGAGTTTCCCATCTGTCTCCTAGTGTAAACACAGAGCTGTGTGTCAACAAGATTAAAGAAAACACTAGTTTTAGAGTTCCTAATGTTACAATTAAGTGGCAGTAATAATTATTACGGTATCATAAACCCATCGGACATAGATTATTATCATATTGTAGGGTTATGGGTAAATGGTGAATAGGACTATCCATCCCTTTAGTAGCCATCAGGTGAATGCTGGAAAGAAAGAGATCTCATTTGGTTTTTGTTTTTTTAAGGCACTGGCCACAGCTTTAACTGGTTGGGATCTCTTTAGCTGATTACGTCTGCTGTTATTGCATTTTGCATAAGTGATCTATCAATTTATTGAATGTCCATGACTTTTGTTATTTTATTCTCAGAGGTCTTGTGGCAGAGAAAGCAGATGAGAATCTATTTATCGTAGACACAGTGGCAAAACAAGCAGACAGTGGTATGTAATGGTACTCTGTTACAAGTTTTAAGAAAATTAAGGGTGTGCACTGTTGGCATCTTTAGGAAATGTGGTGTTGGCGCCAGTAATTCTTCAACTCATTTATATTTATGGGGATGTGGTCAGATGTTGTTTGTTTGTGTGCGCCAGTTTTATATCTCTAGTGAAGTCCAGAGGAGCTGAATTTTACGTGAATATAATTTTAAAAATATTTTTCACACCTGCAGCCGTGTGCTCAGGTGTCCCTCGTGACACAGGTGAATATTCTCCGGCTTCAGAGGTTCTCTCATATTTTTATGGGGGGGGGGGGGGGGGGGGGAAGGAACTGGTTGGTCTCGAGGCTAGACACTGGTCTCGAGACAGAGAGATTGTGAGCTCAAATGCCAGCTTCACCAGTTGGGATTTTTAATTTGTGATTTCTATCTGTGGCAACCACCCCTGGTCTCAGAAGCCAGGCCTGGCTTGAAATGTCAATTACACATTGACGGAAAAAAAATCATGAGTACCTCCAAAAATGGAGTTATCTGCCTGTGCGACTAGGGACCCCTGTGCACACGGCTGGCAGACAAAAATAGATTAATATGCAAAATTCAGTTCCTAGTCTCTAAGGATTTTGCCAGAGGTGAAAGATAAAATCTCCAATATCCATTGTCTGAGTGAACCTTGAAATTGTGTTGATCCGAATAAATGTAACCACATTTAACCCACTGGGTTTGTAGGCAAGTGCACTAAATACTCTGCCAGTGTGGCTTCTATGATGTGTAATCATCATCATCACTCTTCCAGTGTCATCAAACATCACGCAGGACTTATGGGTGAGCTTCTGAGTCTCAGGTAGTTGCTGTCCTTGCTACTTTTGGTTGTTTCAGCAGTTGATTCGTTGTTTATTCATCATCATCAAGAATTTGTCTGCAGGTGTAGATGATCATGTCTCTCCTGTCAGTACAGTTTAACCCTAGATTATGATTTCGTTGTAACAATTACAGCATCAAAACACAAATACTTCCAAATTTTACATTTTATGGTGGTCAAACATTATCCCTCTCCATGAACCTTCCTAATTACTACTTCTGGTGACCACTATGTGTTGGATTTGTTTCCATTGGTGTTGGATTTTTTTTTTCATTGCATGAGATACAATCTTGTATAATGCAAACAAAATCCATCAATTTTCAAGAAATTTGTTGTCTTTCCTTTTTTTTTGTTGTTGTTGTGACCAGGGAAATTTCCTTGGTCATCAGCTGACATCAAACAACCTTTTGTAACCCGGGAAGTGCAGCAAATAATGCTTTGAGGTAGCCGAATACACTGACATACTTATGATGACCGTACTGATAGACATTATAACACATCTGGTCCATGCGGTCAAATTTTAGATCATAAATCAACCTGAGCGAGGAAATCCAAGTCCCAATGTCTCTTCTAGTGTAAACACACAGCTGCATGTCAAAAAGTTCAAAGAAAATACTATTTTTAGAGCTCCTAATGTTAAAATTTAGTGGTAGTAATTTTGTTTACGGCATCATAAACACATAAGTCTCAGATAGGTATCACAATCTAGGGTTAATTCTTTTGTTGACTTTATACCATTCTCTTAAGATGTCTGCTGCTTTTCCCCCTCCCATTCCCACATTCTCATCTCTTATTAATGTCCAGTTGCTACAATATGTTTCATCTGTTGTCACCTTCTTATACAAATAAAAAAAAAATTATACTCATTACTTCTGATGTTGATAATGTGCTTTCTGCCTAGTTTAGCTGCTTTGAGAATGTCTATTACTTTCTATTTTTAGTTTAGCACTCATAATTATTCTGTCAATTAGCATTTCTGTAGTCTGCAATAACTTTTCTTGCCTCTTGTTTGATTGTCCTTGGTTCTTCTCCATGCTGTCTGTTAGCAATGACATATTTATTTATGTTTTGATCTCTTGTCAATGCTACAATCTTGTATTTTGTAACATTGATTTGTTTCACCTTTATTTTGACCACAGCACCTCTTGTCCTTGTTGTTTTGAAAGTACTTCATATACTCTTATTGTCTCTTTTATGTTGCTGTGATTTGTCTGATTGCATACCATGAAAGTCAGTTTAACCTTTAGAATGTTTATTACATTTCATTATATTGTAACATAATTTCAGGTTCAAAGCGTCACAGCAAAAGACAATGGCGGGAAAAACAGCTGAAGTGCTTTTCATTGCTGCAACCAGATCCACACAGTCAGTCAGTTCGCAAGTATGTTTCTGCTTTTTTGTAGTGGAGGGAATGGCAAGTCTTGTCAAGATTTGTATTGTCTGCTTTTTTTGTGGTAGAAGTAACCACAAGTCTTGTCAGGTTTTGTATTGTCTGCTTTTTTTGTGGTAGAAGTAACCACAAGTCTTGTCAAGTTTTGTATTGTCTGCTTCCTTGTGGTAGAAGTAACCACAAGTCTTGTCAGGTTTTGTATTGGCAGCTTTCTTGTAGCAGTGGATACAGTAAGATTGTTGTAAACTTATATTCCTTGTAGTGGAGTGAACCAGGACATGTCAAGTTTTGTGCTGTCAGCTTCCTTGTAGTAGTGAGAACCAGGCATGTCAAGTTTTGTGTTATCAGCTTGGTGACCATAAGTTTGGTGTTGTTAGACTGTGCTAAGAGAAATACGTTTGGTGTTAGACTGTGTTAAGAGAAATAAGTTTGGTGTTGTTAGACTGTGCTAAGAGAAATACGTTTGGTGTTGTTAGACTGTGTTAAGAGAAATAAGTTTGGTGTTGTTAGACTGTGCTAAGAGAAATAAGTTTGATGTTAGACTGTGTTAAGAGAAATAAGTTTGGTGTTGTTAGACTGTGCTAAGAGAAATACGTTTGGTGTTAGACTGTGTTAAGAGAAATAAGTTTGGTGTTGTTAGACTGTGCTAAGAGAAATACGTTTGGTGTTAGACTGTGTTAAGAGAAATAAGTTTGGTGTTGTTAGACTGTGCTAAGAGAAATAAGTTTGATGTTAGACTGTGTTAAGAGAAATAAGTTTAGTGTTGTTAGACTGTGTTAAGAGAAATAAGTTTAGTGTTGTTAGACTGTGTTAAGAGAAATAAGTTTGGTGTTAGACTGTGTTAAGAGAAATAAGTTTGATGTTAGACTTTGTTAAGAGAAGTAAGTTTAGTGTTGTTAGACTGTGTTAAGAGAAATAAGTTTGGTGTTAGACTGTGCTAAGAGAAATAAGTTTGATGTTAGACTGTGTTAAGAGAAATAAGTTTAGTGTTGTTAGACTGTGCTAAGAGAAATAAGTTTGGTGTTAGACTGTGTTAAGAGAAATAAGTTTGGTGTTGTTAGACTGTGTTAAGAGAAATAAGTTTGGTGTTAGACTGTGTTAAGAGAAATAAATTTGGTGTTGTTAGACTGTGTTAAGAGAAATAAGTTTAGTGTTGTTAGACTGTGTTAAGAGAAATAAGTTTGGTGTTAGACTGTGTTAAGAGAAATAAATTTGGTGTTGTTAGACTGTGTTAAGAGAAATAAGTTTAGTGTTGTTAGACTGTGTTAAGAGAAATAAGTTTAGTGTTCTTAGACTGTGTTAAGAGAAATAAGTTTAATGTTGTTAGACTGTGTTAAGAGAAATAAGTTTGGTGTTAGACTGTGTTAAGAGAAATAAGTTTAGTGTTAGACTGTGTTAAGAGAAATAAGTTTGGTGTTAGACTGTGTTAAGAGAAATAAGTTTAGTGTTAGACTGTGTTAAGAGAAATAAGTTTGGTGTTAGACTGTGTTAAGAGAAATAAGTTTGGTGTTAGACTGTGTTAAGAGAAATAAGTTTGATGTTAGACTGTGTTAAGAGAAATAAGTTTAGTGTTGTTAGACTGTGTTAAGAGAAATAAGTTTGGTGTTAGACTGTGTTAAGAGAAATAAGTTTGATGTTAGACTGTGTTAAGAGAAATAAGTTTAGTGTTGTTAGACTGTGTTAAGAGAAATAAGTTTGGTGTTAGACTGTGTTAAGAGAAATAAGAATAAGTTTGGTGTTAGACTGTGTTAAGAGAAATAAGTTTGGTGTTGTTAGACTGTGCTAAGAGAAATAAGTTTGGTGTTAGACTGTGTTAAGAGAAATAAGTTTGGTGTTGTTAGACTGTGTTAAGAGAAATAAGTTTGGTGTTAGACTGTGTTAAGAGAAATAAATTTGGTGTTGTTAGACTGTGTTAAGAGAAATAAGTTTAGTGTTGTTAGACTGTGTTAAGAGAAATAAGTTTAGTGTTGTTAGACTGTGTTAAGAGAAATAAGTTTAATGTTGTTAGACTGTGTTAAGAGAAATAAGTTTGGTGTTAGACTGTGTTAAGAGAAATAAGTTTAGTGTTAGACTGTGTTAAGAGAAATAAGTTTGGTGTTAGACTGTGTTAAGAGAAATAAGTTTAGTGTTAGACTGTGTTAAGAGAAATAAGTTTGGTGTTAGACTGTGTTAAGAGAAATAAGTTTGGTGTTAGACTGTGTTAAGAGAAATAAGTTTGGTGTTGTTAGACGGTGTTAAGAGAAATAAGTTTGGTGTTAGACTGTGTTAAGAGAAATAAGTTTGGTGTTGTTAGACTGTGTTAAGAGAAATAAGTTTGGTGTTGTTAGACTGTGTTAAGAGAAATAAGTTTAGTGTTGTTAGACTGTGTTAAGAGAAATAAGTTTGGTGTTGTTAGACTGTGTTAAGAGAAATAAGTTTGGTGTTAGACTGTGTTAAGAGAAATAAGTTTAGTGTTAGACTGTGTTAAGAGAAATAAGTTTGGTGTTAGACTGTGTTAAGAGAAATAAGTTTGGTGTTGTTAGACTGTGTTAAGAGAAATAAGTTTAGTGTTGTTAGACTGTGTTAAGAGAAATAAGTTTGATGTTAGACTGTGTTAAGAGAAATAAGTTTAGTGTTGTTAGACTGTGTTAAGAGAAATAAGTTTGGTGTTAGACTGTGTTAAGAGAAATAAGTTTAGTGTTGTTAGACTGTGTTAAGAGAAATAAGTTTGGTGTTAGACTGTGTTAAGAGAAATAAGTTTGGTGTTAGACTGTGTTAAGAGAAATAAGTTTGGTGTTAGACTGTGTTAAGAGAAATAAGTTTGGTGTTAGACTGTGTTAAGAGAAATAAGTTTGGTGTTGTTAGACTGTGTTAAGAGAAATAAGTTTGGTGTTAGACTGTGTTAAGAGAAATAAGTTTAGTGTTAGACTGTGTTAAGAGAAATAAGTTTGGTGTTAGACTGTGTTAAGAGAAATAAGTTTGGTGTTAGACTGTGTTAAGAGAAATAAGTTTGGTGTTGTTAGACTGTGTTAAGAGAAATAAGTTTGGTGTTAGACTGTGTTAAGAGAAATAAGTTTGGTGTTGTTAGACTGTGTTAAGAGAAATAAGTTTAGTGTTGTTAGACTGTGTTAAGAGAAATAAGTTTGGTGTTAGACTGTGTTAAGAGAAATAAGTTTGGTGTTAGACTGTGTTAAGAGAAATAAGTTTGGTGTTGTTAGACTGTGTTAAGAGAAATAAGTTTGGTGTTGTTAGACTGTGTTAAGAGAAATAAGTTTGGTGTTAGACTGTGTTAAGAGAAATAAGTTTAGTGTTAGACTGTGTTAAGAGAAATAAGTTTGGTGTTAGACTGTGTTAAGAGAAATAAGTTTGGTGTTAGACTGTGTTAAGAGAAATAAGTTTGGTGTTGTTAGACTGTGTTAAGAGAAATAAGTTTGGTGTTAGACTGTGTTAAGAGAAATAAGTTTGGTGTTGTTAGACTGTGTTAAGAGAAATAAGTTTGGTGTTGTTAGACTGTGTTAAGAGAAATAAGTTTGGTGTTGTTAGACTGTGTTAAGAAATAAGTTTGGTGTTGTTAGACTGTGTTAAGAGAAATAAGTTTGGTGTTGTTAGACTGTGTTAAGAGAAATAAGTTTGGTGTTAGACTGTGTTAAGAGAAATAAGTTTGGTGTTGTTAGACTGTGTTAAGAGAAATAAGTTTGTTGTTAGACTGTGTTAAGAGAAATAAGTTTGGTGTTGTTAGACTGTGTTAAGAGAAATAAGTTTGGTGTTGTTAGACTGTGTTAAGAGAAATAAGTTTGGTGTTGTTAGACTGTGTTAAGAGAAATAAGTTTGGTGTTGTTAGACTGTGTTAAGAGAAATAAGTTTGGTGTTGTTAGACTGTGTTAAGAGAAATAAGTTTGGTGTTGTTAGACTGTGTTAAGAGAAATAAGTTTGGTGTTAGACTGTGTTAAGAGAAATAAGTTTGGTGTTAGACTGTGTTAAGAGAAATAAGTTTGGTGTTGTTAGACTGTGTTAAGAGAAATAAGTTTGGTGTTAGACTGTGTTAAGAGAAATAAGTTTGGTGTTGTTAGACTGTGTTAAGAGAAATAAGTTTAGTGTTGTTAGACTGTGTTAAGAGAAATAAGTTTGGTGTTAGACTGTGTTAAGAGAAATAAGTTTGGTGTTGTTAGACTGTGTTAAGAGAAATAAGTTTGGTGTTAGACTGTGTTAAGAGAAATAAGTTTGGTGTTAGACTGTGTTAAGAGAAATAAGTTTGGTGTTAGACTGTGTTAAGAGAAATAAGTTTAGTGTTAGACTGTGTTAAGAGAAATAAGTTTGGTGTTAGACTGTGTTAAGAGAAATAAGTTTGGTGTTAGACTGTGTTAAGAGAAATAAGTTTGGTGTTGTTAGACTGTGTTAAGAGAAATAAGTTTGGTGTTAGACTGTGTTAAGAGAAATAAGTTTGGTGTTGTTAGACTGTGTTAAGAGAAATAAGTTTGGTGTTGTTAGACTGTGTTAAGAGAAATAAGTTTGGTGTTAGACTGTGTTAAGAGAAATAAGTTTGGTGTTAGACTGTGTTAAGAGAAATAAGTTTGGTGTTGTTAGACTGTGTTAAGAGAAATAAGTTTAGTGTTGTTAGACTGTGTTAAGAGAAATAAGTTTGGTGTTGTTAGACTGTGTTAAGAGAAATAAGTTTGTTGTTAGACTGTGTTAAGAGAAATAAGTTTGGTGTTGTTAGACTGTGTTAAGAGAAATAAGTTTGGTGTTGTTAGACTGTGTTAAGAGAAATAAGTTTGGTGTTGTTAGACTGTGTTAAGAGAAATAAGTTTGGTGTTAGACTGTGTTAAGAGAAATAAGTTTGGTGTTGTTAGACTGTGTTAAGAGAAATAAGTTTGGTGTTAGACTGTGTTAAGAGAAATAAGTTTGGTGTTAGACTGTGTTAAGAGAAATAAGTTTGGTGTTGTTAGACTGTGTTAAGAGAAATAAGTTTGGTGTTAGACTGTGTTAAGAGAAATAAGTTTGGTGTTAGACTGTGTTAAGAGAAATAAGTTTAGTGTTGTTAGACTGTGTTAAGAGAAATAAGTTTAGTGTTAGACTGTGTTAAGAGAAATAAGTTTAGTGTTAGACTGTGTTAAGAGAAATAAGTTTGGTGTTAGACTGTGTTAAGAGAAATAAGTTTGGTGTTATGTGACCAAGCAGCTTATTTATGAGTTACTAGTATTAATAAGATTGAAATGAATGTTGATTGGTTTAACCGTATTTCATTGCTGTATTTGAGTGTATTTACTTGCTTTTTGTTTACTTTGTATGATTGAACTGTGAGTTTATTTTCATTCTCAGACCAGACCAAGAGAATTTTCAGAAAGGTTTGAGAAAAACAAGAATACTTGATCGTATGAGAGCAAGATCACAGTCTGAAGTAAGAGTGGCAGCTAAGAAACAGAGGCTGGATTACACAAGGACAAAGAAAGTTGAGCTTGCACAGAAGAAGCAGCTACCAGTGGTGGACACAGACCTGTGGGCTGGTATGTTTATGTGTCTGGCAATTTTGGTATACTCATCTGTGTGTAGGAGAGAATGTGGGTTCGAATCCCAGTAGGGACAAACGTTTTTTTCTGTCTGAAATGATGTGACACTATTATAGTTTGAGTCAAACAGTTATATTAGGACTTAGATATTGGCGTGTAATTCCCGGATGTGAATGTGTTTGCTGAAAGGTGCAGATATCAAAACTTGTTTTAACTCTTTCAGTACAGAAGGTTTTATCAACGGAAGAGATTTCAGAGACAGCTTTGTTCATGGTTTTAAATATTAATCTACATGCTTTATATTTATCTTCTTCTTCTTCTACCTTTTAGCTCCCAGTGGAGCATAGGTCTTCAACAAACACTTTCCAAGTCGTTCTGCTTTTTGCAATTCTTTTAAGATCATTCCATGTCTTCCCCATCATCTTCATCTCTGCTTCGATCTGTCTTCTCCAAGAATTCCTTGGTCTTCCTCTTTGTCTTTTCCCCTGAGGATTCCAAAAAAGGGCCTGTTGTGTAATACTCTCAGTTGGCTTCCGTAGTGTGTGTCCTATCCATCGTCTTCGCTGTATCTCTTTATCCACTGGTATTTGACCGGTACATTTCCATAATTCCACGTTAGTGACTTTTTTTGTTTATATTTATCTAGCATTTGCATATTATTAATGAATAATTAGATAATTGAACAAGGAATTGGATTTCACCAATATCAAGATGATACAAGACTTGTAAAAAGAATATGATTTGATGACGGTTTACACTAATCAGATTGAGAGTGACGCTCTCTGTGACTAAACATACACAGCCAAAATCAGCATGATGCACTGTGCATCAAAACATAAAAAAAAGAGTTAAACACTAAGGAAACACACTTATGCCTCTTTAAGAACAGACAATGCTGAGAAGTATCCTCATGCAAACAGAAGGAGAAGAAAAGGAAGACTAGCGAGTGAATGGCCAGTGTACATTTGTGGTAGTGGGATGCTTGTTTTGAAGATGCACTTACACATATCTGGAAGTGGATAGGGAAGATGAAAAAATAGCCATAACTTTTGCCGCTGTCATTGATTCTTTCTGATTCATCAACAGATGAAGCTGATGACCAAACCTCCACAGTAAGCAAGGTAATGTTGTACTGCTATGTAGGTCATTGTAATTAGCTTTTCTGATGAATGCTTAAATCTTCTACTTAGCGTTCACCCCGATGGATGTATTGTGTTGCAATCCAATATTTGTGCCTTTCAGCCTGACACATCAATCTTCAGCATGGATGAGTAGATATACGTAACAATTTATGCCTGGACAGCAGCCATATTGGCCTGCTCTTTTCAACTTTAAACAGTTATGGGTACTTTAATGTGTGTGAGTGCACACAGGACCTCCTGTTTTTCACTGTTTTCTGAGAGTGCTAGACATCGGATCTCTGTACCCAGAGATCAGGGGAGGGTAAAGCCATTAAGAAACCACGGGTTTGATTTTTTATAAATTCCCACCGCCTGTGGTAGGAATTAAACCCAGGACCTTCCTGTGTAGAGGTAGACATCTTATCTCTAGACCACCCAGTCATTGCTTCAATCTTATTTTCTTTGCTAGTTCAAAAACACAATTTGTTCATATAAGTAAGAAATGTTCAATTAACATTTTATTAACTAAAATTATTATTCATTTATTATTTTATAACATTTATTATACATTAACATTGTTTGTGAATAACTTAAGTATGGATCTGAAATTTGGACAACCTATACAAGGCATGAGAAAAGACTAAATAGTTTCCATGTGCACTGTCCCAGAAAAATGCTTAACATGAAATGGCAGAACTGTGTAATTAAATGTCCTGCATCTTTCTAGGCATGTATCCCTTATGACAAGACCCAGGAGTTGAAAATTAAGGTGGCTGCAACATGTTAGAGAAATGAACAACATGGTCCCCTAGAAAAATTGTATTTGCAGCTTATAGATGAAAAGTGACCTGTGGGCAGGCCAAAAGGTATCCCTGAGTAAATTCTCTGTTAGTGACAACAGCTAGGAACAACTTGCTGATGATCACAGGAAAAGATAAATATAAAGCATCAGAGAGTGAAGTCAAAGGTCAAAGTTAGAAGAAAAAAGTATCAGGAGAAAAGAAGTAAGATCTTCAAACATAAAATTGTTTTGAAATAGTGGTCTTCACAATAAAGATAAGGGGAACAATATATTAAAACAGGTGAATGAATTTAAATATGTGGGAACAATGTTAACCTCAGATGGTAGATGTACAACAGAGGAGAGAAGCAGAATAGGTCAGGTGTAAATAGCTTTCCAAAAAATGTGGAAAATACTGTCCAATCCATTTTTGACAATGGAAAAAAAAGAAAAAGTTCTTAAATGTTATGTAGAACCAGTCTTAATGTACGGATGTGAATCATTGACAATAGCACAACAGACAAGAAAATTACTGGAGGCTAGCCGGCTTTAGAATTGTGGTTTTAAGAAGAATGTTGAGACAGCTAAGAAGCTACTATGGACACCTAAGAAGAGTAATGAAAATGTTCTGAAAGAGGCCAAAGCAAAAAGAGCTAATTTCCAATATTAGGAAGAAACAATCATCATTTTGAGTTATTTGTGGGCCATCATCATTGCACTCCGAACATGTCCATAGGTACTCAGATCCCCTCCTAAGCAAGTCCCGCAGTGTCCAGCGACTGACGACTCCAGTTCTGTGTTAGTTGATAAGTCTTCTTACAATCATCATAATGAGAAGGGAACAGCTGCAATATTTTGTGATAACTGAGAAAATTGAAGGGATGAAGAGATAGAGGAAAGCAAAGAGAAAAGATACCAGACAGCTTCAGAAAAGAATGGCTTGTCAGAAGCTCAGCAACAGAAATGATAAATAGCAACAGAAATGATAAATAACTGTCGAGATCGAGAGCTGTGGAGAGACATGATCAACTACGCTGGCAGCCATGGTACTTGATGATGATTTTATATATATATATATATATATAGTTACAGATAGTCGAAGGCCCTGGTATCACTGCAAACAAATTAAAATTCATGTGTGTGTGTGTGGATTAATAAATAAATAACAATTATTCACAGATATCATTTTTGAGTCAAATGTAAGATAAAAAGCAAATTGTGACATTCTCTTGTGGCTAATGATAATTTGATTGCTTCTTTTATTGTAGACTTCCAGAAGAAATCACAAGAAACCAAGTGGCCTAAAGGCCACAGTGATTGCACATCCAGGTGCCTCCATTAATCCAGCCTATGAGGACCACCAGGTATTTTATAATGCAACTGTCTTTTATTACGGCTTTTATCCCATTCCTTGGACATGCTGGGGGTTTTCTGTGGGACTGGAGAATAAAGGTCACATGGCCAGTGTGGTCATCACATGGGGTTTGGAGATTTTCACAAACTTCTATATTTTTCTTTATCTGATAACTAAATTTGCTCAAGGATATTTTATGTCATTTTCATCGTTGACACATAAAAGGAGATTAAGGGAACACAGATGCTTTTGTGATTTGGTTTATGGATTAAGTGGATATTGATGTATTATGTTGTGGTTTACAGGTATGGCTGTGATATATGTGCCTTTTGGGCCCAACAACTTCAACATGGCATTTTTTAGGACTGGTTGTCTCCCCCTCTCAATCCCTATTCACTTGGCCTCTAGACCTTGGTCTGTTTCTAGAGGCACCACAAAGTGGTGGAGTAGGATCTAGATAGTTCTCATTCACTGGTTCCGGGTGCTCTCGTGTGCCTTCACCCCAAATGTTTCTGGTCCTACCGTGGCAGGAATATGCACTCACCTTTTTTAGAGACCAGGTTGCATTCATCAGCCACCTGTTCTTCCTTATCAGAAAAGAATTGAATCAATTGTACAAGTCCTAACCATATCATATTTCAGTTCTAATGATTTTTGTAACCACATACATCCTTTTGATGTGATTTGACATAAATATCCCTTTCAATGAGAATATGTAGCTGGGTGTTCTACAGATAAGATGTCACCTTCTGGGCAAGAAAGTTCTGGATTCAAATTCCGCCACAAGTGGTTGTAATTTTTCTCTTTGAATGGATGGTTTCTTTATGGGTTTAGTTAGATCCAGTGTCTAACCGTTTTGGATAATGGTGAAAGGCGTGAGTGCCCATGTATACTTTGCACATATAAACAAATCTTGGCATTTAAAAGTAAAAAAAGAGTAGACCAAAATGACTGTTTCCTGGACAGAATTAAAATATACATGTGCTGAAGACCAATGTGTTGGGTCAAGAGTTGCATATATAGATTATAGTTTTCTTAGACTGGGAGTTATTGTCTGTAGATTATGCTTGTGAAGGACTGTGCTGAAAGTGACTGTCAGAAGATTATAGTTTTGAAGGACTGTACTTGGAGCGACTATCATTAGATTTTATGAGTACTTGTAGCAAACTATATGTCAATTTTCATATCAGAAGACTGTCCTTGAGGTAACAGTTTCATTAGAATTGCTGACAGGAGACTATCCTTGAGGTAACAGTTTCATTAGAATTGCTGACAGGAGACTATCCTTGAGGTAACAGTTTCATTAGAATTGCTGACAGGAGACTATCCTTGAGGTAACAGTTTCATTAGAATTGCTGACAGGAGACTATCCTTGAGGTAACAGTTTCATTAGAATTGCTGACAGGAGACTATCCTTGTATCGACACTGTCGTGGACTACATTTAAGCTGCTGAAACAAAGGTCTGTATTTCTGAAAGAATTTCAAGTATAAAAAAATCTTTTCTAGAAAACTTTATAAAAGTTAACCTATGACAATTTAGGGAGCTGCGATAGCTCAGTGGTTAGTGAACTGGACTACAAGGGATAGGGTTCACCCAGCCTTAAATGGGTACAGAATTTTTTTCTGGGAAAGTAAAGCGGCACGGGCGTAATACCGACCACATTACCCCAAAAATCATGTGCTGAAGGTCTGTAAAATTTATTGTCACTGACACCATATTCCCTATACGCCACTTGGCGTGACGGGGGCCTTTACTTTACTATGACAATTTCCTCACATGAGAAAACTAATAAAAAATAACATTTAACTAAAACAACTAAAATATAACATTTCTTTTTTTAATTTAACGTTGTGATTTTTTGTTCTTTCTGATTGTGTTCAATATTTTTGTTTACCCTCCAACTGTAGGATTTACTGTTACAAGCTCACATCAAAGAGGAGGGGAAGATCAAAAAGGAAAAGAAAATTTATAATGCTCTAGAAGGCAAGTTCCCATCCAAAGCTGATGCCCCCAATGAGGTAATTTTGCTGACAGGTTTCTCAGTAACAAAAAATGTATTGCGATAATTAACTGGGAAATTGTCAGTGTCTTTTTTATTTGTATAGGAAACTCAAAAAAGCGGGAGGTAATCTGATCATCTGAAGTGGACCCAGTCAAGCAAGTTTTCTGCCTTTTAGCTTCTTGACACTATGGGAGGTGGGCCCACCTGGGACATGATTCCCAGGCATCGACCGCCTGCTGTATTGAACTCTGAAGTTTACAACATATTCGGCATAAAATAACTACACTTATTCTGCACAACACTTCTGGTTGAATCTACTGTCTACACTTGGTCATGCATGACTGTTTCAGCTTTAACCCAGCACACTTTTGTCCTCTTCATGGTGGCAGCAGTCTAAAATGGCTTGTTTTTCATGATGTCCTTTATATACACTCTCAAGCACACTGTTTTTGTCATGGAGTAATTAGGTGCAGTGGTACTGGGCGGTAATTGATAATAAGTGATAATGATATATACACTCTCAAGCGCACTGCTTTTGCTATGGAGTAATTAGGCGCAGTGGTACTGGGCGGTAATTGATAATAAGTGATAATGTTATGCTGGGCTGGGAAGTCTTTTGAATTATTGGTAGTGTGAACATGGGGTGTGGTTTATGCCAGGTCGATGTAGTAACTTTTTATACCTTATCGTCCATGCTTCAGATATTCAAGAATTAAATTGTCTGTGCACTGTTGACTTAAGTTGAAGGTAGGAGTGATCATGTGTAAATAATTTTGTTGGTAACAATCCGATCAGTTTTGTTATTACAAATTTTTGTCATTTCATGATGGATTGGATGTTTTCAATTGTATAATTTGTTAGGTGATGATAGTTAACATTATTTTTATCATTATAAAATTTGTCATTTCATGATGGATTGGATGTTTTCAATTGTATAATTTGTTAGGTGATGATAGTTAACATTATTTTTATCATTATAAAATTTGTCATTTCATGATGGATTGGATGTTTTCAATTGTATAATTTGTTAGGTGATGATAGTTAACATTATTTTTATCATTATAAAATTTGTCATTTCATGATGGATTGGATGTTTTCAATTATATAATTTGTTAGGTGATGATAGTTAACATTATTTTTATCATTATAAAATTTGTCATTTCATGATGGATTGGATGTTTTCAATTATATAATTTGTTAGATGATGACAGTTAACATTATTTTTATCATTACAAAATTTGTTGTCTGATGACAGGTGACCATGTTATTTCTCTCATTGGTTTTCTTTCAGTCCACATATTTGGAGGAAATGTCAGCTGGCTTACTAGATGATTCTGATGATGATGAGGAGGAGGAGGAAGGTGATGCCACTCTTTCTGTGAATCCTCCAGTGAGGCGGGAGGACAAAAAGACCAAAAAACAGAGACGAATTCAGAAGGAGCAGCAGATTGCAGTTAGTACATACAATTTTCAATGTTGCATTAATTTTGTCTAGCCAAATATTTTTGTTCATACTTAATTGTCTTTGCATTTATTTCTTTATGTTGTTAGACCAGATTTTTTGTGTGTGAATTAATCAAATTTTGTAACTTTCACCCTTCCTTCAGAACTTTTTTTAGTGAATTAATCAAGTTTTGTATCTTTTCACCCTTCCTTCAGAATTCTTTTTTTGTTACACATCTTCTTGCAAGCATTTCAGAATGTAGAAATGACCCAAATAATGTTTCCCAAGGACCTGAAGGAGGGAGCCGCGATAGCTCAGTAGTTAGTGAACTGGACTACAAAGGACAAGAGATAGGGTTCGATCCCAACCGATGACTTCCGCTTCACCCAGCCTTTAATGGGTACCAGATTTTTTTCTGGAAAAGTAAAGCGACACATGCGTAATACCGACCACATTACCCCAAAAATCATGTGCCAAAGGTCTGTAAAATTTATGGTCACTAACACCATATTCCATATACGCCACTTGGCGTGACAGGTATACTTTACTTTTTACTTAAGGACCTGAAGGAACATTTTGAGGGTCTCGGTAACAGGTCTGCCAAGCTTCACTCAAAATTTGATGCAAACTTACAAATTTATAAACCTTCAGACTGATCGCAGAGCGATCGATACACATGGTTCGAAAATGGTATGAAGAAGTGGACCTTTTGTAGACAGCTGTCGACACCATACCTTGTAGGAGTGTATGTTACACCCCACCACTTGCTTCTGCTACCAGCTTTACAGCAGCGCTGCAATTATCTGCCTCTTCCCCACTTGTAGACAGCATGATGTCACATGACACACAGAATTAGGTCACTTAGCACCGTTTACTTCAGATTTTTGCTCAAATACATCAAGTAGTTACATTAATCTAATTAGAAACTTTCCAAAAACCATTTATATATTATAAATATTTTGCATTGCTGGTACCATTCAGTTGATGTATAAAGATGAAATATTTCACATTTATGCTAGGCCAATATTTCACATTTATGCTAGGCGAATATTTCACATCTCTGCTAGGCCAATATTTCACATCTCAGCTAGGCCAATATTTCACATTTCTGCTAGGCCAGTATTTCACATTTTTGCTAGGCCAATATTTCACATTTCTGCTAGGCCAATATTTCACTTCTCTGCTAGGCCAATATTTCACATCTCTGCTAGGCCAATATTTCACATTTTTTCTAGGCTGATATTTCACATCTCTGCTAGGCCAATATTTCACATCTCTGCTAGGGCAATATTTCACATTTCTTCTAGGCCGATATTTCACATTTCTTCTAGGCCGATATTTCACATTTCTTCTAGGCCGATATTTCACATTTCTTCTAGGCCAATATTTCACATCTCTGCTAGGCCAATATTTCACATCTCTGCTAGGCCGATATTTCACATCTCTGCTAGGCCGATATTTCACATTTCTTCTAGGCAGATATTTCACATTTCTTCTAGGCCGATATTTCACATTTCTTCTAGGCCAATATTTCACATTTCTTCTAGGCCAATATTTCACATCTCTGCTAGGCCGATATTTCACATTTCTTCTAGGCCGATATTTCTTCTAGGCCAATATTTCACATCTCTGCTAGGCCAATATTTCACATCTCTGCTAGGCCGATATTTCACATTTCTTCTAGGGCAATATTTCACATCTCTGCTAGGCCGATATTTCACATTTCTTCTAGGCCAATATTTCATATTTCTTCTAGGCCAATATTTCACATCTCTGCTAGGCCGATATTTCACATTTCTTCTAGGGCAATATTTCACATCTCTGCTAGGCCGATATTTCACATTTCTTCTAGGCCAATATTTCATATTTCTTCTAGGCCAATATTTCACATCTCTGCTAGGCTGATATTTCACATTTCTTCTAGGCCAATATTTCATATTTCTTTTAGGCCAATATTTCATATTTCTTCTAGGCCAATATTTCACATCTCTGCTAGGCCGATATTTCACATTTCTTCTAGGCCAATATTTCATATTTCTTCTAGGCCAATATTTCACATCTCTGCTAGGCCGATATTTCACATTTCTTCTAGGCCAATATTTCATATTTCTTCTAGGCCAATATTTCACATCTCTGCTAGGCCGATATTTCACATTTCTGTTGACATTTCACACAGTAAACATTTTTCTTGAACAATTATTCTAGTAATATTACTTTCTGTTGTCCTAGGCTGTGAAAAAGGCGAAGGAAACTGGCATAAAGAGGAGGGAGAACATGATCCTCAGGTATGCAGACTTATCTCATACTTGTCTTTTATAATAGATAACTTATGTCTTGAATTGCTAAACAGTTTATTTACAGGAATAGACTTGAGCACTTGACTTCTCTGATGTGCAATGAGAACAACCTGTCGACTAAACTAAACATACAGTTTGTGTTGCTGAGCTGAAATTTGTGATTTGGATAGCTCCTGGCAGGAACCCAACAGCCCTGGACGGCATCCACCCTATGAGAATAAAAACTAGTATGTCTCTAGATCCAGTCTGGCGAAGACAGAGTGTATCAGTTACGGCACAGGTTTAGGGGGAAAAATCAGGACACACGAATATACAAGTACTAACCATGCGACCAGCTCATAATGTGTCATGATGTTGTTCTTGCCCCTCCATCATGAAATAGTACAAAAAGTCAAGTTCACATGATCACAAAGCTTAAACATTGAAGAAGTATAGCTCAACCTCAGCAATAATTTGTGAACGCCAGTGAATATCTGTTTTGTTCCAAGGATCCACTGGCAATGTAAGCAGATGTTCCTCTCCATACAGGCAGATATTCTCCGACTTCAGAAGTTTTAATATTTTTATTGTCCAGAGCCTGATATTTTGGGTACATTATCCAAACAATTTTGCGTGGGCAGTGGCTGTTTGGCATATCTTTTTTGTTTTTAACTGCTAAGAGTTCTTGAATGTGTGTAGAGTGTACATAGGACTTCCTGTTTTCATCATTATCCTTGAGGGCTGGACATTGATCTCACTACCCAGAGAGCAGTATAGGGTGAGTGAAGCCATTAAGAAACCATAGATTTGAGAAGAATGTTCACTGCCTGTGGTGAGAATCAAATTCAGAATCTTTTTGTCCAGATGCAAAACATTACCTCTACACCATCCAGAACCCATTTGTTTACTGTAAATTTGTGAACTGTCCACACTATTTTATCTTTAAACTTGAACTTTACAGTCTATATTTTTATCATTAACTTTTAGTGTTACGAATCTTTAATTTATCATTTACTTTTAGTGTTACGAATCTTTAATTTATCATTAAATTTCTGTGTTGTGAATTGTCTACTTTTTCTGTTACTGTTTTGTATAAATGGTTTTATCTTGTATTATTAATCTTGTGAACTATCCATAATGTTCCCCTCTTCTTGTTTTCTACTTCTTTCCCTGAAATCAGAATTATTCCATAAACTGTGTTTAACTTCCGTTGTGTTGAATGGTTTTACATATCCCTTGTCTGATGACAGCCCATCTCACCTTCTTTATATTTGTAGAATTCCCACATTGAAGTCTGACATCAATCAAGCAGAGAGGAAGAAAAAAGAGAGGGAAGGCCAGAGACAGAAGCTCAAGTTATTGGAGCCATTTAAGACCAAAAGACTTGGCAAAACTAAATATCCTTCTTGGCTTGAGCATTGTTCATATCAAACTTTTGTATGTCTATGTACATGTTTGTAAGTTTTACATGCCTTCGCTTAATCTGATCCCTTGACAGAATAAATCAGTGCGATGTCTCGACTTGTGTTCAGCACTCTTAAAAAATGGCTTATACATGTTCTTTCAGAAGCCACGTACACTGTCACAATGTCGTGAACATACAGCAGGGACATCATAATTGATAATTTTGTTTCTTTTGTTCTGTCTGTCACTCACAATGGAACCAGCACCCAACATATCATCATATATCAATTGTACTGTTGAACTTTTTCTGTACCACTAACCAACACATCGGCCTGGACGGGGTACAGTCGAATATTTTAAAGTAAAGTGATGATTCCATATTTATAATCATCAATACTTGTATTTGATACCTAGAAGAAGCTTTAAATTACTTCCTGTCAATTACCACATATGTTTAATGTGTTAACCTGTGCAGATTATTAGTTCAATTGTCAGTGTCAGTATGTCTTCTGACAAATAGTGGCCACACCCACTGTGACTATTTCTTGTGCACAATTTCATTATTTGTGGACATAAATGCATCAAATAAAGTGTTTTTTGAAGAATTTTGTGATTATTTTATGTAAAATACCAAGAAGAATGAATAGCAACACATTTCTAGTCATGGGAAAATAGCAGTGCGTGAAATATATTTTGAATTGAAAATTATCTTCCTTTGAATATTTATGCTATTAATAATAAATAATATGTTTTTTCCTTCAGATATCATTAATGCATTGCTATTTTCATTTTCTTCAACCATTTTCCTTTCTTGTGATGTATCACATTTTCCACATTTTACTATATTACTACGTGAAATTGTAAAATGAAAAAGACGTGATGGCATTTTTCTAAATCGAAAATTAATCTGGTCTAGACCTAAAGACAACCTAAAAATAAGTAAAGTCCAGAAAGAGTTAATGTACAAATTGTGTGTTCATGGGACCTCACTTGAAGTTTATCGTGTTTCTTAACTCAGTTTGTACATTTGAAGAGCCAGACCTGGAGCTGAAGTTGTCCACAGAACTTGTTGCATCTCTCAGGGAGCTAAAGGTAATCATACTGGTTGTTATTGATACCAACAAACAGACAATAATGTTAGACCACAAGACACATGTATCGTAGCTTACTTTAAACCTTGAGATAATATAAGTTATGTCCATTTAGAGAGCTGTACTGAAGTAGAATCTGTTAAACCACGAGATACATGTATCGTAGCTTACTTTAAACCTTGAGATAATATAAGTTATGTCCATTTAGAGAACTGTACTGAAGTAGAATCTGTTAAACCACAAGATACATGTATCATAGCTTACTTTAAACCTTGAGATAATGTAAGTTGTGCCCATTTAGAGAGCTGTACTGAAGTAGAATCTGTTAAACCACAAGATACATGTATCGTAGCTTACTTTAAACCTTAAGATAATGTAAGTTATGCCCATTTAGAGAGCTTACTGTAGTAGAATCTGTTAAACCACAAGATACATGTATCGTAGCTTACTTTAAACCTTAAGATAATGTAAGTTGTGCCCATTTAGAGAGCTTACTGTAGTAGAATCTGTTAAACCACAAGATAGATGTATCGTAGCTTACTTGAAGACATAATGCAAGCAAAGCGGTGGTGAAGTTATTTGTGGCTGAATGTTGTAGAAGAGGACATGAACTGCTGAAATAGATCTTGAAAGGAGCAGATTAGTATTTTAGGAGAAATTGTGCATTGAATGTTATTGTTTCTCAGCAGTTTAGTGTTGTGTGTGCTTGGTCAACTTGTGTTCTTTCAATGAATCACTTGATGGCATTGTGTACTTTAGGGTATATGCTTGAGACAACTCTTGTTCTCTAGGTGGTTCACCCTGGTGATATTAACATAGATGATGATCATCATGTGCCATACCGGTTGGTGTAGGCAATCATGTCCTTCCACAATCTTCTATCTACAGTGTATCTTATCAGTCCTGTTGTTGACTGTTTTCCATGCCATGAAACCAAGCTATCCAGTATTTTCTATCTTTGTCGTCCGCGATCTCTCTTTCCTTTTATTTTGCCAGTTGTAACCAAGTATTCCAACTTTCCTCTTCTCATGATGTGCCTGAAAAATGTTGATTGCTTCTTTCTGATGTTTTTAATAGCTGCCTTTTTGTGTTGGCCTCTTTGAGAACTTCCTCATTGGTCTTTTTAGCTGTCCCCACTAAACTTTCTTTTAGCTGTCCAGGGAACTTTCAACATTCTTCTGAGAAATCCCATCTCTGTGGCCTCTAATCGTCTTTTCATTTGTTTGTCTACTGTCCATGATTCGCTTCCATAGGTCAGAATTGGTTCTATACAGCACCGATGAACTGTCTTTCTCATTTCTATTGACATAGATTTGTTGCATAAGATATTTTTCATTTTCTGAAATGCTATTTTGGCCCGAGCTATTCAGCTTTTTATTTCTGTGGTGCATCTCCCGTCTGATGTTATTATTGTGCCCAAGTATTTGAAACGTTGCACTTGTTTCAGATTTGTCTTGTTTATTTTTATGCTGCATGCTGGTGATGATTGTTTCTTTGATGTGATCATTACTTCTGTATTCTTACTATTCAGACTGAGACCTTTTTTGTTGCTTTCTTTTACTATTATGTCTTATCGTTTCTTGTAGTTCACTCTCTTTCTCTATTAAGACTGTGCCATCCGCATATCAAAATTTTTACTGCGGCTTTGTAAAAACGTGACTCACAGATAGGTCTCATAAGCTAGGGTTAAAAAAGTGGACTTGTGTACACTTGGACACAAGAATTGTACAATAACAAAAAATGCAAAAAGATGTCAGCCACAGTAAACAAACTCACAAAATGGTTGTTTGACATGTTTCAGCCTGAAGGTCATTTGTTGAATGACATCTACAAGAGTCTGCAGAGAAGGAATATTATTGAACCTAGAGTCAGACAGAAGTAAGTGTACTTGTCTTCTTAGTCTTTATTATGTTGATATGCTAGTATGGCTACCGAGGTCCTGACCAGGGTCTTGCCAAATTCGGTCATGTATGTTTAGCCACATAGTGCATCACTCTCAATTTGATTAGTGTAAACTGCCATCAAACCATTTTCATTTGACAAGTCTTGTATCATCTTGGTATTGGTGAAATCTAATTCCTTGTTCAATTATCTACAAATTCATATAAAATATGCTATGTGTTAGATAAATATAAACATGTACGTTGATTTTTAAAACCATAAAAATGTCTCTGAAATCTCTTCTGTTGCAGTGACATAAAGCTTTCATACTGAAAGACTAAAAGAACCCTTGGCGCCGTTTTAAGTCAAAAAGAGTAGGACAAAATTGGCCACTGTCCGAGCAAAAATTATTAAACAAAGTTCCTAAATTTTTTTTTTTTATTGTGTGTTAAAACAGTGCAGACTTTATCCAACATGCATTTGTTTGTGTTTTGTACAATATCCATTTGTGTGTATTTTGTACAATTATCCGTTTACATGTGTTTGTACAATTATCCATTTGTTTATTTTTTAGGGTAAAGAGAAAGTATAAGCCAAAGAGATTTGAGAAGAAAGGTCACAAAGCAATCACGTAAGTCTGCTTGTAATCATCATCTTGTGCTGTTCATGGGTCGCTTTACTTGCAGCTCTGAGGTGACAAATAAGAGAAATGGCCATGCCTCCCACATTATTATCTATGATCAGAAAGAGAAAGTGGAGATATGTTGGATGTGTAGTGAGAAGAAATATCTAGGATATAACAAATCAAACCCTCAAAAATAAGAGAAATGGCCATGCCTCCAACATTATTATCTATGATCAGAAAGAGAAAGTGGACATATGTTGGATGTGTAGTGAGAAGAAATATCTAGGATATAACAAATCAAACCCTCAAAAATAAGAGAAATGGCCATGCCTCCAACATTATTATCTATGATCAGAAAGAGAAAGTGGACATATGTTGGATGTGTAGTGAGAAGAAATATCTAGGATATAACAAATCAAACCCTCAAAAATAAGAGAAATGGCCATGCCTCCAACATTATTATCTATGATCAGAAAGAGAAAGTGGAGATATGTTGGATATGTAGTGAGAAGAAATATCTAGGATATAACAAATCAAACCCTCAAAAATAAGAGAAATGGCCATGCCTCCAACATTATTATCTATGATCAGAAAGAGAAAGTGGACATATGTTGGATATGTAGTGAGAAGAAATATCTAGGATATAACAAATCAAACCCTCAAAAATAAGAGAAATGGCCACGCATCCAACATTATTATCTATGTTCAGAAAAGAAGTTGGACATGTGTGTGAGAAGAAATATCTAGGATATCACAAAGCAAGTCCTCAAAAATAAGAGAAATGGCCACGCATCCAACATTATTATCTATAATCAGAAAGAGAAGTTGGATATGTGGTGAGAAGAAATATCTAGGATATAACAAATCAAACCCTCAAAAATAAGAGAAATGGCCATGCCTCCAACATTATTATCTATGATCAGAAAGAGAAAGTGGACATATGTTGGATGTGTAGTGAGAAGAAATATCTAGGATATAACAAATCAAACCCTCAAAAATAAGAGAAATGGCCATGCCTCCAACATTATCATCTATGATCAGAAAGAGAAAGTGGAGATATGTTGGATATGTAGTGAGAAGAAATATCTAGGATATAACAAATCAAACCCTCAAAAATAAGAGAAATGGCCATGCCTCCAACATTATTATCTATGATCAGAAAGAGAAAGTGGAGATATGTTGGATATGTAGTGAGAAGAAATATCTAGGATATAACAAATCAAACCCTCAAAAATAAGAGAAATGGCCATGCCTCCAACATTATTATCTATGATCAGAATGAGAAAGTGGACATATGTTGGATATGTAGTGAGAAGAAATATCTAGGATATAACAAATCAAACCCTCAAAAATAAGAGAAATGGCCATGCCTCCAACATTATTATCTATGATCAGAAAGAGAAAGTGGACATATGTTGGATATGTAGTGAGAAGAAATATCTAGGATATAACAAATCAAACCCTCAAAAATAAGAGAAATGGCCATGCCTCCAACATTATTATCTATGATCAGAAAGAGAAAGTGGACATATGTTGGATATGTAGTGAGAAGAAATATCTAGGATATAACAAATCAAACCCTCAAAAATAAGAGAAATGGCCACGCATCCAACATTATTATCTATGTTCAGAAAAAGAAGTTGGACATGTGGTGAGAAGAAATATCTAGGATCTCACAAAGCAAGTCCTCAAAAATAAGAGAAATGGCCACGCATCCAACATTATTATCTATAATCAGAAAGAGAAGTTGGACATGTGGTGAGAAGAAATATCTAGGATCTCACAAAGCAAGTCCTCAAAAATAAGAGAAATGGCCACGCATCCAACATTATTATCTGTAATCAGAAAGAGAAGTTGGATATGTGGTGAGAAGAAATATCTAGGATATAACAAATCAAACCCTCAAAAATAAGAGAAATGGCCACGCATCCAACATTATTATCTATGATCAGAAAGAGAAGTTGGATATGTGGTGAGAAGAAATATCTAGGATCTCACAAAGCAAGTCCTCAAAAATAAGAGAAATGGCCACGCATCCAACATTATTATCTGTAATCAGAAAGAGAAGTTGGACATGTGGTGAGAAGAAATATCTAGAATCTCTCAAAGCAAGTCCTCAAAAATAAGAGAAATGGCCACACATCCAACATTATTATCTATAATCAGAAAGAGAAGTTGGATATGTGGTGAGAAGAAATATCTAGGATCTCACAAAGCAGGCCCTCAAAAATAAGAGAAATGGTCATGCCTCCAACATTATCTATAATCAGAAAAAGAAGTTGGATATGTGGTGAGAAGAAATATCTAGGATCTCACAAAGCAAGTCCTCAAAAATAAGAGAAATGGTCATGCCTCCAACATTATCTATAATCAGAAAAAGAAGTTGGATATGTGGTGAGAAGAAATATCTAGGATCTCACAAAGCAAGTCCTCAAAAATAAGAGAAATGGTCATGCCTCCAACATTATCTGTAATCAGAAAGAGAAGTTGGATATGTGGTGAGAAGAAATATCTAGGATCTCACAAAGCAAGTCCTCAAAAATAAGAGAAATGGCCATGCATCCAACATTATTATCTGTAATCAGAAAGAGAAGTTGGACATGTGGTGAGAAGAAATATCTAGAATCTCTCAAAGCAAGTCCTCAAAAATAAGAGAAATGGCCACACATCCAACATTATTATCTATAATCAGAAAGAGAAGTTGGATATGTGGTGAGAAGAAATATCTAGGATCTCACAAAGCAGGCCCTCAAAAATAAGAGAAATGGTCATGCCTCCAACATTATCTATAATCAGAAAAAGAAGTTGGATATGTGGTGAGAAGAAATATCTAGGATCTCACAAAGCAAGTCCTCAAAAATAAGAGAAATGGTCATGCCTCCAACATTATCTATAATCAGAAAAAGAAGTTGGATATGTGGTGAGAAGAAATATCTAGGATCTCACAAAGCAAGTCCTCAAAAATAAGAGAAATGGTCATGCCTCCAACATTATCTGTAATCAGAAAGAGAAGTTGGATATGTGGTGAGAAGAAATATCTAGGATCTCACAAAGCAAGTCCTCAAAAATAAGAGAAATGGCCACGCATCCAACATTATTATCTGTAATCAGAAAGAGAAGTTGGACATGTGGTGAGAAGAAATATCTAGAATCTCTCAAAGCAAGTCCTCAAAAATAAGAGAAATGGCCACACATCCAACATTATTATCTATAATCAGAAAGAGAAGTTGGATATGTGGTGAGAAGAAATATCTAGGATCTCACAAAGCAGGCCCTCAAAAATAAGAGAAATGGTCATGCCTCCAACATTATCTATAATCAGAAAAAGAAGTTGGATATGTGGTGAGAAGAAATATCTAGGATCTCACAAAGCAAGTCCTCAAAAATAAGAGAAATGGCCACGAATCCAACATTATTATCTATAATCAGAAAGAGAAGTTGGATATGTGGTGAGAAGAAATATCTAGGATCTCACAAAGCAAGTCCTCAAAAATAAGAGAAATGGTCATGCCTCCAACATTATCTATAATCAGAAAGAGAAGTTGGATATGTGGTGAGAAGAAATATCTAGGATCTCACAAAGCAAGTCCTCAAAAATAAGAGAAATGGCCACGCATCCAACATTATTATCTATAATCAGAAAGAGAAGTTGGATATGTGGTGAGAAGAAATATCTAGGATCTCACAAAGCAAGTCCTCAAAAATAAGAGAAATGGTCATGCCTCCAACATTATTATCTGTAATCAGAAAGAGAAGTTGGACATGTGGTGAGAAGAAATATCTAGAATCTCTCAAAGCAAGTCCTCAAAAATAAGAGAAATGGCCACACATCCAACATTATTATCTATAATCAGAAAGAGAAGTTGGATATGTGGTGAGAAGAAATATCTAGGATCTTACAAAGCAGGCCCTCAAAAATAAGAGAAATGGTCATGCATCCAACATTATTATCTATAATCAGAAAGAGAAGTTGGATATGTGGTGAGAAGAAATATCTAGGATCTCACAAAGCAGGCCCTCAAAAATAAGAGAAATGGTCATGCCTCCAACATTATCTATAATCAGAAAAAGAAGTTGGATATGTGGTGAGAAGAAATATCTAGGATCTCACAAAGCAAGTCCTCAAAAATAAGAGAAATGGCCACGCATCCAACATTATTATCTATAATCAGAAAGAGAAGTTGGATATGTGGTGAGAAGAAATATCTAGAATCTCACAAAGCAAGCCCTCAAAAATAAGAGAAATGGCCACGCATCCAACATTATTATCTATAATCAGAAAAAGAAGTTGGATATGTGGTGAGAAGAAATATCTAGGATCTCACAAAGCAAGTCCTCAAAAATAAGAGAAATGGCCACGAATCCAACATTATTATCTATAATCAGAAAGAGAAGTTGGATATGTGGTGAGAAGAAATATCTAGGATCTCACAAAGCAAGTCCTCAAAAATAAGAGAAATGGTCATGCCTCCAACATTATCTATAATCAGAAAGAGAAGTTGGATATGTGGTGAGAAGAAATATCTAGGATCTCACAAAGCAAGTCCTCAAAAATAAGAGAAATGGTCAAACATCCAACATTATCTATGATCAGAAAGAGAAGTTGGATATGTGGTGAGGAGAAATATCTAGGATCTCACAAAGCAAGTCCTCAAATTAGAAACAACATGAATGAGAAAAGAGGCCAGTAAGAGACTTAACACTCCACTCTCCAACTGCCCAGAGGTACTTTCATCTTTGAATGTTTCATTGTGGCTTTTCATGCAATCATGTGGGAAATCAGTGACAACTAATGACATAAAAAATTATGGCTTTGCAAACTTCAATCAATTTTTTATTTAACCACATCATTGAATCTCCTCATCAATCAAATGAAATCTATTTTCTCACTTTGACTCTTGCACCGGAATTAATCTGCAAAAAGTTGTTAAAACCATCTGCTTCCTATCTCTAAAAAAAGACAAATTAAAATGCACAAGTACCTTTTTTGAAGTCACGCCTGTACATTCATCCAGAATGATGGACTATATCCTGTTATGAATATCATGAATTAGATCACTTTTCAGTTTAGGTGATGTTATATGTGTTTTATTAAGCATGACATTTTGTTTTATATGACTTTATGTACCCCACTGAGCTTCCCTGACCAGAGCTAACAGGATTTCATGTGGTGCTAACATGATCACTCAAATGGTGTTTGTAACCAGCAAGCTATTGAAACCAACACATATGAGGTGTTTGTTACCAGGAATCTAATGAAACTGTATGGTGCAGAAACATGGACATTAGACAAGAAAACAGAACAGGGGATTGAAGCCTTTGAAATGTGGATTTATAGAAGAATTGGTAAAGTTGGATGGAAAGAAAAGAGAACTACTAAATACAATTAAGACAAGACAAATGAAATTTTTGGGGCATGTTAAAAGACATACAGTCTACTGAAGGTAATATTGGAAGGGAAAACACAAGGTAAAAGGGGCAGAGGCAGACCAAGACTAACATGGACGAGTAACATCAAAGGATGGACAAGTCTATGACAACCTGCACCATCAAAGCAAGAGACAGAGCAGAATGGCGCTCCATGGTAGCCAACCTTCGTTGCGGAGAAGGCACTAGATGATGATGATGATGAATGAAGAATGAAACTAGCAATTTGAGGTGTTTATTTCCAGCAATATAATGGAACCAACGAAATTGAGGTGTTTGTTGCCAGCAGTCTAATGGAACCAACAATTTGAGGTGTTTGTTATTGTTACCAGCAATATAACGGAACCAACAAATTGAGGTGTTTGTTACCAGCAATATAAAGGAGCCAAAAAATTGAGGTGTTTGTTACCAGCAATATAAAGGAGCCCAAAAATTGAGGTGTTTGTTACCAGCAATATAAAGGAACCAACCAATTGAGGTGTTTGTTACCAGCAGTATAATGGAACCAACAAACTGAGGTGTTTGTTACCAACAATATAAAGGAACCAACAAATTGAGGTGTTTGTTACCAGCAGTATAATGGAACCAACAAACTGAGGTGTTTATTACCAGCAATATAAAGGAACCAACAATTTGAGGTGTTTGTTACCAGCAGTCTAATGGAACCAACAATTTGAGGTGTTTGTTACCAGCAATATAAAGGAACCAACAAATTGAGGTGTTTGTTACCAGCAATATAAAGGAACCAACCAATTGAGGTCTTTGTTACCAGCAATATAAAGGAGCCAAAAAATTGAGCTGTTTGTTACCAGCAATATAAAGGAACCAACAAATTGAGGTGTTTGTTACCAGCAATATAATGGAACCAACAAATTGAGGTGTTTGTTACCAGCAATATAAAGGAACCAACAAATTGAGGTGTTTGTTACCAGCAATATAAAGGAACCAACAAATTGAGGTGTTTGTTACCAGCAATATAATGGAACCAACAAATTGAAGTGTTTGTTACCAGCAATATAAAGGAGCCAACAAAGTGAGGTGTTTGTTACCAGCAATATACAGGAACCAACAAATTGAGGTGTTTGTTACCAGCAATATAAAGGAACCAAGAAATTGAGGTGTTTGTTGCTAGCTGTCTAATGAAACTAACAATTTGAGGTGTTTGTTACCAGCAATATAAAGGAACCAACAATTTGAGGTGTTTGTTACCAGCAGTCTAATGGAACCAACAATTTGAGGTGTTTGTTGCCAGCAGTCTAACTAAACCAATAATTACTAAATGTTTGAGAACTAAACTCTTGAGTGTAATAAAGTTGTATCAGTAAACTGCCGCACATCAATTAATACATTAATCTTCCCCTATTTCATTCTTAGGTTGTGATATACCAGTGGACTGCTACAAGCCAGCTGTTTGTTGCTACAAGATGTTTGACAATTATTTTGCAAGCATGTTTGTGTATGTGTAAAGGATGACATTAATGTTTAATAAAAATTTGCAATTTTGCTCTTAAAATTCTTCCTTGTTGTCTGTCTTGTGGCTCAATAATTTGATGTTGCTGTTATGTTGTCTGTCTTGTGGGTCAACAATTTGGTGTTGCTGTCATTTTGTCGATCTTGTGGGTAGATAATTTGGTGTTGCTGTTATGTTGTCTATCTTGTGGGTAGATAATTTGGTGTTGCTGTCATGTTGTCTATCTTGTGGGTAGATAATTTGGTGTTGCTGTCATATTGTCTATCTTGTGGGTAGGTAATTTGGTGTTGCTGTTATGTTGTCTAGCTTGTGGGTAGATAATTTAGTGTCATGTTGTCTATCTTGTGGGTAGGTAATTTGGTGTTGCTGTTATGTTTTCTATCTTGTGGGTAGGTAATTTGGTGTTGCTGTTATGTTGTCTAGCTTGTGGGTAGATAATTTGGTGTTGCTGTTATGTTGTCTATCTTGTGGGTAGATAATTTGGTGTTGCTGTTATCTTGTCTATCTTGTGGTTTGATAATTTGGTGTCACTGTTATGTTGTCTATCTTCTGGGTCAATTATTTGGTGTTACTGTTATGTTGTCTATCTTGTGTGTAGTTAAATTTGGATGTTTCTGTTATGTTATCTTGTGAGTAGATTATTTGATATTGCTTTATGTTGTCTCTCTTGACTTTCATTTTTTTGCTTCAAAAACTCATTCTTAAACAATTTTTCCTTAACTGCTCTTTATTTATGATAATTGTTGTAGCTTTTTCTTCAATAATAATTTTAGCTAACTTGTTCTTTTATAAATAATTCTTGCTCAACAATTCTTTCTTAAATATCAATTTTTGCCTAACTCTCTTTCTTCAGTAACAATGTTGCTAAATAGCTCTTTCTTAACAAAAAGAAAAATGTTGCTAAACAGCTCTTTCTTAACAAAAAGCAAATTTTTGCTAAATGGCTTTTTCTTAACAAAAAGCAAATTTTTGCTGAATATCTCTTTCTTAACAAAGAGCAAATTTTTGCTGAATATCTCTTTCTTAACAAAAAGCAAATTTTTGCTGAATATCTCTTTCTTAACAAAGAGCAAATTTTTGCTGAATATCTCTTTCTTAACAAAAAGCAAATTTTTGCTGAATATCTCTTTCTTAACAAAAAGCAAATTTTTGCTGAATATCTCTTTCTTAACAAAAAGCAAATTTAAGTAACGTAGTTCGTTCGCTTTCGTCAGCTTTGACCTCTGACGAAGTCCCACCCACTCAATTTTGTGGGACTGAATTTTGCGTGTAAAGTCTGTTTTATCCCATTACAGGATGCCCCTCGCCATGCAGGCAGATTTACTCCGACTTCAGAGGTACTAATTTTTAGGGAATTAGTAAAACCCAGGTGTCCTCGCCAGGGTACGAACCCCGGCTGTTGCCGTGGTAAGCCAACCGCCTATCGATTGCGCTAACCGGACACCCCAGTAACGTAGTCAATTATACAGACTTTCTCACCCAAAATAATCTGGTTCCCATTTGAGGCTGGGTGAACCTGGAAGCCATTGACCAAGAATGATCTAGACATCTTGTCCTTGGTAGTCTAGTTCACTAACTACTGAGCTGTCGCAGCTCCCCATTTTTGTAAAAGGTGTAGCAGAGACAGAGAATGAACTACAAGAAATGATAGACATAATAGTAAAAGAAAGCAACAAGAAAGGTCTCAGTCTGAATAGTAAGAAAACAGAAGTAATGGTCATATCAAAGAAACAATCATCACCATCATGCAGCATAAAAATATACAGGACAAATCTGAAACAAGTGCAACGTTTCAAATACTTGGGCACAATAATAACATCAGATGGGAGATGCACCACAGAAATAAAAAGCAGAATAGCTCCGGCCAAAATAGCATTTCAGAAAATGAAAAATATCTTATGCAACAAATCTATGTCAATAAAAAAGAGAAAGAGAGTTCATCGGTGCTATATAGAACCAATTCTGACCTATAGAAGCAAATGAAAAGACGATTAGAAGCCACAGAGATGGGATTTCTTAGAAGAATGTTGAAAGTTCCCTGGACAGCTAAAAAGACCAATGAGGAAGTTCTCAAAGAGGCCAACACAAAAAGGGAGCTCTTAAAAAACATCAGAAAGAAACAATCAACATTTTTCGGGCACATCATGAGAAGAGGAAAGTTGGAATACTTGGTTACAACTGGCAAAATGAAAGGAAAGAGAGATCGCGGACGACAGAGAGAAAATACTGGATAGCTTGGTGTCATGGCATGGAAAACAGTCAACAACAGAACTGATAAGATACACTGTAGATAGAAGATTGTGGAAGGACATGATCGCTTATGCCAACCGGTATGGCACATGATGATGATGTAGCAGAAATGTACGCATTGAAATCTAAAATAAACATAAAATTGTATCTAGCAATTAAATTAATAGAGAGATGAGACAAACAACACCTTTAGCAAAAGCCTTCATGAATTACAAAACAAAAAATGACAAAGGTCAACACGATAGGTACATATTTTAGAATAGTATTTGCCTGTCACGTTGGTCTTTATATATTTTTTTTGTTTTGTATCAAACAAAGGCTGTTGACGAAATATCTAATATCGGCTGACTCTCTCATCTCATCTCTCTACTAATTTATTTCTTAAATACAATTTCATGTTTATTTTACATGTTCTCTGCAGCTTTACTCTTTGCCCCCGTATAGTATTTTATATTTGTGCTTATCTGTACTTAAATCTATTTGAACATTGCACAAAATATAGTAGCCTTTTTCTGCAGACAAAAATTAACTAAGACCAATTATAGAACTACAGGTAAGCGATTCTCAAGTTCCCAAAAAATAGATAGCAGTGATGCATTATTGATCCTAAAACATCTAGCAGAAAAGAAGACAGAATACAAACAAAATGTATACATAGCTTTCATGGATCACGAAAAAGTATTAGACCGAGTAAACAGACAAACAACTATGGCAGATACTAACAGCTTAGGAGTAAACCAAGATATAACCAACCTAATTAAAAGTCTCTACATCAACAGCAGCTGCAGAGTCAGAACAGCAACAGGCTACACAGACCGCTTTGAGGTTAGAACAGGAGTAAGACAGTGGTGCGTACTATCTCCCCTATAATTTATTATCTACATGGACTGCACATGTAAGTTAGCCAACCCATCAGAGACAGAGGAGATCAACAAGCTTCTTTGCAGATCAGGCACATGCATGAAAAAGTAGACCCACTAGAATACTTAAATAGACTTAACAGTGCAGGCACTCAATACAACATGAAAATCAACATAAGCAAGACAGAAGTCATGAACATCACAAAAGGAAAACAACAAGACGGTAGACAAAGCAAGTGGAGAAATACCTAGGAAGTCTGGTAACAAACAATAATTCACAAGCAGCAGAAATAGACTCAAGATGCAAAAGAGGTTGTCAAATCATTGGGCAAATGTCACCATTGCTGTTCAACAGGGAAATAATTCTACAGGCAAAATTTACACTCTACAATACAACCTTCATCCCAATGCTGTGTTACCAATGCCAGACCTGGACTAGACTCAAGAACAATAGCCATTACAGAAATTAAATGCGTTAGACAAATTATAGCAAATAGCATGAGAGATAAAATCAGAAATGCAGAATTGAGGAAAAAAAATAAAATTTAGGAATAAGTTTCGCCATAGAATACATTAGGAAACAACAGATACAAAGGTTTGGTCACGTGATAAATCAGAAAGATCAAAGAACAAATAACCAACCTTCAACAAACTGGAGAGAACAACAGACCCAATGATCTACCACAAAAAAGATGGGTTTGCGGAATATTAAAAACACTAAGAAACGCAACACCAGGAGAGGCCAACAAAAAAGCAAAAGACTGCAAATTATATTTCCCATTGACGCTAAAAGGCAAATGAGGAAAGAAAGAAGTAGAAATAGCAGAAATGTACTCGTCACAATTTTTGTTTCAAATGTACCCAGGATATAATAGAAATATAATCATTACAATCTCTCAAGAAATGTGCTCACTCCAATCTCTCAAGAAATGTATTCACTCCAATCTCTCAAGAAATGTGCTCACTCCAATCTCTCAAGAAATGAATTCACTCCAATCTCTCAAGAAATGAATTCACTCCAATCTCTCAAGAAATGAATTCACTACAATCTCTCAAGAAATGTATTCAGTCCAATCTCTCAAGAAATGTATTCACTCCAATCTCTCAAGAAATGTGCTCACTCCAATCTCTCAAGAAATGAATTCACTCCAATCTCTCAAGAAATGTATTCACTCCAATCTCTCAAGAAATGTATTCACTCCAATCTCTCAAGAAATGTATTCACTCCAATCTCTCAAGAAATGTATTCACTCCAATCTCTCAAGAAATGTATTCACTCCAAATCTTTCAAGAAATGTGCTCATTCCAATCTCTCAAGAAATGTGCTCACTCCAATCTCTCAAGAAATGTATTCACTCCAATCTCTCAAGAAATGTATTCATTCCAAATCTTTCAAGAAATGTGCTCATTCCAATCTCTCAAGAAATGTGCTCACTCCAATCTCTCAAGAAATGTATTCACTCCAATCTCTCAAGAAATGTATTCACTCCAATCTCTCAAGAAATGTATTCACTCCAAATCTTTCAAGAAATGTGCTCATTCCAATCTCTCAAGAAATGTGCTCACTCCAATCTCTCAAGAAATGTGCTCACTCCAATCTCTCGAGAAATGTATTCCCTTCGATCTTTCAGGAGATTTACTCACCACGACCTCTTTTTCAATTGTGTACGAGAAATGATAGAAATGAGGTTGACTCCCAGCAGCACCTAGGCTGAAAACGTTCAACGACTCATGGCTGACCGCATAGTCCAGTCTCCCTACCTAGTGCAGGCATTAGGATTGGCGATTTAAAAAAACTGATTCAAACTCTACTCCATCTTCCAGTGGTACCCATGGAAACAGACTGACCAGTATGGTTAAGCAAGTAGGGATCAAAGAGGGGGAGGCAACCCAACATCCAAAATCACAATGCTGAAAACTCAAGTAGAATGCATCTGACTGAAAGTCGCACATTTCGCGGCTTGCTGTTAACTTGCAACGCATCGCATTCATACTAAATGTCCAGGACGACGCATCAGGGACAGACCAAGAAAAATGTGGTTTCAATACATCAAAGAGACATTGAAAGTTACAGCAGAAGTGGAAGATCTGGCTAAAGAACGATTATTGCAGAAGGACTGTGGTGAATGGGACGTTTTGTGGGCGGTCTGGATAGTAATAGAGACTCTTTCAGACGGGCTGTGATGAATGAAACGTTCTGCAAAGGACATGCGACTCGATGGAATATCCTTTTAAAGATGAAGAAGAGCAGCAGTAGAATCACAGAAAAAAAAAAGAAAATATGTGTCATCTGTCAACTAAAGTCGAATGTTGTTATGTAATATGATTTCGCGTGAGAGGAAATACTTCATCATTCTGTGTTCGAGTCTTTTGACCATACGAATTTGATTTGCTGCCCTTTTGGGAACTGAAACGACACCGTGACGCAAGATGAATCAGGTTTATAACCGAGAAGACCAAATCTGAGGTTTTGAGATTGAACGGATAGGCAAAATGTTGGGAAAAACTCAAAGAGAATTGAACTGAAGAAAGAGAAAAACAAGAGAAATTCGAATGTAACGATTAGCGCGAGAAGGGAGGTAACAATCGTCGACCGGAAGCATGAGACGTGCTGGAGTCCGCATGTAAACAAGAGCTCACAGGCAGACCTTCAACCTGCCATTGCATGCGATATCTCAGAGATAACTATTTTCTGACAAAGGTATAGAAGTAATGTGTATTTCTGCAATAATTTCATTTATGGTAATTTGTAATGCAGACAAAATAACTATTTTTTTTCACTACTTCGGTCTTCATAAGTATTACAAATTCATCAACACATTTTCAAATTGTGTGACTAGTCAGCCCTGAGCATTAAATATAATAAAATTAAATGTGCATGACTATACTATAACTATAAAAAAAAATTAAAGCCAATACTCAGTAATTATAATAATTTATCTCCTATCGTGACAACATGACAAAGTAAAAGTTCCGATGAAAGCATAAAATGCTAATCAGTAATGTAAACGAGGGCAAGGTGACCTTACCAGGGTAATGGATAATGATGACGAAATAAAATAAAAATATTATTTTATTATTTAATTGTTTTTTATTGAATTCTTGAAGCAGTTGTGTATACACAATTATAAGAACAGTCTACAACTTGTACAAGAGCTTGTTGACATGAGGTACTCTTCTGCACCTTGATCAGAGGGATGCTAGCCAGACTAGCCATGAGTGTTTTGCATGTCTTTAGAAAAGGTGCTTAATTATATATATTTGTCAATGAGGTTAGTTTAAATCTAATAATCTAATTTAGTCAGGATACAAAAACTGAAATCACCTAAGGAGACGGGGATACATTATTATTATTACCTGCCCCTAACCCCAAAATATCCAACTTGTGAAAAGATGTGGTTGAGTGTTCTGACATTCTCTTCTGCTACGTTAGAAAAACAATACTGCTTGCGGATAGGGAAGTCATGAACATAATGATCCCTAGCTAAAATAAACATACTGGACTTGTGGAAGTACCCGTCACAAGGTGTGACATGGAAGCCCAGCATACACATAGGACCTTGGAGTGGGTTTTTTTTTTCACCTCCACTTTGGAGCACTCTATGAGTAGCGAAGATTGTTTTTGTGGTGAACTCCACCTGTCTAAACTGTAGTCTAGTAACATTCTGTAAAGTCAGTCCCATGAACGTTACAGCACTACTGCATGCAGGAAGTCTGTCCTCACCTACCATCTCTGGGATGAAAAGTCTGTCTTCACCTACCATCTCTGGGATGAGAAGTCTGTCCTCACCTACCTTCTCTGGTATGAGAAGTCTGTCCTCACCTACCATCTCTGGGATGAGAAGTCTGTCTTCACCTACCATCTCTGGGATGAGAAGTCTGTCCTCACCCACCTTCTCTGAGATGAAAGAGAGATGAGAAGTCTGTCCTCACCTACCTTCTCTGGGATGAGAAGTCTGTCCTCACTTACCTTCTCTGGGAGGAAGTAGTCACATCTCTCTTTAGATCTAATGCCAGTTTTGCTGTTTTAACAGACTGGCAATGCTGTCAAAGAGTGCATAACTCACAGCACCTGATTAGTAAAGAAGAAAAGATTATTCTTCCATAGTTGACAATGTTTAGCTATTGGAGATGATGTTTTTAAAAGATTTGCTCTGTTTTCATTATACATCTTGTCATTCGTGTGCAGCTTAGGACGGTGTGTCTTATATGCACATATATCAGATTATGAGAATGTTTTGAATATGATATGACAATATATTTTATTGTGAGAATGTTTGGGATATGATATCCTTGCTTGCGTTCGCCCAATGACTAAAGGAGTACACCTCTTCGTCATCCGTCCTGAAAAGGGCATTAAGTGGGTGTGTCTGTGTTGTGTTGTGGCTTGCAGTAAAGAGTAAAGTAAAGAACCCGTCACGCCAAGTGGCATATGGTGTTAGTGACCCTATATTTTACAGACCTTCAGCACATGATTTTTGGGTAATGTGGTCGGTATTACACCTGTGCCACTTTACTTTCCCAGAAAAAAATCTGGTACCCTTTTAAGGCTGGGTGAACCTGGAAGCTGTCGGTTGGGATCGAACCCTACCTCTTGTCCTTTGTAGTCCAGTTCACTAGCCACTGAGCTATCGCAGCACCCTGTGGTTTGCAGTATAACTGTGATATTTGTGCCTTTCAGCCCAACACATCTGACTTCAGTATGACATTTTTGAGTACCGGGTTGTCTTCCCTCTTCAATCTCTACTCACTTGGCCAGGTTAGTCTGTTACTAGAAGCACTGCGGAGAGGTGAAGCAGGGATGGGTCTGGTTCACTGATCCTGGTGCAAGCCATCAGTTGTGGGTGCGCCTTCACCTCCGAATATGATATGAAAATTAATCTTATTGTAACAAGTTGAGTTGCTATATATTTATATCTTATTGTGATGTACGATGAAGTTTTTATTTGACTATACATCTTGTAGTGACATATGGTGAGTGTTCTATTTGACCATACATCATGTTTGTTTGTGTCTTCCTGTGACCCCAAATCTGTTACCTGTCTGGTTAGAGTGACACACACCCCTCTGGCTTATTGGGCACACAAACTTCTTGATTTCTTTAATTTTACAAAGTTATGACATGTGAGGAGCAGATTTGTACAGATGCTCTATTTGTGAGAATTTAATACATAAAGTCTTACTGCATGGAAACAGATTTGCTGGGTTTGTAATGTTGTATGGTGTCACTACCAGCCTATGCCACTGTACCCTGGATAACATGACAACAAAACATGTTCTACAGGATTGCCCTCCAGTACACAGACCTGAGAAGGACAATGTGGTCCACACCCACCTCCCTGGAAGATAAACTATATGGGGCAAACGAATCACTTAAACAGACAGCTGCCTTCATAAGAAAGTCCGGAATCCTAGTCTGAATGAGCCATGATCGCAGAAGAAGATCTGATCGGTTATGGGAGAGGGTGTCAGAGATGATGGCGCTGGATAGGACACCCAATGGAGAAACCAACTGAGAGTATTACATGACAAGCTCCCCAGTGCAGGAGATAAAGAGGAAGGCCAAAATAAACTTGGTGAAATCAGATGGAAGCAGATGAATAGAATGGAGATGATTTGGAATGATCTTAAAAGAAACAGGATGGATTGGAAAAAGTTTGTTGAAGACCAATGCTCCACTGAGACCATTAAAAGGAAGAAGCAAAAAGATGTCGGCTGGATAATGCTAATAAAGGTCTGATTTGACCATGTGTCTTATTGTGACACTTGATGTTGGTTGATTTGTTCAATTTAGTGTTTGCTTCATTCTCTTTCAGGGCAGGCAGAACTGAACACTTATCATTACCATAGTGACTGCCTCAGTCATGGCACAACAACAACAGAGTCTACCCCCACAGATGCAGATTGATGCAATGTCAACAGGAACCCAGGTTGGTGAAAAGCTAATGTTGATCGTTTCTTCCACTGTTACATTCACTAATGTTGATCATTTCTTTCTCTGTTACATTCACTAATGTTGATCATTTCTTCCTCTGTTACATTCACTAATGTTGACCATTTCTTCCTCTGTTACATTCACTAATGTTGATCATTTCTTCCTCTGTTACATTCACTAATGTTGACCATTTCTTCCTCTGTTACATTCACTAATGTTGACCATTTCTTCCTCTGTTACATTCACTAATGTTGACCATTTCTTACTCTGTTACATTCACTAATGTTGACCATTTCTTCCACTGTTACATTCGCTAATGTTGATCATTTTTTCCTCTGTTACATTCACTAATGTTGACCATTTCTTCCTCTGTTACATTCACTAATGTTGATCATTTCTTCCTCTGTTACATTCGCTAATGTTGATCATTTCTTCCACTGTTACATTCACTAATGTTGATCATTTCTTTCTCTGTTACATTCACTAATGTTGACCATTTCTTTCTCTGTTACATTCACTAATGTTGACCATTTCTTCCTCTGTTACATTCGCTAATGTTGATCATTTCTTTCTCTGTTACATTCGCTAATGTTGACCATTTCTTCCTCTGTTACATTCACTAATGTTGACCATTTCTTCCTCTGTTACATTCGCTAATGTTGACCATTTCTTCCTCTGTTACATTCGCTAATGTTGACCATTTCTTCCTCTGTTACATTCGCTAATGTTGACCATTTCTTTCTCTGTTACATTCGCTAATGTTGACCATTTCTTCCTCTGTTACATTCACTAATGTTGACCATTTCTTCCTCTGTTACATTCACTAATGTTGACCATTTCTTCCTCTGTTACATTCGCTAATGTTGACCATCTCTTCCTCTGTTACATTCACTAATGTTGACCATTTCTTTCTCTGTTACATTCGCTAATGTTGATCATTTCTTTCTCTGTTACATTCGCTAATGTTGATCATTTCTTTCTCTGTTACATTCACTAATGTTGATCATTTCTTTCTCTGTTACAGTCACTAATGTTGACCATTTCTTTCTCTGTTACATTCGCTAATGTTGACCATTTCTTCCTCTGTTACATTCGCTAATGTTGACCATTTCTTCCTCTGTTACATTCACTAATGTTGATCATTTCTTCCTCTGTTACATTCGCTAATGTTGACCATTTCTTCCTCTGTTACATTCACTAATGTTGACCATTTCTTTCTCTGTTACATTCACTAATGTTGATCATTTCTTTCTCTGTTACATTCGCTAATGTTGACCATTTCTTCCTCTGTTACATTCGCTAATGTTGACCATTTCTTCCTCTGTTACATTCGCTAATGTTGATCATTTCTTCCTCTGTTACATTCGCTAATGTTGATCATTTCTTCCTCTGTTACATTCGCTAATGTTGACCATTTCTTCCAGTTACATTCGCTAATGTTGACCATTTCTACCTCTGTTACATTCACTAATGTTAATCATTTCTTTTTATCCAATGACTTCTGCTCATCATTTGCCCTTAGAAGGAAGTCATGTGTGCATAGATGTGTTTTGTTGTGGCCTATAGCACACTGATATCTGTGTACTTTAGTCCAGCACATCTAACAGCGAAACATTTCTTGTTACCGCGTTAATTCCTCTCATAAATCCTTCCTCGCCTGGCCATGCTAGTTAACATTTTACCAGGTCCATTGTGGCATGATGAAGCAAGATCTCAATCAGTTTTGGTTCATTGGCCACTTACAGTGCTGGTGCTGTTGGGAGTCACGGCCCCAGTCATTTCAAGGACAATTAAAACAGGTTGTTATGGTTACAGTCTTGACAAGAACAATTTAATAACAAATGAAAGTCTTGCCAGTATCGGTGCCTTTACCATGATGGAGTTTAGCAGCTTAACCATCCTGACCACTCCTAGCAGGAGTTTTGTTCTTGCCAGGCTTTTTCCAAATTTCCCAATTATTTCCCATAAACTCCAACAATCTCCTCATGCTAGCACCACAGATAGTGGACCATAACAGACATATAACTTCGCTAAATCTTTCAGCTGTGTAAGAAACTACATATTTCAGCTATGTACGAAACTACATCTTTGAGCTATGTAAGAAACATCTTTAAGCTGTGTAAAAAACATCTTTAAGCTATATAAGAAACATCTTTAAGCTATGTAAGAAACTACATATTTCAGCTATGTACGAAACTACATCTTTAAGCTATGTAAGAAACATCTTTAAGCTGTGTAAGAAACATCTTTAAGCTGTATAAGAAACATCTTTAAGCTATATAAGAAACATCTTTAAGCTATGTAAGAAACTACATCATCAAATTTGGCCACTGACAACACTAGAGCATTCATACAGAAAATGTTGCACAATTCACAAAGAACGAAGAGTCAGGCATTTTGTGTCAAGTCTATGTTTAAATCTGGGACAGTCAGTGGAATGAAACTACTCAGTATATGTCACCTTCATTGACCATGACAAGGTTTCTCAGAGCATAGACAGTTTTTCCACATGACTTGTGTTTGCTGTTTAGTCAAACATTGAACTGTTAGTATGTTTATTGTTTGGCCACTTCTGATTTGAACTGTTAATATATTTGTTGTTTAGCCAATTTAGCCATACTTGAACTGTTAATATGTTTGTTGTTTAGCCAATTTAGCCATACTTGAACTGTTAATATGTTTGTTGTTTAGTTAATTTAGCCATACTTGAACTGTTAATATGTTTGTTGTTTAGTTAATTTAGCCATACTTGAACTGTTAATATGTTTGTTGTTTAGTTAATTTAGCCATACTTGAACTGTTAATATGTTTGTTGTTTAGCCAATTTAGCCAGACTTGAACTGTTAATATGTTTGTTGTTTAGTTAATTTAGCCATACTTGAACTGTTAATATGTTTGTTGTTTAGCCAATTTAGCCAGACTTGAACTGTTAATATGTTTGTTGTTTAGTCAATTTAGCCAGACTTGAACTGCTATGTTTGTTGTTTAGCCAATTTAGCCAGACTTGAACTGATGTTTTTTTTTTCTGACAGTTCCGAGAGTTTCTCAGCCAGTACAACAAGATCACAGAGCAATGCTTCATGGCTTGCGTTCATGATTTCACCACTCGCAGAGTTATCACTGCAGAGGTATGTACAACTCTTGACACTTGTCTCCAGCACATTCAATTATTGATGTGTTTGACCCTTGAACCATCCAGCAATAACATCATTTTGCCTGACATCAGTTGCCATGATGGCTCATGTACTGTTGTAGATTGGCTCAGTTTAACTGGGTTTTGACAAATGAAATATCATAATGAAAATAAATGAATGTACTATTTCAATAATATGAAAGAATTGCATTTCTGACCCATTTTTTTTGGCTTTTGCTAGTGAATAAGTTCTTGTCTATTGTATATACTCTCTCTCTCTCTCACACACACACACCTGTTGAGAATTCTGAGTTCTTTCCTTATTGAACTTTGGAAAAATGACACTTTTCATATTACGATAAAAGGCAGTGGTTTCTCCAAAGTGTTGTATGGAGAGCTGCAGGGTTTGTTAGAGCAGTTTCAGTTTGTTTCAGTTCTGATATTTTTGTGGGGATGAAATATCAGTCAAATCTGATCAGCAGTGCTGTTATCAGCTTCTGTAATGTTGTGTGAAAATATCAAGTTCTGTGAACATCAGTGCTGTGTTATCAGCTTTTGTAATGTTTTATTAAAATATCAAGTTCTGTGAACATCAGTGCTGTGGTATCAGCTTCTCTCTGAAATACAAATATGAGTTTCTCTAAAGTCTGAGGATATATCTGCCTGTATGGTCTGTTCCCAGATACAGACTTTCATTAATGGATGATTATGCAGAATAAAAGGATGGAAATGGCAGGACAAAATCACTAACATAGAATTATGGAAATGTACCAGTCAAATACCAGTGGATAAAGAGATACAGCGAAGACGATGGTGCTGGATAGGACACACACTACGGAAGCCAACTGAGAGTATTACACAACAGGCCCTTTTTTGGAATCACCAGGGGAAAAGACAAAGAGGAAGACCAAGGAATTCTTGGAGAAGACATAGAAACAGAGATGAAGGTGATGGGAAGACATGGAATGATCTTAAAAGAATGGAAAAAAAACAGAATGACTTGGAAAGTTTTTGTTGGAGACCTATGCTCCACTGGGAGCTAAAAAGGTAGAAGAAGAAGATGGTCTGTTCCCACTCAAACTGAGGGCACCTTTGGCTGAGAATAGCAATTTGCACTGGAAACAAAACAGGTATTCATGTTAAATAAAATAAAAACTGACAGGCCTATGGGGGCTTTGCCAGAGGCTGGACACAAACAAATCACATTTTACTATTGAGGTTTGAATACAAAAAAACCCTGGGTAAAATGTTTAGTAAACAAACTAAAAATAATAGTAAATAAAATAAAAGGATTATGAAACTTTGAAGGAAACAAACAGACATGAAGCACTGATGTTTGGTCTACATATGGAAAAGTTCACAAATAAAAGCAAACATTAGTGGCCCAAACCAGGATTCAATTTCCTTTTAATGCTGTTGAGTTTTCATATACTATCTCTGAGTTTGATCTGTAGTGTTTGTGATGTATTTTCTTATTTTACTACAGCTAGCTCCTGAGTTTGGTCTGTTGTGTTTGTGATGTATTTTCTTATTTTACTACAGCTAGCTCCTGAGTTTGGTCTGTTGTGTTTGTGATGTATTATCTTATTTTACTACAGCTAGCTCCTGAGTTTGGTCTGTTGTGTTTGTGATGTATTATCTTATTTTACTACAGCTAGCTCCTGAGTTTGGTCTGTTATGTTTGTGATGTATTATCTTATTTTACTACAGCTAGCTCCTGAGTTTGGTCTGTTGTGTTTGTGATGTATTATCTTATTTTACTATGGATAGCTTCTTAGTTTGGTCTGTTGTGTCTGTGATGTATTATCTTATTTTACTATGGGTAGCTTCTTAGTTTGGTCTGTTGTGTTTGTGATGTATTATCTTATTTTACTATGGATAGCTTCTTAGTTTGGTCTGTTGTGTTTGTGATGTATTATCTTATTTTACTATGGGTAGCTTCTTAGTTTGGTCTGTTGTTTTTGTGATGTATTATCTTATTTTACTATGGATAGCTTCTTAGTTTGGTCCATTACAATAACCATGCTATATTAGAGCGCTGTCATCTGACTTGTGTTTTCCGCCCAGAACACGTGTGCCCTCAACTGTTTAGAGAAGTACATGAAGATGACCAGCAGAGTCTCACAGAGGTTCCAGGAGCACCAGCTGACGTCCAGCGATGCCCTAGCAGCGGCCCAGAAATCTCCCAGTTAATGATAGCTTTAGTTGATTAGTCATTTTTATATTTGTGGTCGTGAGGATAGCTGTTAAGTAGTTATACGTGTGTGTGTGTTTATAGTTTATGTTATTGGGATTGTGCTGTTCCAGAGGCTAATGTGTTGAGATTATGGATGTAGATTGTCATACAGACACTCATCTGCACACATACAGATGTGGCTCATGCACACTCACTGGATTCTGTATGAGTATGTAGAAGCTTAGACATACCTTCACTTACATACTCATGTACTCACTCATTCCCACTTTATAGAATCTCATACATAAATCAATTACTCAACTATAAACTCATACAAACACCCATTGCTACATTCACCATTTTAGCATGTCTGCATCTGTAGTGACACCTACATTCACCATTAGTTGTAGCATGTCTGTAGAGACACCTACATTCACCATTGTAACATGTCTGTAGAGACACCTACATTCACCATTAGTTGTAGCATGTCTGTAGAGACACCTACATTCACCATGGTAGCATGTCTGTAGAGACACCTACATTCACCATTAGTTGTAGCATGTCTGTAGAGACACCTACATTCACCATTGTAGCATGTCTGTAGAGACACCTACATTCACCATTGTAGCATGTCTGTAGAGACACCTACATTCACCATGGTAGCATGTCTGTAGAGACACCTACATTCACCATTAGTTGTAGTATGTCTGTAGAGACACCTACATTCACCATTGTAGCATGTCTGTAGAGACACCTACATTCACCATTGTAGCATGTCTGTAGAGACACCTACACTATTAGTTGTAGCATGTCTGTAGAGACACCTACATTCACTATTAGTTGTAGCATGTCTGTAGAGACACCTACATTCACCATTAGTTGTAGCATGTCTGTAGAGACACCTACATTCACTATTAGTTGTAGCATGTCTGTAGAGACACCTACATTCACCTTTGTAGCATGTCTGTAGAGACACCTACATTCACCATTGTAGCATGTCTGTAGAGACACCTACATTCACCTTTGTAGCATGTCTGTAGAGACACCTACATTCATCATTAGTTGTAGTATGTCTGTGTCTGTAAAGACACCTACATTCACCATTAGTTGTAGCATGTCTGTAGAGACACCTACATTCACCATTGTAGCATGTCTGTGTCTGTAGAGACACCTACATTCACCATTAGTTGTACTGCATCTTATTTTGAGTGCAACAGGCATACTTTGTACCATTTTTTGTTTGTGTGAGAGAGTACACTTTGTCTGCACTATAGCTGATGTGTGAGTGTGACATAGCACACTTTGTGCTACAGTTGATGTGTGAGTGTAAAGTAGTGCACTTTCTGTTATAGTTTATTGGCTAGTGTAATGTAGCAGACATTAAGTTGCTGCTAAGCATGGACATTTGTGATGTGAAACAAAGATGCTGGAAGAAGAGTTACAAAATAGCCAGAGAACTGAACAGTAAATTGTGTGTGTGTGTATTTGTAGGAGGCCATATTTGTATGAATTATGTGTGTGTTTTTTTATTATAGCAACTTGATGTCAATTGTTTTCTTATCAATTCAAGGGCACACAATTACTGTTGTTATGTTCATCCCAATCCGTTGTTTGTGAAGATACAAGTATAACAAAAAATGACACTTAAAAAACACTGCCAACCATTCACCAACAGGTTTTAATAGATAAAATATTTGATCATCATATTTCACCCACTTTGGGCTATCTGTCTTATCTCACTTTTGGTCAGCGAGACAGGAAGTAATACATTTAGAAGTGGTGCAAGATCTCTGTCCATCTTTACAACTTTTGATGCTGCTGTTGTTTGTCTTCACCTAGCGATAATTTTTCTAACCCTAACCCTAGATTATCATACATATCTGTGGGTCATTTTTTCACAAAACTGTCGTAAAAATTACTACCACTTAAATGTTACGTTTGGAAAATAAGATTTTCTTTGAATTTTACTACACAGCTTTGTGTTTATCCAAGCAGAGACACTGGAATCAGATGCTGTAATCATTGGCTGAGTTGCGTTAGATTTATTGTCTGAAATTCGAACACATGGCGCGATGGCTACCACAGGTGTTACATTGTCTATTCACACGGCCAACATCCGTCCGTCGATCCAGTCATATGTTTAGCCCCCTCAAAGCGTTATTTGCTGTCTATTCATTATTTGCCATCTGTCCTGTGTTACAAAGGTTTGTTTGGTGTCTCACCGATGGCCAAGGAGATTTCCCCCATCATAAGAAAAAAAGAGAATTTCTTGAAAATTGGTATTAAAAAAACAGCCCCTTGTTACGATACTGTCATACTTTTTACTGACACACTTGAAAAAAAATCCAACATCAAAAGAATCAAATCCAGCAGTCATATCATCAAAAGTGGTAATTAGGGAGTGAGGAGAGGGGTGTTTGCCCACAGGAAACTGTTCAATTTCAAGAATTTTGTATTTTGAAGTGGTAATTTTTACGACAAAATTGTCATGTAGGATTAAGATAGTCTGGATCTGCTGTGTTGTGGATTACAACAAGCTGTGGTATCTGATCCTTTCAGTTTATGACATCTGTGTTTTGGTTTACAACAAGCTGTGGTATCTGATCCTTTCAGTATATGACATCTGTGTTGTGGTTTACAACAAGCTGTGGTATCTGACTGATCCTTTCAGTTTATGACATCTGTGCTGTGGTTTACAACAAGCTGTGGTATCTGACTGATCCTTTCAGTATATGACATCTGTGTTGTGGTTTACAACAAGCTGTGGTATCTGATCCTTTCAGTTTATTACATCTGTGTTGTGGTTTACAACAAGCTGTAGTTGCAATGAGGCTCTCTTGTAGCTAAATGTTTTGACAGATCTGTTAGGAGCTCTCTTGTAGCTAAATGTTTTGACAGATCTGTTAGGAACTCTCTTGTAGTTAAATGTTTTGACAGATCTGTTAGGAGCTCTCTTGTAGCTAAATGTTTTGATAGATCTTTTGTAGGTAAATAAGATTAAAACTATAAAGATGGATCTGTTGGGCATTTGCCCTTGTTTAATCTAAAGTTGAGATCATGCAGAAGATTAAAATGTGTAGGTGAGATAAACAAAGACGTATGATGAGAGACAGCTGTTATCCAATTTTCTTATGGAAGGAAACAGTGTGTGGCTGTCAAGTATTTATAAATAATAACTGTCAGCTGACATGTGTTTTTGTTCAACTTGTTTTATGTGAAAGAATGTTGTTGGCAGATTTTTGTGGTATGATATTGATATATAGTCAGGCCATACTCGATTCTAGCACTACGTGAGTCCATCCACGATTTCATTTCTGTGAACCCTAGCATGCATAGTCCATCACCAACACTATGTGGTTTGTGTTCTCTGTAACCAGTCATGATATTGCCAACTCTCTGCCATGTTTGTATACCACAAATCCTCAACCACTGCGATGGCTCCAAGACACAAAGCTGTCCATGTAGATGCTGGGGCTCTGTAGTGAAGACAAATTTTGATGGCTTTCCTTGTCACAACCTCTTTGCTCCGTATGCCCAGTTGCTGCACTCCCTGCTAAGTTAAATGATTACTTTGGTTAGCCTCTTTTTCTTGCAGCTTCTACTCAATCATTGCCAGCATTAATGCCATCTCAATCTGGACTACAACATTCTGGTAGTCCTGGTCTGAGCAAACTTGTGATGTTCTGTAATGATTGGTAAATCCAGTAGGTACTTTATTGATCAGATGAGAACATCCTCATTTTGATCTGTATTGACAGGAGAGTAAGCATACCCAGATTATAGTTCAATCACTGAGAGTAACAGCTGGAGGTTTGCCTTGACAACTCCTTGCCATATAACTGCTGTGGTTCTATCAAAAGTGATTCCCAAATATTTCAGAGTGACTACTCTTGATATCTGGGTGTCCGGTTAGCGCAATCGATAGGCGGTTGGCTTACCACGGCAACAGCCGCGGTTCGTAATCCTGGCGAGGACACCTGGGTTTTACTAATTCCCTAAAAATTAGTAGGAGCCGCGATAGCTCAGTGGTTAGTGAACTGGACTACTACGGACAAGGGGTAGGGTTCGATCCCAACCGACGGCTCCGGGTTCACCCAGCCTTAAATGGGTACCGGATTTTTTCTGGGAAAGTAAAAGCAGCACGGGCGTAATACCGACCACATTACCCCAAAAATCATGTGCTGAAGGTCTGTAAAATATAGGGTCACTAACACCATATTTCCCTATACGCCACTTGGCGTGACGGGGGGTACTTTACTTTTTTTTACTCTTGATATCTACACTATGGCAGTGGATTATGAGGGTAGTACCCTTGGCCATTTTACTTGTCTTCTTCTTCCTTTCAACTCCTTTGCAGCATAGGTCTTCAACAAACACTTTTACAAGCTGTCCTGTTTCTTGCCAATCTCTTAAGACTGTTCTATGTTTTCTCCATCATCTTCATCTCCACTTTTACCTGTCCCCCGAGTTGCATCATATATCTCCTGGACAAAGAGTCCTTATCTATCCTGGATGTCAGAATATTTTTTTGTCCATTGGCCTGACTATGTTTGTGAAGCTTTTGTGATTCATTTTTTTACAGTACAGGATACCCATGCCCAACCCTCCTTAGTCACCTCTTACAATTGTACCTCGTAGGGAATAGTGCCACAGTTTACATGTGCCTCTGCAGCACACAGACGATTCTACTAGTAGTAAGAGAAATCTCTAACAGATTTATCCAGAGATCAGTCAGATCTGCTACTGTAGAGCTGATGGAATGCAAAGTCTGAGCACTGATCCATCTTTACAAATCTCTTCCTTCCGTTATTATCTTTCTCTGGTGTAGAAATGACTTCTAAACTTACTGAAGCACTGGCCACTCAATTTAACATTCACTTTGAGTTAAGAAGGTTCTGGTCATACCATGTTTTTTCCTTTGTTGCTGGGCCTGGTGTAGCACAATGAAAGAAACTGCTCCGGAGTCTAGACCCCTCTTTTGCAGGGGCATTCGTCAGTGTGCATTATTCCCTAGCGGTAAAGGTGACTCAGGAGTCTGCAAGTGGCCTGTTCTGAGACAGATGATGATGGTCTGGGTGTTGTTTGGCAGCAGTTCTGTGTCATGCACATGTCGCTTATTTGCTGCTTTCGCTTTCAGTTTGTCCTGCAGTTGTTTCATACAATTGTCTTGGCCCCTCTGTAGTTCACTGGATGGGTGATTTCCTATTGCCAGTTTTTGAGAGTACCAGTGACCTCATTGCCAGCAGTTCCACAGTGGAAGGTCATTTATGTGGACTGTTGCAGCTCATTTAGTTTTGAAACTTAAAACTGTTGATGGAGCACTAGTCACTCATCATTGTCATGGATGGGGCACAAGTCACTCAACATTGTTATGGATGGGGCACAAGTCACTCAACATTGTCATGGATGGGGCACAAGTCACTCAACATTGTTATGGATGGGGCACAAGTCACTCAACATTGTCATGGATGGGGCACAAGTCACTCAACATTGTTATGGATGGGGCACAAGTCACTCAACATTGTTATGGATGGGGCACAAGTCACTCAACATTGTTATGGATGGGGCACAAGTCACTCAACATTGTTATGGATGGGAACAAGTCACTCAACATTGTCATGGCGGGGCACTAATCACTCAACACTGTCATGGTGGGGCACCAGTCTCTCAAAACTGTCATGGTGGAATACCAGTTACTCAACACTGTCAATGGGACAACACTCACCAGTCACTCAACCTAACACAACAGCTTGCACCTTTTATTGACTGATATCACGTGGTAGAGGGAGGGATCAATGCCCGAGACACAGTTACATTGAAACGACTATCATCAGGCCGCAATCACGTGTTCCATGTCAACACCTATTATTGATGTCTTTTCTTCTCTCGCTCAATAGTCCTATGAGGCCTGTCAAGTGGTTTGGGGTCATGTCGATTTTAAGTCACATGATAAATCTCACTACCATGTGAGTTGTTTTGCTTATTAAACAAAAAAGAATACTTTGAAATTCTCAAGTAAGGACAAAAATGGCACTTGCATATTTCTATGATGATTTTATAAAACGAAGTAAATGATGCTGCCATATCTGCATTGTTAGTTGCTTGTGCGATGCCTCATCTGACGATCAGTTTCCAGTACCACAGAGATATGAATTGTCTCATTAGATCTAGCAGCCACAGGAAATCCTGTTGTCCGTGTTTCGATGGGCCAATCTCTATTCTTCGCTCTATGTACAATTCGCATATTTGCAGGACGTGTGTGATTTATTTATTGATCGGTTGTTTGATAGGTAACCCCATTTTGTCCAACTGCGACATAAATTTATGTATCTCCCCTGTGGTTTGGATGTGCGCTAGAAGTGCGTGCCCGACTGTTTGTTTGTTTACGCGAAACAGTTCGCAAATTGCCGCCCTGTATTTGCTACCGAGGCGGATGTAGAAGAAGAAGTTTACAGTTGAGTTGATGCCATCAAATAGGTACTTGAGGGTGTATGTCAGGTGGAATAGCGACGCGTTAGTCCCAGTTAAGTTCGTCCCTGGATGAAGAGAATGCAAGAACCAGGCACATGACTACCTCCCAAACACAACAAGTAGATGCTAGTGACTGCTGAGACTATCTTAACGACTTCTCGGTCTTTTCTCGACATTTGGTAAGCAGACGACGTCAAAGTTTCTTTAGAAGACAAGATGTCTGTGTTCACCCCAGTTGTGACCAAGGCGGTCCTCCACTTCCGGGATGACTGAAGCCGCAGCAACATGACCATTGTTGTTGCAGCAATGATTACCATGGCAACGGTTGTTAGGAATATATTACCGAGCATGTTGTTGATCTGCAAGAACATCTTTCCCAGACGAGTCTCGCCAAAGGCAGCCATCACTGTCCCATTACTAACAACGTTCGGATTATGCTGCAAGATTATTCGGACATTCACAACGAATGGGATGTGAAATATGAAATAGAAAGTGTAGATGGCGCACATGACAAACACCGTCGTTTTGGGTTTGATAAGGTGCTTAACTCTAAGGGGGTCTAGCACGCACAAAGTCCTTTCTGTCGACACGTAGACGATGATCCAGCACGTGACCCGTGAAAACATAATATGTGGGTAGGCAGCCGTTATATCGCTCCAGGTGTAGCAGCTGTCAGGAATATATGTGGCGCTCATTGTTGCGAATTTGTCGATGTAGAAACACACAGCCTTGGGGATGATGGTAATGGAGCCCAAGAGATTTGAAACTGCCAGCGCAAACATCGCAGAAGTTGTGTTGTCGGATGTAACTCCCTGCAACATAAACACCCGGATGTTGATGACATTGGTGACCACGCCCAGAAAGTTGACGGCAAGGATGGCGGAGAAGATGACGCTCTCACAAAGGTCCAGTGTCCGGGCGGTCATAATTGAGGCGGGGCTGGCCGGGCCGCGCTCATCACGGGATGAATATCGTTGGATGACGGAAACCAGCCACCAAATAAGTGTCTTCCCTCAGTATAATAGCTGGAACAGCCATTAATAACTGTCTACTTCTTTCCTGACAAAATAACACCCAAGAAATAACTTTAGTACGTCTATTATTATATACAGGTAAAAGAGCCAATTAATAAGTGTCTTTTGCTAGTCAGGCAGGTGAAAGAGCCAATTAATAAGTATCTATTGCTAGACAGGCAGGTGAAAGTCAATTATAAATGAAAAGACAGATGAAAGCCACTTATTAAGTGTCTATTGTTATCCAGACAGGTGAAACAACCATTTATAAGTGTCTATAGTTAGTTAGACACGAGAAACAACTAATTATAAGTGTATATAGTTATTAGTCACATCAGTTTGGCCTAACCGGCACGCAACAATTGATTACACCAGCATGTACGTCACACAACGATTAATTACACAGGCATGTCCATCACACAACAATTAATTACACCAGCCTATCCGACACACAACAATTAATTACACAGGCTTGTCCGTTACACAACAATTAATTATACCAGCCTGTCTGACACACAACAATTAATTACACCAGCGTGTCTGACACACACCAATTAGTTACACAGGCACACAATTAATTACACCAGCCTGTCCGTCATACAACGATTAATTACACCAGCCTGTCCGACATACGATTAATTACACCGGCACACAATTAATTACACCAGCGCGTGCGACATACAGCGATCAATTACACCAGCCTGTCAGACACACAGTGATTAATTACACCAGCCTGTGCGACACACAGCGATTAATTACACCGGCCTATCCGACACACAAAGAATAATTACACCAGCCTGTGCGACACACAACGATTAATTACACCGGTCTGTCCGTCACACAACGATTAATTACACCGGCATGTCCGTCACACAACGCTATTATATAAATGCCCCTAACGATTCTCCTTCCTGATAGCCCTACACGTTCGTTGTTTACCAAGCCAGAAGTCCAACCGATTAACAAAATCCAAGCCAAAGACGCGACATTTAACATCTGCCTTGATCATGGCATCATTGGAGAATGCTAACAAGAGCATAGTTAGAGTTCTAAGACGGCCCCAAACATCAATAGATCAACCATATTTGTCAAGTCACATCCCCGCTACATTCAACTAACTCTACCCCCAACGTTCTCAACACAACGGCGTCAGATCGATATAACATTTAACGACATTGACAATTCTTGCCGTTTACATATTCACGTCACAAGAAACCGTTTTGCGTCCTTAACTACATCGGTTGTCGTCGACAAATTACTCCCAAGATCAAGCACCGAGGTCTGTTTATGAACATGCAGAGTGATCTGCGCTTATATGTTTCATTATCAGGAGAGAGAGAGAGAGAGAGAGAGAGAGAAAAGTACTGCTAGAAGGTGACCACGCCGACCATTCAAACTGATGTGAGCGAACAGCTTGACGCATGCATCACGATCGGCGAATAATAGCTGATCAAGACCTTCTATCAATGTTCTTAGGATGTATATTGCATTATTGGTTCCCGGCCCTTTCCACAAATCCATTGTTCCTCACTTATTTCTGGTTTTATTTTGTTCCATACACGTCTCATGATGATTCTTAGTGCTGTTTTGATCATATGGCTAATGAGACTAATAGGGCAATGGTCTTCACAATCAGTGGCGCCTGACTTCTTTGATTATTGGTTATGAAAGGCCTCGGTATCATTGCAAACGAATTAAAATCCATAATTGCTCAACCGCCCGTGCCAGTGGAATCATCCGAATTACTAACTTATCTCCCAAACAAAGAAAGGTAACTGTAGTCCCCATCGTAGCAGTCTCAGCACACGCCAAAAGACATAAGGCGAAACCGCGCAGAAAGTGAACACAGCCAACTGTTCCCTGTCATACGATATCATCATTCGTCGAGAAACAATTGGAATATCGAAACATGATCAAAACGGATGAGACACACAGCTCACGGTGTGCACAGAGCACTTAACTCAGTAGCTCCTGCAACAAGCCGGACTTGGAATATGAGGAAACTGCAACAAGGAACACTTTTCAGACACAGCCTTCAATGGTTCCTGCCGCCTATCCGCCGGAAGTTCACGTCCTCCCGAAAATGATGATCGTCGTATTTGTAAAATGTATAGCGCTTGATGATGTTAGGACATCGTTTTTGACTCCAACCGAACATATAAACCCACAGTTAGTCGTCGAATTATCCCCGTCGCACATCAAACAACGTGACTTCTTTGGTATGGCTACAAAGAAAGATTTTAGAATATCTTCGGGCACGTGTCCACTGTTATATATGCCATTGAGTAGTTTTGTCATGACTTGTACTCCCAGCTTGGGGGCCTCGGTAGCTTAGTTGGGAAAGCCACCCGACGTTCGGACAACCGTGTTCGATTCCCGCTAGAAGCAGTGCGAGTTGTACTTGTAGTTGGAAAAAAAAATATCCCGCGGTCGACCCACCCACTGGCAGAAATGGGTACCAGAGTAATACTAGCACCTAACTGTAATGCTCTGGGAAGGTGAGGAATGCCGCCACGCATCGTGAGTTTCGATGCTTGAAGCGACTGTCCAGAAGTCTCCGAACATTTCTGGATAGGCGGCACATATGGGTGAAAACTCGCGTGCTAAGACACCGATTCAAGTCTCGTACTTTACCGTTACTCCCAGCTCTCCTAATGCATTTATCTCTTCGATTGTTACAATGTCGGGACCTGGAGCTTTGCCTCCTCCACTTCACTCTGCATTATTGGTGGTCCTGTGTCTTTGTTTGAATTGTTTAGCTCTGGCTTTTCATCATCATCAAGTTGACTGATATATTCTGTCCATTATCTTCTCCTACCCCATTATTAGATTTCCTTCCCTTGATTTCACACATCCTGAAACTTTCTTTCTGTTATTTGTGCATACAGGCCTAATACCGACCTACCTATCTATTGTATCATGTGCTGAAGGTCTGTCAAATTTATGGTCACTAACACCATATTCCCTATACGTCACTTGGCGTGACGGGGGGTACTTTACCTTTTTTTTTTTTTTTTTTTTTAATTTGTGCATAAATTGTGTGTCTTTCTTTTGTTGTTTTTTCCATTTCTGCTTTAACAATTCTTCCTTTTGTTCTCTCAATTAAAAAAAATTTTTTTGTGCAGTCCATTTTTTTTAGTGTATGTCCGTTTTTCTTTCACCTTTTGTCCATTAGTTCTAGAATTTCTTCTAGTTGTTTCTTTAAGCCATTTGATATTTGCTGAATCGATTGCTGGAGCATTTCCCACTGCTCCTCAATCTTCTGTTATTTTCTCAACAGCACTAAATCTATTGTGTACTATCATGTGCCCAAACCACAAAATTACACTCAGTCATGACAACAGTAACAGACCATTGTAATTGACCAAAAAAAATAATAAATAAATAAAAATTCGGGAATACAAACTCAAATGGTTTCAAGAGAACATGCTCAACATTAAAATACCCCAGAAGAGTTGCATCCTTAAAGAAGATCTAGTCAAAATAGTTGCAGTGACCTACAAGTACGATTTGTGGGTTGCACTCATCTAGTCTGACGATATCTCATGATACAGCCACTTTCCACTTCTGGAAATCAAATCCAAGTTTCCACTTCAGGAAATCAAATCCAAGTTTCCACTTCAGGAAATCAAATCCAAGTTTCCACTTCAAGAAATCAAATCCAAGTTTCCACTTCAAGAAATCAAATCCAAGTTTCCACTTGATGTAGACATTTCGTTTCTATGAGATTTTTATGTTGAGAAAATATTATGATTGAAGTCATTTTGTTTTTGCAATTCATGCTTTCAGTAGAGTACCATGACTGACCAGTACCATTAGTAATTGTCAAGTGTTTTTTCAAAACTTGCTAAACTAGCAGTTAATGTACTTGACACTGTAAATTACTTTTAGTGATGAACAGATATACAGGTACAAAATAACTACCTTCTGTCAAGATTAACAGAGAACAATCTGGTAAACAGACACAACAAAGAAAATACAATATTATCTTCTGTCAAGACAACAGAGAACCAAATCATTGTAATTGTCAAGAAAAAAACGTTTAAATCTGGAAACAAAAACAAATGAAATGGCTTGAAGAAAACCAAGCTCAACATTAAGATGCTTCAGAAGTGTGTTTAGAACTGTCTGTAGTCCCATCCATCTGAGAGTCCTGAGCAATGGAGTGGTTGTTAGCACCATCATGCAGGCCTGTGACATCACTCTCACTGGGCTATTTGGCACAGGATCAATCATAGATGGCCAGTTCACATCTACACTCTGTGGAAGGAGATTAGTTTTGAGCATACTTTCATCTCTCTCATCACAACTTGTGCAGGTCATCATTACCTTACTACAAACAGACAATCAAAGCTAAGTAGAAAAAGGAACCTAAGTACAACAAGGAAGCTAAGTATAACAAAGAACCTAAGTACAACAAAGAACCTAAGTACAACAAGGAACCTAAGTACAACAAGGAACCTAAGTACAACAAGGAAGCTAAGTACAACAAAGAACCTAAGTACAACAAAGAACCTAAGTACAACAAGGAAGCTAAGTACAACAAAGAACCTAAGTACAACAAAGAACCTAAGTACAACAAGGAACCTAAGTACAACAAAGAACCTAAGTATAACAAAGAACCTAAGTACAACAAGGAAGCTAAGTACAACAAGGAACCTAAGTACAACAAGGAACCTAAGTACAACAAGGAAGCTAAGTACAACAAAGAACCTAAGTACAACAAGGAAGCTAAGTACAACAAAGAACCTAAGTACAACAAAGAACCTAAGTACAACAAGGAACCTAAGTACAACAAGGAAGCTAAGTATAACAGGAAGCTAAGTACAACAAGGAAGCTAAGTACAACAAGGAAGCTAAGTATAACAAAGAACCTAAGTACAACAAGGAACCTAAGTACAACAAGGAACCTAAGTACAACAAGGAAGCTAAGTACAACAAAGAACCTAAGCATAACAAAGAACCTAAGTACAACAAAGAACCTAAGTACAACAAGGAAGCTAAGTACAACAAGGAAGCTAAGTACAACAAGAAGCTAAGTATAACAAAGAACCTAAGTACAACAAGGAACCTAAGTACAACAAGGAAGCTAAGTATAACAAAGAACCTAAGTACAACAAAGAACCTAAGTACAACAAGGAACCTAAGTACAACAAGGAACCTAAGTACAACAAAGAACCTAAGTACAACAAGGAACCTAAGTACAACAAGGAACCTAAGTACAACAAGGAACCTAAGTACAACAAGGAACCTAAGTACAACAAGGAACCTAAGTACAACAAGGAACCTAAGCACAACAAGGAACCTAAGTATAACAAAGAAACCTAAGTACAACAAGGAACCTAAGTACAACAAGGAACCTAAGCACAACAAGGAACCTAAGTATAACAAAGAACCTAAGTACAACAAGGAACCGAAGCACAACAAGGAACCTAAGTATAACATAGAACCTAAGCACAACAAGGAACCTAAGTACAACAAGGAAGCTAAGCACAAAAGGGAACCTAAGTACAACAAGGAACCTAAGTATAACAAGGAACCTAAGCACAACAAGGAACCTAAGTATAACAAAGAACCTAAGTACAACAAGGAACATAAGCACAACAAGGAACCTAAGTATAACAAAGAACCTAAGTATAACAAGGAACCTAAGTACAACAAGGAACCTAAGTACAACAAGGAACCTAAGTACAACAAGGAACCTAAGTACAACAAGGAACCTAAGTATAACAAAGAACCTAAGTACAACAAGGAACCTAAGTACAACAAGGAACCTAAGTACAACAAGGAACCTAAGTACAACAAGGAACCTAAGTACAACAAGGAACCTAAGTACAACAAAGAACCTAAGTACAACAAGGAACCTAAGTACAACAAGGAAGCTAAGTATAACAAAGAACCTAAGTACAACAAGGAACCTAAGCACAACAAGGAACCTAAGTATAACAAAGAACCTAAGCACAAGGAACCTAAGCACAACAAGGAACCTAAGTACAACAAAGAACCTAAGTACAACAAGGAACCTAAGCATAACAAGGAACCTAAGTACAACAAGGAAGCTAAGTACAACAAGGAACCTAAGTACAACAAAGAACCTAAGCACAACAAGGAACCTAAGCACAACAAGGAACCTAAGTATAACAAAGAACCTAAGTACAACAAGGAACCTAAGCACAAGAAAGAACCTAAGCACAACAAGGAACCTAAGAATAACAAGGAACCTAAGTACAACAAGGAACCTAAGTACAACAAGGAACCTAAGTACAACAAGGAACCTAAGTACAACAAGGAACCTAAGTACAACAAGGAACCTAAGCACAACAAGGAACCTAAGCACAACAAGGAACCTAAGCACAACAAGGAACCTAAGTACAACAAAGAACCTAAGTACAACAAGGAATCTAAGTACAACAAGGAACCTAAGTACAACAAAGAACCTAAGTACAACAAGGAACCTAAGTACAACAAGGAACCTAAGTACAACAAGGAAGCTAAGTACAACAAAGAACCTAAGTATAACAAAGAACCTAAGTACAACAAGGAACCTAAGTACAACAAGGAAGCTAAGTACAACAAGGAAGCTAAGTACAACAAGGAAGCTAAGTATAACAAAGAACCTAAGTACAACAAGGAACCTAAGTACAACAAGGAACCTAAGTATAACAAAGAACCTAAGTACAACAAGGAACCTAAGCACAACAAGGAAGCTAAGTATAACAAGGAACCTAAGCACAACAAGGAACCTAAGCACAACAAGGAACCTAAGCACAACAAGGAACCTAATTACAACAAGGAACCTAAGCACAACAAGGAACCTAAGGACAACAAGGAAGCTAAGCACAACAAGGAACCTAAGTATAACAAGGAACCTAAGCACAACAAGGAACCTAAGCACAACAAGGAACCTAAGTACAACAAGGAAGCTAAGCACAACAAGGAACCTAAGTACAACAAGGAACCTAAGCACAACAAGGAACCTAAGTACAACAAGGAACCTAAGTATAACAAAGAACCTAAGTACAACAAGGAACCTAAGTACAACAAGGAAGCTAAGTACAACAAGGAACCTAAGTATAACAAAGAACCTAAGTACAACAAAGAACCTAAGTACAACAAGGAAGCTAAGTACAACAAGGAAGCTAAGTACAACAAGGAACCTAAGTACAACAAGGAACCTAAGTACAACAAGGAAGCTAAGTACAACAAGGAACCTAAGTACAACAAGGAAGCTAAGTACAACAAGGAACCTAAGTACAACAAAGAACCTAAGTACAACAAGGAACCTAAGTACAACAAGGAACCTAAGTACAACAAAGAACCTAAGTACAACAAGGAACCTAAGTACAACAAGGAACCTAAGTACAACAAGGAACCTAAGTACAACAAGGAACCTAAGCACAACAAGGAACCTAAGTACAACAAGGAACCTAAGTACAACAAGGAAGCTAAGTATAACAAAGAACCTAAGTACAACAAGAACCTAAGTACAACAAGGAACCTAAGTACAACAAGGAACCTAAGTACAACAAGGAACCTAAGTACAACAAAGAACCTAAGTACAACAAGGAACCTAAGTACAACAAGGAACCTAAGTACAACAAGGAACCTAAGTACAACAAGGAACCTAAGTACAACAAGGAACCTAAGTACAACAAAGAACCTAAGTACAACAAGGAACCTAAGTACAACAAGGAACCTAAGCACAACAAGGAACCTAAGTATAACAAAGAACCTAAGTACAACAAGGAACCTAAGTACAACAAGGAACCTAAGCACAACAAGGAACCTAAGTATAACAAAGAACCTAAGTACAACAAGGAACCTAAGCACAACAAGGAACCTAAGTATAACATAGAACCTAAGCACAACAAGGAACCTAAGTACAAGGAAGCTAAGCACAAAAGGGAACCTAAGTACAACAAGGAACCTAAGTACAACAAGGAACCTAAGTATAACAAGGAACCTAAGCACAACAAGGAACCTAAGTATAACAAAGAACCTAAGTACAACAAGGAACATAAGCACAACAAGGAACCTAAGTATAACAAAGAACCTAAGTATAACAAGGAACCTAAGTACAACAAGGAACCTAAGTATAACAAAGAACCTAAGCACAAGGAACCTAAGCACAACAAGGAACCTAAGTATAACAAAGAACCTAAGTACAACAAGGAACCTAAGTACAACAAGGAACCTAAGTACAACAAGGAACCTAAGCATAACAAGGAACCTAAGTATAACAAGGAACCTAAGTACAACAAAGAACCTAAGTACAACAAGGAACCTAAGTACAACAAGGAACCTAAGTACAACAAGGAACCTAAGTACAACAAAGAACCTAAGTACAACAAGGAACCTAAGTACAACAAGGAACCTAAGCACAACAAGGAACCTAAGCACAACAAGGAACCTAAGCACAACAAGGAACCTAAGCACAACAAGGAACCTAAGTACAACAAAGAACCTAAGTACAACAAGGAACCTAAGTACAACAAAGAACCTAAGTACAACAAGGAACCTAAGTACAACAAGGAACCTAAGTACAACAAGGAACCTAAGTACAACAAGGAACCTAAGCACAACAAGGAACCTAAGTATAACAAAGAACCTAAGTACAACAAGGAACCTAAGTACAACAAGGAACCTAAGCACAACAAGGAACCTAAGTAGAACAAAGAGCCTAAGTACAACAAGGAACCTAAGTACAACAAGGAACGTAAGCACAACAAGGAACCTAAGTATAACAAAGAACCTAAGTACAACAAGGAACCTAAGTACAACAAGGAACCTAGTACAACAAGGAACCTAAGTACAACAAGGAACCTAAGTACAACAAGGAACCTAAGTATAACAAAGAGCCTAAGTACAACAAGGAACCTAAGTATAACAAAGAACCTAAGTACAACAAGGAACCTAAGTATAACAAAGAGCCTAAGTACAACAAAGAACCTAAGTACAACAAGGAACCTAAGTACAACAAGGAACCTAAGTACAACAAGGAACCTAAGTATAACAAAGAACCTAAGTATAACAAAGAACCTAAGTACAACAAGGAACCTAAGCACAACAAGGAACCTAAGTAGAACAAAGAGCCTAAGTACAACAAGGAACCTAAGTACAACAAAGAACCTAAGTATAACAAAGAACCTAAGTACAACAAGGAACCTAAGTACAACAAGGAACCTAAGCACAACAAGGAACCTAAGTACAACAAGGAACCTAAGTACAACAACCTAAGCACAACAAGGAACCTAAGCACAACAAGGAACCTAAGCACAACAAGGAACCTAAGCACAACAAGGAACCTAAGTACAACAAGGAACCTAAGTACAACAAGGAACCTAAGTACAACAAGGAACCTAAGCACAACAAGGAACATAAGTACAACAAGGAACCTAAGTACAACAAGGAACCTAAGTACAACAAGGAAGCTAAGCACAACAAGGAACCTAAGTACAACAAGGAACCTAAGCACAACAAGGAACCTAAGTACAACAAGGAACCTAAGTACAACAAGGAAGCTAAGCACAACAAGGAAGCTAAGTACAACAAGGAACCTAAGTACAACAAGGAACCTAAGTACAACAAGGAAGCTAAGTACAACAAGGAACCTAAGTACAACAAGGAACCTAAGTATAACAAAGAACCTAAGTACAACAAGGAACCTAAGCACAACAAGGAACCTAAGTACAACAAGGAAGCTAAGCACAACAAGGAACCTAAGTACAACAAGGAACCTAAGTACAACAAGGAACCTAAGTACAACAAGGAACCTAAGTACAACAAGGAACCTAAGTACAACAAGGAACCTAAGCACAACAAGGAACCTAAGTACAACAAGGAACCTAAGTACAACAAGGAACCTAAGTACAACAAGGAACCTAAGCACAACAAGGAACCTAAGCACAACAAGGAACCTAAGCACAACAAGGAACCTAAGTACAACAAGGAACCTAAGTACAACAAGGAACCTAAGTACAACAAGGAACCTAAGTACAACAAGGAACCTAAGTACAACAAGGAACCTAAGTACAACAAGGAAGCTAAGCACAACAAGGAACCTAAGTACAACAAGGAACCTAAGTACAACAAGGAACCTAAGTACAACAAGGAACCTAAGTACAACAAGGAAGCTAAGTACAACAAAGAACCTAAGTATAACAAAGAACCTAAGTACAACAAGGAACCTAAGCACAACAAGGAACCTAAGTACAACAAGGAACCTAAGTACAACAAGGAAGCTAAGTACAACAAGGAAGCTAAGTATAACAAGGAACCTAAGTACAACAAGGAAGCTAAGTATAACAAAGAAGAAATGGACTCTCCTCAGGTCACACTTCACCATAACATGTAGAGAATGTGGTGTTAGTGTCGATATTTTTTGTGTTGGTTGGTCCTACAGGAACTATTATATTAGGGGATTTCAATACAAAGGTAGGAACAGCTAAAGTGCAAAATGTGACTGGGGGGGCATGGCCTTGGAGAGACGAATGATAGAGGGGATAGACTGATAGATTGGGCAAAGACACATGAAATGATTATAGGTAACACCTGGTTCAAACAACACCCTAGGCGACTATGGACATGGCAAAGCCCAGACAAAAAAGTTCACAATCAAATTGATTTTATACTGGTACAGAGAAGATTCAGGAATGGGCTAACATCTGTTAAAACAAGGCCAGGAGCAGATTGCAATAGTGACCATGTACCAGTAGATGGAAAGATAAGAATAAAACTGCGGAAGGCACAGAAATCCCCAAGAAATATACAATTAGAACTAGATATGCTAAGAGTAGATAAACAGATGAGTGATAAGTACAGCACGATAGTACAAAATAGATATAATGCTATTGAGAAAATACAGGACATCCAGGAACAGTGGGAAATGCTCAAACAATCGATTCAACAAACATCAAAAGAAGTAATACCAGTGACTAAAAGAATCAACAAAAAGAAATGGATGACAGAAGAAATATTACAACTAATGGACGAAAGAAGAAAACATAAAAAAGAAGAACGGGCATACAGAATATTGCCCAAAAGATCCAAAACAAATGCAGAGAAGCAAAGGAAGGATGGTTAAAATAGAAATGTGAAGAAATGGAAAAACAACAAAAAATAGACTCAAAATTTATGCACAATCAGTTAAATGAATTAACAGGAAGAAAATAAGTAAAAGTTTCAGGATGTTTAAAGTCAAAGGAAGGAAATATAATAATGGGACTGGAGAAGACAATGGAAAGATGGACAGAATCTATCAGTCAACTCTATGATGATGAAAGACCAGAATTAAACAATTCAAATGAAGACACAGGACCACCAATAATGCAGAGTGAAGTGGAGGACACAATTCAACACATGAAAAGAGGCAAAGCTCCAGGTCCTGACAATATAACAATCGAAGAGATAAATGCATAGGAGAGCTGGGAGTACAAGTCATAACAAAACTACTCAATGACATATATAACACTGAATACATACCCGAAGATCTACTAAAATCTATCTTTGTAGCCATACCGAAGAAGTCAGGAGCCACTGATTGTGAAGACCATCGCACTATTGGTCTCTTGAGCCATATGACTAAAATATTACTAAGAATCATCATGTTACGTGTAAAGAACAAAATAAAACCAGAAATAAGTAAGGAACAATGTGGATTTGTGGAAGGAAAGGGCACCAATAATGCAATATACATCTTTAGAACATTGATAGAAAGATCTATAGAGGTAAAGAAAGATCTATATATGTGCTTTATAGACTACACAAAAGCATTTGACAAAGTAAAGCATGTGGAAATAATAAATATGCTGGAGAAATTAAACATTGATGGCAAGGATCTGCGAATCATAAAAAAACACGTACTGGCAACAAACAGCAGCTATATGAATTAACAACCAAACAGGACAATTTCAACTTATAAAACAAGGAGTCAGACAAGGCTGTGTTCTGTCGCCGGATTTGTTTTCACTTTACAGCGAACATATTATGAGATCAATAGTAGACAAAAAAGGAATTGAAGTCAACGGTCACAACATAAATAATTTACGATATGCGGATGACACAGTCTTAATAGCAGAGACAGAGAATGAGCTACAAGAAATGATAGATATAATAGTAAAAGAAAGCAACAAGAAAGGTCTCAGTCTGAATAGTAAGAAAATAGAAGTGATGGTTATATCGAAGAAACAATCATCACCATCATGCAGCATAAAAATAAACAAGACAAATCTGAAACAAGTGCAACGTTTGAAATACTTGGGCACAGTGATAACATCAGATGGAAGATGCAACACAGAAATAAAAAGCAGAATAGCTCAGGCCAAAATAGCAATTCAGAAAATGAAAAATATCTTATGCAACAAATCTATGTCAATAGAAATGAGAAAGATTGTTCATCGATGCTATATAGAACCAATTCTGACCTATGGAAGCGAATCATGGACAATAGACAAACAAATGAAAAGACAATTAGAGGCCACAGAGATAGGATTTCTCAGAAGAATGTTGAAAGTTCCTGGACAACTAAAAAGACCAATGAGAAAGTTCTAAAAGAGGCCAACACAAAAAGGGAGCTCCTAAAAAATATCAGAAAGAAGTAATCAACATTTTTTGGGCACATCATGAAAAGAGGAAAGTTGGAATACTTGGTTACAACTGGCAAAATAAAAGGAAAGAGAGATCGCGGACGACAAAGAGAGAAAATACTGGATAGCTTGGTGTCATGGCATGGAAAACAGTCAACAATAGAACTCATACAATGCACTGTAGATAGAAGATTGTGGAAGGACATGATCGTCAATGCCAACCGGTACGGCACATGATGATGATCCTACAGGACCGTATAAATAAAAGTGAACATTTCATCCCTATATGGCATTAAAGAAGGGGGATAGCAGTAATAGGTTGAGAATAATCCAGGAGATAGCAGTAATAGGTTGAGAATATTCCAGGAGATAGCAGTAATAGGTTGAGAATAATCCAGGAGATAGCAGTAATAGGTTGAGAATATTCCAGGAGATAGCAGTAATAGGTTGAGAATATTCCAGGAGATAGCAGGAATAGGTTGAGAATATTCCAGGAGATAGCAGTAATAGGTTGAGAATATTCCAGGAGATAGCAGGAATAGGTTGAGAATATTCCAGGAGATAGCAGGAATAGGTTGAGAATATTCCAGGAGATAGCAGTAATAGTTTGAGAATATTCCAGGAGATAGCAGTAATAGGTTGAGAATATTCCAGGAGATAGCAGTAATAGGTTGAGAATATTCCAGGAGATAGCAGTAATAGGTTGAGAATATTCCAGGAGATAGCAGTAATAGGTTGAGAATATTCCAGGAGATAGCAGTAATAGGTTGAGAATATTCCAGGAGATAGCAGTAATAGTTTGAGAATATTCCAGGAGATAGCAGTAATAGGTTGAGAATATTCCAGGAGATAGCAGTAATAGGTTGAGAATATTCCAGGAGATAGCAGTAATAGGTTGAGAATATTCCAGGAGATAGCAGTAATAGTTTGCGAGTATTCTAATGGGGAGTGTGGTAAGAAGAACTCAGAAGATCCACATGATAGGGTGAGCAGATCGTGAAACATAGGGATTGGAAGACAATCGGAAACGAGGCAGAGGGGACTTGAGTAGACAAAGGATAAGTTAAATGAGATTCATTTGAGAATGGGCGGAGTTCCTAGGCAGATGGCTGTGTGTTTTTTGTGTTACAGCCAGTACTGTGGATCAAGTTATGAGTTTGTTCAGTAAAGGATAGAGTAGGTACAAGTGGTTAACATCAACTTAAACAGTGTTAGATAAAGCGTGAATAGTCTTTAAGTAGCGTCAAATTATGAGTTTTTTGGAGAGGAAAGTCTCTCCTATATCGTGTCGTAGTACACGAACAATTAGCATCAAGTTATGAGTTTTTCAGAGAGGAAAGTCTCATGTAATGTGTCATAGTACAATACAGTTAGATTACAATATCGGCGAGGGTAAGTGAACCCTGATCGCCCAACCATTGTTAGATTACCATAGCGGTGAGGGGAAGTGAACCCTGATCGCCCAACCATTGTTAGATTACCATAGCGGTGAGGGGAAGTGAACCCTGATCGCCCAACCATTGTTAGATTACCATATCGGCAAGGGGAAGTGAACCCTGATCGCCCAACCATTGTTAGATCACCATATCGGCAAGGGGAAGTGAACCTTGATCGCCCAACCATTGTTAGATTACCATAGCGGTGAGGGTAAGTGAACCCTGATCGCCCAACCATTGTTAGATTACCATAGCGGCAAGGGGAAGTGAACCCTGATCGCCCAACCATTGTTAGATTACCATAGCGGTGAGGGTAAGTGAACCCTGATCGCCCAACCATTGTTAGATTACCATAGCGGTGAGGGAAGTGAACCCTGATCGCCCAACCATTGTTAGATCACCATATCGGCAAGGGGAAGTGAACCCTGATCGCCCAACCATTGTTAGATCACCATATCGGCAAGGGGAAGTGAACCCTGATCGCCCAACCATTGTTAGATTACCATAGCGGTGAGGGGAAGTGAACCCTGATCGCCCAACCATTGTTAGATTACCATAGCGGCGAGGGGAAGTGAACCCTGATCGCCCAGCTATTGTTAGATCACCATAGCGGCGAGGGGAATTGAACCCTACTTGCCCAACCATTGTGTGTAGCAGCAAGGCTGCAGTGTGTGTGCAAGGTGGCTGAGTTACCAGCCCAATTGTAACTTGCAACTGTGAACTGATTCTGATGATAAATAAAACTCAGGAGTGTGTTTATTCAAGTGTTCCTTGATGTTCATATAGCTCTGTTTGTAATCGTCTGTCCCGAGCGAAGCGAACGCTGGGGTTGTCAAGCACTACCGGGAGTACTCCACTAGAACGATCAATTGGCCATTGATATCAGTCATTGCTGCAATTAATTCAGTCTTTGCGACAATCAGAAGTCAGCAATCAAGGGAGCGACGCCATTGGTGGGCGGTCGTTGTAAATGAAGTAGGCGCAGCAAAGGAAAACAGGCGCTAGCAGATCAAGCAGAATAAAGGGACGTCATCATCATCATCGTCCCGCTGGAAGAACACCGGAAGGAACATCATCATAAAGCAGCACTGGCATAGCATCATAAACAAAGCAGCATGTTTCACCCCTACGTGGCATCATAAACAGACAAAGCAGCATGTTTCACCCCTACATGGCATCATAAACAGACAAAGTAACATGTTTCACCCCTACATGGCATCATAAACAGACAAAGCAGCATGTTTCACCCCTACATGGCATCATAAACTGACAAAGCAGCATGTTTCACCCCTACATGGCATCATAAACAGACAAAGTAACATGTTTCACCCCTACATAGTCAGACAACATGTTTCACCCCTACATAGTCAGACAACATGTTTCACCCCTACATAGTCAGACAACATGTTTCACCCCTACATAGTCAGACAACATGTTTCACCCCTACATAGTCAGATAACATGTTTCACCCCTACATAGTCAGACAACATGTTTCACCCCTACATAGTCAGATAACATGTTTCACCCCTACATAGTCAGATAACATGTTTCACCCCTACATAGTCAGACAACATGTTTCACCCCTACATAGTCAGACATGTTTCACCCCTACATAGTCAGACATGTTTCACACCTACATAGTCAGATAGCATGTTTTACCCCTACATAGTCAGACAAACATGTTTTACACCTACATAGTCAGACAACATGTTTCACCCCTACATATCCAGACAACATGTTTCACCCCTACATAGTCAGATAACATGTTTCACCCCTACATAGTCAGACAACATGTTTCACCCATACATAGTCAGACATGTTTCACCCCTACATAGTCAGAAAGCATGTTTCACCCTACATATCCAGACAACATGTTTCACCCCTACATAGCCAGACATGTTTCACCCTTACATAGCCAGACAACATGTTTCACCCCTACATAGTCAGACATGTTTCACCCCTACATATCCAGACATGTTTCACCCCTACATAGACAACATGTTTCCCCCTAAATAGCCAGACAACATGTTTCACCCCTACATAGTCAGACAACATGTTTCACCCCTACATAGTCAGACAGCATGTTTCACCCCTACATAGTCAGATAGCATGTTTCACCCCTGCATATCCAGACATGTTTCACCCCTACAGAGCCAGACAACATGTTTCACCCCTACATAGTCAGACATGTTTCACCCCTACATAGTCAGATAGCATGTTTCACCCCTATATAGACAGACAACATGTTTCACCCCTACATAACCAGCCATAGCCAAACATGTTTCACCTCTACATCCAAATCAATGATATCACACTCAGCCTGAAGGAGCTCACTCATGTTGGGGCTGGTACGACCAAAGTCTCCATGAACAAACTCTTTTATATAACTGCGACAGGTTCAGGAAAATATTTGGAATCCATGTCCATCGCTTAAACAGATAATATTGTGAACAAACCGTCACACATCATTGATGGGAGATGTGAACACACTATTGATAAGTGATTTGAACATGCATTATCTTTATCAAATACTACCTCTATTCTGAGTGTGGAAAAGTCCATGGTCACATTGTTTTATATATATGTATATATCTCGACCACATTTTCACTCTACGACTTATATTGGAGGAACACATTGAAAAGCAAAAACCTTTTGTACTTAACTTCATCGACTTCAAAAAAGCATTTGATAGTATTCATAGAGATTCTTTGTGGAAAATTCTGAAGCAATATGGCTTACCATCAAAAATCATAAATATTATCAAAGACATGTATGATGGTTACACATGTGCAGTTCGAACAGAGGAAGGACTGAGCGAATGTTTCCCAATAGAAACTGGGGTTAAACAAGGATGTATTTTATCGCCCTTGTTATTTGGAATTGTTATGGACTTCATAATGAAGAAATGCTGCACTGGTAATAAAGGCATCGAATGGATACAAGGAGACCATTTGGAGGACCTGGACTTTGCTGATGACATAGTTCTCATCAGCAATCAGATAAAAACGATGCAGGAAAACACAAATGAACTATCATCAATAGCCAGCAAAATTGGGCTTGAGGTCAATCATGAAAAGACTAAAGTCATGAAAAGTTTAATTCCAACAAGTGACAAAATATACATGGAAAACAAACCAGTAGAAGAGATCGATCACTTCATCTATCTTGGAAGTCACATTGATCGAGAAGGGGATACGAGCAAAGAAATTAGAATCAGACTGGCTAAAGCAGCAATGTCTTTCAGAAGCCTTGAAAAGTTGTGGAAATCAAAACTCATTAGCACAAACACAAAACTTAGGCTATTCAAATCAAATGTACTATCAACCCTTACGTATGCGTGTGAAAGCTGGAAAACAACAAGAGATATAGAAACAAAGTTGAACGCATTCGAAAATAAATGTCTAAGGAAAATACTTGGTATAGAATGGAACGAATTCAAAACAAACGAGGAAATTAGAGAAATCGCCAATCAACCACTAATATCTTCAGTAATAAAGAAAAGACGATGGTCATACGTTGGACATGTGATGAGAAGAGATAATAATCGAATAGCAAAGCAAGCCCTCATATGGGAAACAACAGGTAAAAGAAAAAGAGGAAGACCCAGGGAGACACTGAGAAGAACATTGATGAGAGAGGCAAGAGCAGCAGGAATCGGCTCCCTCAATGAGATAGAACTGCTTGCACAGAACAGAGACAGATGGCGAGATTTGATAAAATATCTTTAAAAGAAAACTGCTAGAACAAAAATTCATATAGGAGAAGGTGTATCTTGGTCTACGCCCTATGGGCCGGTTACGGCTCGAAAGGTCAATAGATATATCTCGAATCTGTCTATCTGGCAGTGCTGATATCAAATTCAGAAGACAAAAGTCTAGAACAGACAAGAAAATCACTGGAGTCTGTAGAAATGTGGTTTTACAGAAGAATGTTGAAAATACCATGGACAGCTAAGAAGAGTAATGAAAATGTTGTGAAAGAGGTCAAAGGAAAATGAGTGCTAATTTCCACTATTAGGAAGAAACAATCATAATTTTTTGGCCATGTAATGAGAAGAGAACAGCTGGAATATATTGTAACAACTGGAAAAATTGAGGGAGGAAGAGATAGAGGGAAGCAAAGAGAAAAAATACCAGACAGCTTCAGAGAATGACTTGGCAGAAGGTCAACAACAGAAATGATAAATAACTGTCGAGATCGAAAATTGAGGAGAGACATGATCACCTATGCCAACAGGCCAGGTATTTGATGATATATATATATATATATATTGTCCTTTCGAGCCGAAGACGGCACATAGGGCAGAACCACAATCTCAAAAACAGAAACCTTGCGTGCCAAAATGGCACATATTGCAGAGATCACTGCTCTAAAATCTATGGCGCTGTTTCCATAACAATACTTTTTACAATGACAGCTTGTCAAGCCATCGATCAACCTCCTTAGTCGCCTCTTACGACATGCCTGGAAGGTCCAATGTCACTATTCTTTACCTCCCTCATAAAGAGGCCCCGTAACACACGGGAAAAATATATATATATATACATACATACAAATGAAACAACATATCTCTACCAATAGTTTCCCAAACATGAGTTTACTACAAACATCTCTGACAGGTAAGAATATACTCTTGGTAGTTAAGAAATAACAAATATGCTAGCCAGCCAGGCAGGCACACACCCCCCCTTCTCCCAATCAATAAATGCACTAAAATCTCAACTCACATAGGAGCTGTAGACTAAGGTGGCTGGGTCATGTAAGAAGAATGGCAAACAATCATATTCCCAAACCAGCATTGTATGGAGAACTTCAGGATAGAAAGAGACCAAAGTGCAGACCAGCACAGAGATATAAGGATGTTTGCAGGACTTCCTTGAGGGAATTCTCTATCAGTGACAGAAACTGGGAAGATCTCGCTGCACATGGAGAACAAAAATAAAAAAACAGCACAGCAACTTTCAAGGCAGTGCTGATATCAAATTCAGAAGACAAAAGGCACAGGAGAATTGGGAGAGCCCAAGCACCACGAATACATCTTGTTCATTCTGCGGTCGAATCTGTCTATCCAATATTGGCAGATTCAGCTACAAGAGAAGCTGTTCAGTAAAACAGCATCCAGCACTAATATTCAACCAAACTACTGATTTACCATGACTGCTTGCTACCAACTGTCTGTCAAGATGCCAAAGGCTATACAAAATGTCACAGACCCTGGCCAAACATAAATGCAGCACAACTTTCATTCCCTTTGATCAACATAGTTTGACTGACGAGTAAGGATACGTTCCTGCCTGAGTGCTCAGCGATATCTGGAACCTGTTGTCAGCTCCTTGAAATACTCTCAAAGAATGTATGGTTCTCTCCCTGGTGGCGGCTGTCCTCCGGTGTAGCACCCTTAGCGGGGTTTTCTGCTGCAGGCTTAGATCCTGAAGACATGTAGTGATGTACATTAGGGAGTAATTAATAAACATAGATACACAATTGGAGTAATTAATAAACATAGATACACAGTTGGAGTAATTAATAAACATAGATACACAATGGGAGTAATTAATAAACATAGATACACAGTTGGAGTAATTAATAAACATAGATACACAGTTGGAGTAATTAATAAACATAGATACACAGTTGGAGTAATTAATAAACATAGATACACAATGGGAGTAATTAATAAACAGATACACAATTGGAGTAATTAATAAACATAGATACAGAATTGGAGTAATTAATAAACATAGATATACAATTGGAGTAATTAATAAACATAGATATACAATTGGAGTAATTAATAAACATAGATATACAATTGGAGTAATTAATAAACATAGATATACAATTGGAGTAATTAATAAACATAGATATACAATTGGAGTAATTAATAAACATAGATATACAATTGGAGTAATTAATAAACATAGATATACAATTGTAGTAATTAATAAACATAGATATACAATTGTAGTAATTAATAAACATAGATATACAATCTAAGTTGATTTGTGCCTTGCAAGGGAGACATATAAGTACCATTGTACAATATATCTAATTCTGTTGGGATGATTAAATTGAAGTACCGTTATACAATAAGACAAATTCTGTTGGGATGATTAAATTGAAGTACCGTTATACAATAAGACTAATTCTGTTGGGATGATTAAATTGAAGTACCGTTATACAATAAGACTAATTCTGTTGGGATGATTAAGTTGAAGTATCGTTATACAATAAGACTAATTCTGTTGGGATGATTAAATTGAAGTACCGTTATACAATAAGACTAATATACAATAAGACTAATTCTGTTGTGATAATTAACTTAAGTATCATTAAACAATAAAACTAATTCTGTTGGGATGATTAAGATGAAGTATTGTTATACAATAAGACTAATTCTGTTGGGATGATTAAGATGAAGTATTGTTATACAATAAGACTAATTCTGTTGTGATAATTAACTTAAGTATCATTAAACAATAAAACTAATTCTGTTGGGATGATTAAATTGAATACCGTTATACAATAAGACTAATTCTGTTGTGATAATTAACTTATCTCTTTCTGTATGGAAGCTTTTTATCGACACAACGGAAGAGATTTCAGAGACAAAATGTTTACATGTATGTACATTTATTATAGGTGTTATAGTTAGTAGCGTGCCATATCACTTGTACATTTATGGGTGCTGTGATTTGTATCATTGGTACATTTATGGGTGCTGTGATTTGTATCATTGGTACATTTATGGGTGCTGTGATTTGTATCATTGGTACATTTATGGGTGCTGTGATGTGTATCATTGGTACATTTATAGGTGCTATAGTTAGTAGCGTGCCATATCATTGGTACATTTATGGGTGCTGTGATGTGTATCATTGGTACATTTATGGGTGCTGTGATTTGTATCATTGGTACATTTATGGGTGCTGTGATGTGTATCCCACACAGCACATCTGACCCACCAGGTCAGTAGATGGGTTCACCAACCACTTGATGAGAAATGGATCAAGAAGAGACAAACGCAGAACTGAAAAAGAGAAGTTCCCTGTCACGCAATGTCATGTATTGGGAATATGGTGTTACTGCCCATATTTTTTATAGACCGTTGCTTCAGCACATTATTTTTGGGATAATGTGGTCAGTATTATACCTGTGGCTTTTCTTTGGGATAATGTGGTCAGTATTATACCTGTGGCTTTTCTTTGGGATAATCTGGTCGGTATTATAGCTGTGGCTTTTCTTTGGGATAATGTGGTCAGTATTATACCTGTGGCTTTTCTTTAGGATAATGTGGTCAGTATTATACCTGTGGCTTTTCTTTGGGATAATGTGGTCGGTATTATACCTGTGGCTTTTCTTTGGGATAATGTGGTCAGTATTATACCTGTGGCTTTTCTTTGGGATAATGTGGTCGGTATTATACCTGTGGCTTTTCTTTGGGATAATGTGGTCAGTATTATACCTGTGGCTTTTCTTTGGGATAATGTGGTCAGTATTATACCTGTGGCTTTTCTTTGGGATAATCTGGTCGGTATTATAGCTGTGGCTTTTCTTTGGGATAATGTGGTCAGTATTATACCTGTGGCTTTTCTTTAGGATAATGTGGTCAGTATTATACCTGTGGCTTTTCTTTGGGATAATGTGGTCGGTATTATACCTGTGGCTTTTCTTTGGGATAATGTGGTCAGTATTATACCTGTGGCTTTTCTTTGGGATAATGTGGTCGGTATTATACCTGTGGCTTTTCTTTGGGATAATGTGGTCAGTATTATACCTGTGGCTTTTCTTTGGGATAATGTGGTCAGTATTATACCTGTGGCTTTTCTTTGGGATAATGTGGTCAGTATTATACCTGTGGCTTTTCTTTGGGATAATGTGGTCAGTATTATACCTGTGGCTTTTCTTTCCCAGAAAGTCTGGTACCCAATTAAGGCTGGGTGAACCTAGAAGCTGTTGATCGGGATCACGCCTGATCTCTTGCCCTTAGCAGTCCAGTTTACTAACCAGTGTGTTATCATGGCTCCTTCAAATACATAAATGATCAACAATGAATTGAAAAGCTATAGAAGGCATTACCTTGATGGCATCCAGCTTTTGAATGTCCTCATTTGTGAGCACTCTCTCACACCAGCACAAGGCACTGTATGTCTTTGTCTTGTCTGTCTCTCCCTCCTTCAACAAGTTGATTTCCTCCCTACAGAACGGAGCATACAATGTATAACTTATCTCAACTTCTCATGTGGAAAAAAATTTTCTATACTGAATAAATAATTCTTCTCCTTCTTTCCTTCGTCACTGGTCTTTTAGCATCAAGGGGAAATATAATTTGTGGTCTTTTGCTCTTCTGTTAGTCTCTGCTGTTGTTTCCTAGTGCTTCTATTATTCTGTCAATCCATCTTTTTCATGGTCAGCCCTTAGGTCTGGTGTTCTCATGTTTATTGAAGGCTCATTGTATTGTGTTTTGATCTTTCTGCCCTATTACATATGTTCTTGTAGGTCTTCTATTTGTCTATGTATTAGTGCCAGAGCTGTTGAGTTTAAGTGTTCTTGTAGGTCTTCTATTTGTCTATGTATTAGTGCATGTTCGCCTACAAATTGAAGCTTGTTGATCTCATGTCTCTAATGAATAAATAATGAAAAATGAAAATTATCATTTGTTGTCTATTTGTTCAAATCTTACAGGAAATATTGTGAAGATATTGTGCCAAAATGGCTACTGCCTGGGGCAAAATTGTCAAGCAATCTACTTATAATGCTGAAAAGCATGGATTTCATGACTTTGCTGTAAAGTAATAACACATGGCTTGTTAAATGGGTGAACACTAAGATGAATTAACATGTGTAGAGACAAAGCTGTGTCAGTAGATGACTAAAAAAAAAGTACTTATGAGGATAGAATAGAACAGTAAACAGAGAAAATGTAGACAAGAAATGTACAACAAAACAGCAAAATTGTCAAACAGAAATAATTCATGTTAGTTTACTGGTGAGAGGTGAGATTGTAGGCAGAAAGATAACAAAACAGCAAAATTGTCAAACAGAAATAATTCATGTTAGTTTACTGGTGAGAGGTGAGATTGTAGGCAGAAAGATAACAAAATGACAACTTTTGTGCAATCATCTCTTAACTCTTTCAGTACGGAAGGCTTTTGTCAATGCAACGGAGGAGATTTCAGAGACAAAATTTTTGATGGACCTTATGGTCTTAAAACATCAATCTACATGTTTTATATTTATCTAACACTTAACATATTATATATGAATTTTTAGATAATTGAACAAGGAATCTGATTTCATCAATACCAAGATGATACAAAACATGTAAAAAGAAATATTGGAGATAAACGACCAACAAAAAAAAATTGAAACATCAAATTAAAACCACAACTGACTACTTACCATCATGTAGATCTGGTCATAGTAATCCAATATGAATTATTTTGTGAAAAAAACAAATATCAATATGTCTCTAAGCAGCCATGAAAGTTTGGTTGATGTAGCATAACAATAACTGATATTTTGTCATGCACAATCACAACAAGTGACAAAAATGAAATTTCAACTTTTTTGGGGAAAAAATCACTTTGTACACAATATTGACACTTTTGTTTGACTACACACACACAAATCACTATATACACAATATTGACACTTTTTTTTCAATTACACAAAAAACACTTTCTCCATTTATTGTCCATGAAATGCCTTGAAGCATGCATTTGGATGAAGATGTGATTGAATTTGACGAACAGAAAAAATGAGTCCGTGCACGCTTTGTTGGAGTTGAACAATATACGCATTCACGGTCTCTTGCGGCATAATCCACAATGTGACGGCTTCCTCTGGATTTTGCGAGACAGCTTGCCTCTGGCTGTCTTCCTGGAAGTTTAATTTCTTGTTGAATGACAACATGTTGTGTCAATTGACTCATCAACATTTTCTTATACTCTTTTAAACAGACTCTTTTGTCGCCAGTAGCTCGGCATAAACAAAATAAAATATACGCATTCACCTGCGACACTTCCAACAGCCAGAAGAAAATTTTTTTCCACCATTTAACAGTTTTGCGTTCAAAGACACAGTAATATGCCACCTTCTGGTCTAGTTTGTCGCACCCATTCATATTTCTGTTGTAGAAATAAATCATTTCTGGCTTGTTTACATCTTTTACTGCTTTTGTTTGCACTCTGGCATCAGAGGATACCATCACAACATTTTTTTTTGCCTTCTTATCTCTGAATGCAACACAGAGATTGGTTTTATCATTATGCATGTACCATTTCATTGCTCTGTGCTCCAGAGATAATGTTTTGGTTTCCTGCGGAAAGCCAACACGACGAACATTGACAGTCCCAGTATAGTACTGCTTCTTCTAAAGAAGGTGATCAATCAATGTTCGTGTGGTGTAATAGCAGTGTGGTGTAATAGCAGTGTGGTGTAAAAGCGATCAGCAACAATTTGATGTCCTGTGCCAACATGCTCCAATAAAGTGTCGAAAACTTGTACAGCATGTCCACCATCTGTATCAGCTTCATGATTGTAGGAAGTGTTTCTTCCAAAATAGGTTAGAATGTTGACAACATAACCCGTGGCAGCGTCGCATAGACCAAAGGTCTTGATGTGGTACTTGCTTGGCTTCGAGGCATTGAACTGCCATCTACCCTTATAGCCTATGACCATCTCATCAATGCTAAGTTCCTGAAAGGGATAGAAGGCTTTTCGGAACTTGCAAAGGAGAAGATTCATGAATGGTTCTATTTTTTCTTTGCCTTCCGCTGCCTCATCACCACAGTGCAACTTTGTGTGTTAAATGTCCTGGAATCTATCTCGATTGAAAGCATGGTGGATCCAGGGAATATACAATTCTGCTGATAGTGACCAATAGTCAGCAATAGAGGAAGCTTTGAACAAACCCATATATATCAGCACTGCCAAGAACTTGTCAAGTTCAGGTCTTGTGATGTCTTGCCACCTTGCAAACACAGAGCGCTTGCGTGCAGGAGTGTTGATATCAGTTCTTTTCTTTGCATAAGAATTGATGCTAGATAACAAAGTTTCACAAACTTCATCATCAAACAATGACCCCAAAAAAATCCAATGCAGAGGAAGAATCTGTGAGGTGCTCAAGACTAACTCCTGGCTTTCGCAGTGGATGAAAGCGAAAGTTATTTTCAGTGCTGCCAGTTGTAATTTCTGACCACTCAGCTGGGATGATAGGTCTAGATGAGCTAGGCCTGGCAGTTGTAATTTCTGACCACTCAGACTCAGCTGGGATGATAGGTCTAGATGAGCTAGGCCTGGCAGTTGTAATTTCTGACCACTCAGACTCAGCTGGGATGATAGGTCTAGATGAGCTAGGCCTGGCAGTTGTAATTTCTGACCACTCAGCTGGGATTATAGGTCTAGATGAGCTAGGCCTGGCAGTTGTAATTTCTGACCACTCAGCTGGGATTATAGGTCTAGATGAGCTAGGCCTGCCAGTTGTAATTTCTGACCACTCAGCTGGGATGATAGGTCTAGATGAGCTAGGCCTGGCAGTTGTAATTTCTGACCACTCAGCTGGGATTATAGGTCTAGATGAGCTAGGCCTGCCAGTTGTAATTTCTGACCACTCAGCTGGGATGATAGGTCTAGATGAGCTAGGCCTGGCAGTTGTAATTTCTGACCACTCAGCTGGGATGATAGGTCTAGATGAGCTAGGCCTGGCAGTTGTAATTTCTGACCACTCAGCTGGGATGATAGGTCTAGATGAGCTAGGCCTGCCAGTTGTAATTTCTGACCACTCAGCTGGGATGATAGGTCTAGATGAGCTAGGCCTGGCAGTTGTAATTTCTGACCACTCAGCTGGGATGATAGGTCTAGATGAGCTAGGCCTGCCAGTTGTAATTTCTGACCACTCAGACTCAGCTGGGATGATAGGTCTAGATGAGCTAGGCCTGGCAGTTGGGTTAGATGTGGCTTTCTTGGTAGTTTTATCACTTCCTCTGCCCCTACCTCTACCTGCAGCTGCTTTTGGTTTTTTTGGTTCTGAAGGAATGTATTCCTCATCACTGTCAATATTCAAAATGAGACTTTCATTTTCCTCTACTGAAAAATCGATAATATCTGGATCATTGTCATCACCATTGTTATTATCAACACTTACAGTGTCTGAACTATCATCAGAATCATCAAGAAAAATTAATTGACAAGCTTCATCAGCCGTCATCAACTGACTTTTAGCATTACAATCACTGCTACTGGAAGCCATTTCGATCAGCTGATTTTTGTTTACAATTTTTTTTACGATAAACACTAATTCCAAATGAAAAAATCACACGTTAGACTACGTCTTTCCACTTGAACCTCGTGGGGAAGAAGGAAGGAACTCTCCAGTGAAGGAATCTATATAAAATAGTCAATCTAAAATATAGGAATACAGTTTGTTGACGGTTTACACGAAACAAATTATGTTTGGTGCACTATACGGCTGATCGTACGCAATTGAAATGGATTTGGCGCACCATACGGCGGATCGTACGGAAAGAGTTAACTCTTTCAGGGGCAGATAAATTTTGACAAAAAGGTCATTAATGGGAAAGAAGAATAAACATTTAAAAGAAATTTAAAATTATCAATTAAAAATCAATAAATGTCAAATTACAGCAGAAACTTTCTAATGTTATAGAATTCATTAGTCTTTTAAAGCATGGTGCAAATTTTATACCCCAGAGATGGAAAGGATTTATATTTGAGTTAAGATGTTTAAAATAGATACTATTAACCAAAATAAAGCCTCAGGTATATAGTGCAATGGTTGTAGCATCATGCCAGAAATAGAAGCTAAAACAGGGTTGTGTAGTTACCTGGATACAACCTGCAAGTCTCTGACTTGAACATCTGGTGATGTCCCATTGATTCTCTGTTGAAAGAGATGACAAGGAATTGAGAGTTAGATGTTTGTTAGATGACAAGGAGTTGAGAGTTAGATGTTTGTTAGATGACAAGGAATTGAGAGTTAGATGTTTGTTAGATGACAAGGAATTGAGAGTTAGATGTTTGTTAGATGACAAGGAATTGAGAGTTAGATGTTTGTTAGATGACAAGGAATTGAGAGTTAGATGTTTGTTAGATGACAAGGAATTGAGAGTTAGATGTTTGTTAGATGACAAGGAATTGAGAGAGTGTGTTAGATGTTTGTTAGATGACAAGGAATTGAGAGAGTGTGTTAGATGTTTGTTAGATGACAAGGAATTGAGAGAGTGTGTTAGATGTTTGTTAGATGACAAGGAATTGAGAGAGTGTGTTAGATGTTTGTTAGATGACAAGGAATTGAGAGAGTGTGTTAGATGTTTGTTAGATGACAAGGAATTGAGAGAGTGTGTTAGATGTTTGTTAGATGACAAGGAATTGAGAGAGTGTGTTAGATGACAAGGAATTGAGAGAGTGTGTTAGATGTTTGTTAGATGACAAGGAATTGAGAGAGTGTGTTAGATGACAAGGAATTGAGAGAGTGTGTTAGATGTTTGTTAGATGACAAGGAATTGAGAGAGTGTGTTAGATGTTTGTTAGATGACAAGGAATTGAGAGAGTGTGTTAGATGTTTGTTAGATGACAAGGAATTGAGAGAGTGTGTTAGATGTTTGTTAGATGACAAGGAATTGAGAGAGTGTGTTAGATGTTTGTTAGATGACAAGGAATTGAGAGAGTGTGTTAGATGTTTGTTAGATGACAAGGAATTGAGAGAGTGTGTTAGATGTTTGTTAGATGACAAGGAATTGAGAGAGTGTGTTAGATGTTTGTTAGATGACAAGGAATTGAGAGAGTGTGTTAGATGTTTGTTAGATGACAAGGAATTGAGAGAGTGTGTTAGATGTTTGTTAGATGACAAGGAATTGAGAGAGTGTGTTAGATGACAAGGAATTGAGAGAGTGTGTTAGATGTTTGTTAGATGACAAGGAATTGAGAGAGTGTGATAGATGTTTGTTAGATGACAAGGAATTGAGAGAGTGTGTTAGATGTTTGTTAGATGACAAGGAATTGAGAGAGTGTGTTAGATGTTTGTTAGATGACAAGGAATTGAGAGAGTGTGTTAGATGTTTGTTAGATGACAAGGAATTGAGAGTTAGATGTTTGTTAGATGACAAGGAGTTGAGAGAGTGTGTTAGATGTTTGTTAGATGACAAGGAATTGAGAGAGTGTGTTAGATGACAAGGAATTGAGAGAGTGTGTTAGATGACAAGGAATTGAGAGAGTGTGTTAGATGACAAGGAATTGAGAGAGTGTGTTAGATGACAAGGAATTGAGAGAGTGTGTTAGATGTTTGTTAGATGACAAGGAATTGAGAGAGTGTGTTAGATGTTTGTTAGATGACAAGGAATTGAGAGAGTGTGTTAGATGTTTGTTAGATGACAAGGAATTGAGAGAGTGTGTTAGATGTTTGTTAGATGACAAGGAATTGAGAGAGTGTGTTAGATGTTTGTTAGATGACAAGGAATTGAGAGAGTGTGTTAGATGTTTGTTAGATGACAAGTTAATGTGTAGAATAGAATATTTATATAGCATAATGTAATATCAGGACTTCCTATCAATATAGCGGATAGGTGGCAGGAACCGTTGAGGCTCTGAAAAGTTTTCCTTACTGCAGTTTCCTCATTTTTCAAGTCCGGCTTGCTGTCGGAGCTACTGAGTTTAGTGCTCTGTGCACCCACCTTGAGCTGTATTTTTCATCTGGATTGTATTTCGATTGCTTACAATGAATGATGATATCGTATGACACAGGAGAGTTCGGTTGCTTTCACTTCTGGTGCGGCTATGCAAGGCTTATGTCTTTTGGCATGTGCTGTGGCTGCTATAATGGGGACTACAGATGCCTTTTTTTGTTTGGATCCTTCAATGAGATGAGATGTTAATTCGGATGATTCCACTGGCACGGGCACTTGAGTATTTATGAATTTTAATTTGTTTGCAATTTCGGGGCCTTCAACTAATTATAACTATAACGTAATAATGGAACATTTTAATAAGTAAGTGGTAACATTCTTTATGGAAACAATATTGCGAGTACACACAGCTTAAAGAGAACTATACTCACAATACAGATATCAGGTGATCTTTGTAAAATTGAAGCCTAAAAGGTCAAGTTTAAAAGCTCACCTCTTGTCTATCTTTCGTTCACCCGAAGTATTGTCCATATCAGCAATGTCGTTTCCTGTATAAATTTTACTGTCTTTTGTAATTCTTGCAGTGGCCCATATAGTTTTGTCTGTAGTGTTGTATCCATGGGCCAATGGATTTTCCTCAGTATACTATATTCAGTGCAGTCTTGAAGTATGTGTTCAGCAGTCTGGGGCGCCTGTCCACATGTACAAGTAGTTGATGTGCCGATCTTGAATTTTGTATACATGTGACTATGGAGTCGATTGTGTCCTGTTCTGAGGCGTATAATGATAACTTGTTCATATCTATTCATATTATGAAAGGCATCCTGATTTTGGGCTTGTGGTCCTCTGATTGATTTGATTATCTGTTTCTTATGATGGTATGTAACCGGTGTATCTAGTTGTGTGCCTGTTGAACCTTCCTTTGCCAATTGATCTGCTTTCTCATTTCTGGTATTCCACAGTGAGATGGGATCCACTGCAGGGCAACCCTGTGGTGCTTGCAGAGTTCAGTCAATAAGGTCTGCAGATGTGGTAATTTTCTGGATTGTAGTGCCTGGAGTACTGATCTTGCATGTCAAAAACACTATAGGCTGTGGGCTATGATTACTGTTCAGCAGTTTTTCTATTGCCAACTTTATTGCTTGTATTTCTGCATCATAATTGTGACAATATTTCCCTGTTGCTATTTTATTCATATCCCTAGTGTTATTTGGGTACTCTATATATGCACCTGCTCCCCTATTCTTTACTGCATTCTGTGCTGATCCATCTGTGTACACACGAATCCATAGGTCTTGTGGGTATTCTTCATCCAGGAAACCGAGAGTTATTGTTTTTCGCTGTAGACTATTCTGTTCTTCTTTGTCAACTATTCCTTTCACTTCTGTCCGTATTTGTATTGATAATACTGATTCCTCTGTCCAGAGAGTCTGTTCTGGTATGGGCAGTAGGGGGTTAACAACTCTTGGCATGTCTGGTGTTTGTCTCCTAATACGCTTGGCTTGGTGGATAAAACTGCTTCTCTTAAGTCGTCCCAATGCAAGATTTTGGAATCGGTCCTTCATTGGAAATTTTTCTGCCTGTATCAGCACCTTTGTCTCTCTCTGTTCTCTCAGTGCTGGTATCCTCCACAATTTCTCCATCTCCAATATTGGTATTGACTTCATTGCTCCTGTGATGACCCTAAGTGCCTGGTTTTGTACTTTATCCAGCTCTTGCAGTGTGGTGTTTGATGCTGAGCACCATGCGGATGATCCATATTCTAAATATGGGCATAGCCAATTTCCTCCTTGCTTTTTGGGTTGCGTTATTTATCTGCTGTTTCCAAGATAGTTTGTTATCAAATGTGACTCCGAGATATGTAGCTTGTATGTCTTCTTTCACAGGCTCATTGTTTATGTAGATGGCTCCTGCTTTTTGTTTTGGAGAGCTTTTTGTTTTGAAGAGGGAGTGAAAAGTATAGTACTGCATTTGTCTGTATTGATTGCTGATACACCATCTATTTGTCCATGAATCCAGTGCATTCATAGCTCTTTGTAGCAATTGCTCACCTCTTGTAAGTCTGCCATGTCCTGCCTGGAGAATGTTACACAGTGAGGGTTGATCAACTCAACAACAAATGGCCGGCCAATACCAAGCATTCGCACATCAACATCCTCCCTTCCAGATGATGAGAAACGATGATCTAAGGAGGACAACAACATATCTTCAAAACTAGGTTGAACCAAATTGTTGATAAAATAAATTAACTGAAGGTAAAAGCATTAAAGTATCTTTTCCTTCTTCTGCATTTGTCCAGCAATAACTAATTTCTTTTGTCAACAGGGCATGATTGCATTGTGCCATGGCTTACAACAAGTTGCTCAATACACCCGACTTCAACAAATTACTTCTGGGTACCTGGTTTGTTCTCTTTCAAGGCAACTTGGGGGAGTGGGGAGATTGAAGCAGAATCTTGATCAGTTATGGTTCACCATATCTTCAGATGCATTCTATCATGGTTATATGACTGGGCTCAACCATCCAGGATTCATGGCTCAAAGCAGCTTGGCAGGTCAAGAAATGGACTATAGAATACAAATGCAATGAGCCACCCTGTTTAAACAGATCCTTTATCTTTGTTACCCACTCTCATATAACCAGCCAGAACAGGCATTTCTTGCTGTCACAATGTTTCGAGCTACAAGAATAGCCGGGCAACGCACTGGTCTGACAATAAAGTCAATGTGGGTTTCATCCCAGCTTGATACTCTCCAGAAGACCTAGCTGAAACAGGAGAGGGTACATTATTCATTGGGTAGAGGGAGGTAATAAAGGTCTAGCACTGACCCTTTGACCCCAAAGTGCTATATAGCCTAGTAAACTAAAGTTAATACTGCACTCCTCTATGATACTTTTAAGTTATTGGGCACCCTTTACATCAGTTTGTCACTCATGCAGGCTGAAGTTGACCATGGCTCCTCCATGGAGCTAACAGTTGTGACCAACATTAGCATGTCCACATAGACTGTGATGACAGGTTTACATGCGTGTCTACATTCTGCTTCTGATTTTTTTATTACTTTCTGGAAGAGAAACCACAACAAGGACACACTTAAAGAACAAATCTGTTGACTTTAATGTTTGCAAGACTTTTCACAGATCAACTAGGACACACTTAAAGAACAAATCTGTTGACTTTAATGTCTGCAAGACTTTTCACAGATCAACTAGGACACACTTAAAGAACAAATCTGTTGACTTTAATGTCTGCAAGACTTTTCACAGATCAACTAGGACACACTTAAAGAACAAATCTGTTGACTTTAATGTCTGCAAGACTTTTCACAGATCAACTAGGACACACTTAAAGAACAAACCTGTTGACTTTAATGTCTGCAAGACTATTTCACAGATCAACTAGGACACACTTAAAGAACAAACCTGTTGACTTTAATGTCTGCAAGACTTTTCACAGATCAACTAGGACACACTTAAAGAACAAATCTGTTGACTTTAATGTCTGCAAGACTTTTCACAGATCAACTAGGACACACTTAAAGAACAAACCTGTTGACTTTAATGTCTGCAAGACTTTTCACAGATCAACTAGGACACACTTAAAGAACAAATCTGTTGACTTTAATGTCTGCAAGTCTTTTCACAGATCAACTAGGACACACTTAAAGAACAAATCTGTTGACTTTAATGTCTGCAAGTCTTTTCACAGATCAACTAAGACACACTTAAAGAACAAACCTGTTGGTTTAAAGGTCTGCAAGATCTCCTGACAAATCAATTCTTGAACAGAGCCCTCCATGATTCTCTTGCCTGCCACCAGCCATGGGGTCTGGCTCAGTTCTCTACTGTACTTCTGGTATCTTCCTGGTTAGTAAGTGTAGGATGTGAGAATTTTAGTCATGCAATGATAAACATGTGAATCAATTTATTCTTGGCCAACCCAGCCAGGGTTTTGTGGCATCTTGTAGGACAGCAAGAAAGTTCCAACACTTCATGTGGCCTGTGGACATATTTTCCAGGGTGCTCATGCCTGACCTACACTATTTATCTTTGCTTCTACTGCTTTCTGCAAGATTGTCTCTGGTCTGCATCTTCTTCATTTCTCTAAAAAATTCAATAGACTGCAGCTCTTTCTGGGTACTTTCTAAGCACATAACTGATCTATCTCCATTGCTTACTTGTCATCACTCGGGCATCTCTTATTGGTTGCACCTTTTTGAGCAGTTCTTGGTTGCAGATTTTATTTTGCTAAAATATTCTGAGAACTTTCCATGGGGGAAAGGTGTGATATATGCAAATAGGGCAGGAGTTTAGACACATTTACAGCCTCTGCTCTAGTGGAAGATAAAAGAATGACGTGAGAAAGCATACTTTAGTCATCTATCAACAATAATATGGAGGTTCGATGTAATATTGACAAGTCATTAATATTTGTAATCCACAATGGGGTTGTCAAGTTTAGTTACAAAAGTTTTGCCAGTGAGCGGTTGTTTGTTGTTTTAATGCCACTGACATTGTTGACCTTCATGTCCTATTCTTGCCCTGTGATTGGTCTCTGTAGATCACGTATGCGCTGACCTCATGACATATATCCCATTAATATTTGTAATCCACAATGGGGTTGTCAAGTTTAGTTACAAAAGTTTTGCCAGTGAGCGGTTGTTTGTTGTTTTAATGCCACTGACATTGTTGACCTTCATGTCCTATTCTTGCCCTGTGATTGGTCTCTGTGGATCACGTATGCGCTGACCTCATGACATATATCCCATTAATATTTGTAATCCACAATGGGGTTGTCAAGTTTAGTTACAAAAGTTTTGCCAGTGAGCAGTTGTTTGTTGTTTTAATGCCACTGACATTGTTGACCTTCATGTCCAATTCTTGCCCTGTGATTGGTCTCTGTGGATCACGTATGCGCTGACCTCATGACATATATCCCATTAATATTTAAAAATCACTAAGTCTTTGGACTCTTTTTGTTTGATCGACCTTGACTTCTAATGTCTGGTTTAAAAAAATGGCACACACCTTCTCGAACATTCTCCCGTCTCAAGGTCTTACTTCTTAAATAATCATCATCATCATGTGCCATACCAGTTGGCGTAGGCGATCATGTCCCTCCACAATCTTCTATCTACAGTGCATCGTATCAGTTCTGTTGTTGACTGTTTTCCATGCCATGACACCAAGCTATCCAGTATTTTCTCTCTTTGTCGTCCGCGATCTCTCTTTCCTTTTATTTTGCCAGTTGTAACCAAATATTCCAACTGTCCTCTTCTCATGATGTGCCCAAAAAATGTTGATTGCTTCTTTCTGATGTTTTTTAGGAGCTCCCTTTTTGTGTTGGCCTCTTTGAGAACTTCCTCATTGGTCTTTTTAGCTGTCCAGGGAACTTTCAACATTCTTCTGAGAAATCCCATCTCTGTGGCCTCTAATCGTCTTTTCATTTGTTTGTCTACTGTCCATGATTCGCTTCCATAGGTCAGAATTGGTTCTATATAGCATCGATGAACTCTCTTTCTAATTTTTATTGACATAGATTTGTTGCATAAGATATTTTTCTGAATATAATATTGTTTTAAGAATATAATTTTCTGAAATGCTATTTTGGCCTGAACTATTCTGCTTTTTATTTTCTTAAATAATACCAACCACATAACAGTGTTGGGGGCATCTCAATATCTAACCTGTGTATTTTAAAGGTCAGGTGGTTTGTTCCCTACTTCTAATCATCATGAATACAATTCAAGTACCTAGTTAAAGCTGGATGGGTTCAAGTGTGTCTGTCCTTGACCTCTGAGGTAAAAGGTCAGCAACAAATGGGTCCCTGATAGGGACAATCACTTGCTGGTATTGGTTTTTTAATGGACAACTTATTCCATGTAACAGGTTTCAGTCACAACAAGAGCTCATAGACAGACTACAATCTTTGATTGATACATGTATTTGCCTTGTCATAACCGCTCACAATCTTTGACCAAAATGTGTTTGCCTTGTAACAACAGCTCACAGACTACAATCTTTGACTGAAATGTGTTTGCCTTGTCACACAGATCACAGACTACAATCTTTGACTGAAATGTGTTTGCTTTGTCACAACAGCTCACAGACTACAATCTTTGACTGAAATGTGTTTGCCTTGTCACAACAGCTCACAGACTACAATCTTTTGACTGAAATGTGTTTGCCTTGTAACAACAGCTCACAGACTACAATCTTTGACTGAAATGTGTTTGCCTTGTCACACAGATCACAGACTACAATCTTTGACTGAAATGTGTTTGCTTTGTCACAACAGCTCACAGACTACAATCTTTGACTGAAATGTGTTTGCCTTGTCACAACAACTCACAGACTACAATCTTTGACTGAAATGTATTTGCCTTGTCACAACAACTCACAGACTACAATCTTTGACTGAAATGTGTTTGCCTTGTCACAACAACTCACAGACTACAATCTTTGACTGAAATGTGTTTGCTTTGTCACAACAACTCACAGACTACAATCTTTGACTGAAATGTGTTTGCTTTGTCACAACAGCTCACAGACTACAATCTTTGACTGAAGTGTGTTTGCCATGTCACAACAGTTCACAATCTTTGACTGACATGTGTTTGCCTTGTCACAACAGCAGCTCACAAATATACTCCAATCCATGGTTGAATGTGTAATCTCATCACAACAGGATTTGACAAACAAATGTGACAACAAACAGCTCATTCACCTGCTACAAAGACAGCCTCATGGCTACAGGAAATGACAACATTGCACTCTTCCGTCGGGATAGGAGGTGGGCATGTGGAGAAGCTGAAAATATAGCAAATACATACATGGACATAATAAATGAACATTTGTTTTGTGTTAGCCACTTATCTATAGCATTAGGTTAAATACAAAAATTTCAATTTTCAACTACATTGTTAATTCAGTATTATGTGGCTGTAAAACATGGAGAATAACAAATATGACAATCACGAAGATACAGACCATTAATGAATGCTTACGCAGGAAAAAGGATGGAAATGGCAGGACAAAATCACTAACATAGAATTATGGAAGTGTACCAGTCAAATACCTGCGGATAGAGAGATACAGTGGTGATGATGTTGTGCTGGATAGAACACATACTGCGGAAGCCAACTGAGAGTATTACACATTAGGCCCTTTTTTGGAACCACCAAGTAAAAAGAGAAAGAGGAAGACCGCAAGATATTCTTGGAGAAGACAGATGGAAGCAGAGATGAAGATGATGGGGAAGACATGGAATGATCTTAAAAAATGACAAGAAACAGAGCAGCTTGGAAAGTGTTTGTTGAAGACCTATGCTCCACAGGGAACTGAAAAGGTAGAGGAATAACCTATAGCACTAGCCTTAGACTATTGTTGCTGGTCTATCGCTGTGGGCCAGCTGTCTAAAGTCTTTGATTATTCGCTTTGTTTCAATAGATACTTCCAGTCCATGCAGCAGAATTTAAGTTGGATGGGAGTTTTAGGAAGGAAATCACCTCCAAATAATTTAATAGGTCGGTTCAAATACATAAATGGGGGAACTAGGTGGTGAAGAGGTCAGAGATCAACACCTGGGCAAGAAGGTCCTGGGTTCGATTCTTACCACAGGTGGTGGAAAATTAAAAAAAAAAAATTGGGTCAGTCATTTCCTCAGTTTTACCTGATCTCTGGTTAGTGAGATTAAACATCTAGTCCTCTCAGATGACGGCGAAAAACAGAAAGTGTGGTATGTATTCTGTGTATGTTAAAGAACCCTTGACATTTGGAAATCAAACAGTGTGCCTGGGTAAAATTAATGGGTGAAACAAAATCTACCCAAAATATTAAAATATTTGATGATAAAAATATGTCTGAGAATATCTACCTGTAAGGTGGGGGAGACCTGAGCACACAACTGCCAGTGTGAAAAACAGGAAAAAGTGATATTCATGCAAAAATTCAATCCCTCGGGACTTAACTAGAGATAATTGGCGAATGCAAACAACAAACACTCAAATATAAATAAACCAGAGAAAAAGTACTTTTTTTCTTCCTCTTCTCCTCCAGTGATCGGCTATGGCTGTTCATTTAGTCAAATAAAGAACTAATGAACCAAGAGCTTGAAGGAGACAGTGTCCATCAATGATATATATGAATGATACCAGAAAAAAAAAACTGTTGCCAGTACTAAGGCATGTCTGATTACTGCACTAGATCTAAATTTTGTGTGTTAACCCATTTTTCCTGCAGCCGTGTGCACAGGGGTCCCTCGCTGCACAGGCAGATAACTCTGACTTCGGAGGTACTCATAATTTCCATCCATGAGTAATTGACGTTTCAAGCCGGGCTTCACTGCTGAGACCAGGGTGGTTGCCGCAGAGAGAAATCATAAATAAAAATCCCAACCGGTGTAGCCAGGATTTGAACCCACAACCTCTGTCTCGAGGCAGGCGTCTTGCCTTGAGACCAACCAGTACCCCATTTCATAAATAAAATCATGTCAAGATAATACAAAAATGTCACAGACTCTTACTCCTCAAACTTGGAGTCATCCATCTCTGACAGGGCCTTCAAAACATTGGCTCGTGTGAACGTCTCAAACCCAAACTGAGAAGAAACAGATTTAAATTAAAATTGAAACATGAATGCATACACTAAAGATTGTGTCTTAGTTACATTTCGGGACAGAAAGAAGCCAGTATTGCATCTGGCATAAGTACCAGGTCCCTGAACTAGTGGATCAGTAACCAACCTCTTTTATTGTAGTTACATTGTGGGAGTGACTGGTAATATTCAGAGAATATTACCAAATTTGTGAAATTACTCAAGCTGGAGATAGTTTGCTGAATTCAGAAAACTGAAATAACAGCACAAGATTCTCCTTTTATATCAACTTTGATTATATATGTAACATTACAGCAGCCAGTGACTGGCTATTTCTTCATCTTAAAGCAAACATATAATTGTAATATAACAATATCTTCCTCTTCTGCATTTGTTTGATGACCACTGCTTATCATCCCTGCCATTAGTCTTGTCAAAATATGGCTGTCTACCCCCCCACTCCGTTCCTGCCAATTTCTTCATAATATTTGTTCGTTTTGTGGCTTTTTCTTGCCCTACCTAACTGATTTTTCCAAGTCATTTTGCGATTCATGGTGACGCCAAGATATGTTGGGTTTTGGTCAATAGGGAGTGTATGGTCTTTTATCTTTAAGTTTGCAGAGAGTGTGTTTCTTGGTAGGCTGAAAATTGTATGTGTAGTTTTTTTTCATTGATTAGTAAGAACCAGGTGTTTGTCCATTTTTCAAGTTCACTTAGGGCATCTTGTATCCTGGGTCCAGCCACCGACAGGTTGTTGTCTATTTCCCATTCTTCCACTTCTTCACCTCGAACATTGGACTCCTTATATCCCCATCTTTCAGAGTGGCTGTTAAAGTCACCTACTACCAGACACTTCGATGGTGTTATTTCCATTGACTCCAGCTTCAGTAATTACTACGTAGGAAGAGTCAGACCAGTTCTAGAGTATGAAGTCACAGCCTGGGCTATGGCTTCCAAATCACACCTTAGCAAAATTAACAGAACACAGAACCAAGCTGCCCGTAACATCACTGGTGCTATGAAATCTACACCTATCAAGACTCTAGAAACAGTAACAGGTTTACAACCCTTAGATGACAGACGGGTCACTAAAGTATTGCAACAAGCGGGGAAATATAGAAGGCTCCTTAGCCACCCCATGCACCAAAGAATAACTGGTTCCGGAATTGTACGACTAAAGAGGAGCAACTTCGCTGCAATTGCCAATGAACTAACTACTGGAGACCCAGTACTTTCCCAAACAATATCGAAACCCTTGGGCCCATCTGATATGTCTCCTCATGGAAAGAATAAAATATCAGAACTTAAGGGAAATATAACAGGAATCATGAAAAAAGGCACCCAATCGGACACAGAAAGAAAACACGTAGCAGAAAAACACATACACGATACCTACCCACAGGACTCTTGGTCCCACATATACACAGATGGCTCTGCTACAAATGCCACCAGAAATGGAGGGGGAGGTGAGTTCTTGACGCTGAATAATCATGACGGGATCACCAAGTCAATAGCTACTGGAAAATTCTCAAACAACTTTAAAGCAGAAACTGAGGCCCTCAGAGATGCTGCAACACTGGCTACTCAACACAAAAATAATATGCGCAATAAATTGGTGATTCTGACTGATGCACTGTCAGTATTATCAGCCCTAAAAAGCCTCAAGAACAATGAACTAGATGACTTGAGAACAACCCCGGACCAACTATGCAATAACTTCCAGAGAGTAGTCATTCAGTGGATACCATCACACTGTAATATACACGGGAACAAACGTGCAGACAAATTAGCTAAAGAGGGAGGGAGATTACCACAAGAGAACCATCGGCTCAGTTATGATGAAGCCAAATCCATCCTCAAAGGTCAGTACCATGAAAAATGGAAACGAGAACACCAAAAGCATAATGAGAGGGACGGATACCATCAACTATCAAGGAGGGATCAAGTCATCATACTTCGCCTACGCGTTGGCCACAATAGAATGAGGGATCACATGTTCACCAAATTCAAAATAGGTACAACCAGCCTATGCCACTGTACAATATGACTATAAAACATGTTCTACAGGGTTGCCCCCAGTACACAGTCTTGAGAAGAGCAATGTGGTCCACACTCACCTCCCTGGAAGAGAAACTATATGGGACAATCGAATCGCTTAAACAGACAGCTGACTTCATGAGAGTCTGGAATCCTACTCTGATTGAGTCTTGATGCAGAGAGAGAGAGAGAGATCCCTGCCATTAAAAATAAGCATAAATGCAGTTGTTTTGCTTATCTGCGTTCGCCAGCTTTATATCTCTAGTAAAGTCCCAAGGGACTGAATTTTATGTGAATATCACATTTTCCTATTTTTCACACAGGCAGCTGTGTACTCAGGTGTCCCCCGCAACACAGGCAGATATTCTCTGATTTCAGAGTTCCTCTCATATTTTTATTGTAGAATATTTTAGTATTTTGGGTTAGATTTTTCTGATTAATTTTACCTGGGCAGCAGCAGCCATTTTTGGTCTACTCTTTTCGATTTCCAGCTGCCAAGAGTTCTTTAATGTGCGCAGAATGCACCACTTGTTTTCCAAGAGGGCTGGATATCAGATATCACTACACAGAGACCAGGGGCAGGTAAAGTCATGGATTCCATTTCAATAATTTTTTTCTCCATCGCCTGTTGTGGGAATCGAACCCGGGTCTGTTTTGTCTAGAGGTCGACGTCTTACCTAAAGACACCCAGGTGTCCCCCACACCCCCGTAAATGCAGAGTGCTGCCAAATACAAATTGCTATATTTTAAGCCCTTTGGCACACAAAAAAAAAATCCAGACTTGAGCCAGGCATTTTTGGGTACTTGGTTGTCTTCCCACTTCAATCCCTACTTGCTTGACCAATCTAGTTGGTGCCTACCTTCTTACAGAGAGAGGTAATTATGTATATTACCTTCTTGGGAGCCGCAATAGCTCAGTGGTTAATGAACTGGACTACAAAGGACAAGAGGTAGGGTTCGATCCCAACCGACGACTTCAGGTTCACCCAGCCTTTAAAGGGTACCATATTTTTTTATGGGAAAGTAAAGCAGCACGGGTGTAATACCGACCACATTACCCCAAAAATCATGTGCCAAAGGTCTGTAAAATGTATGGTCACTAACACCATATTCCCTATACGCCACTTGGCATGATAGGGATACTTTACTTTTTTTTTTTGCTTTATTACCCTCTTACAGAGAGTGGTAATTATGAATATCTTATTACCCTCTTACAGAGAGTGGTAATTATTAATATCTTATAACCCTCTTACAAAGAGTGGTAATTAAGAATATTTGATTACCTTCCTCTGTTTCCTCTTCTTGAAAGTGTCAGGCTGAACGCTCAAGCTGGTAGAATAAAAGAACTGAAATTATCAATGCAGAATAAAATTATTAAAAAATATAAATGTATAACAACGAAAACACAGAACAAAACTGAAACTAATAACATAGAAAACAACTGAAACTATAAATGTAAAACACAACAAGTGAAACTATCAACATGCAAAAGTTGCTCACTGATATATGACTGAACCAGGGAATATAAACCTTCACATTATTTTATTTTTATTATGCCTAACATTTTTTTTGCTGGTTATCACTTCCGTCAAAGTATAACAGATCACACTGGGAAACATTTACATCACCTTTAATGAGAAGCATGTTCACCCTTATTCTATTCACTAGGTCCCCAGTCCCTAACCAACTGAAAAAGCAATATAACAACACATCCCAGCCTATCAAAAAATCATTATAAAGAAACACTCCTCCAACAACCTACAGGTAAATACCTTAACACAAACACTCCCTTCACAACTTACTGGTAAATACCTTAACACAAAACACTCCCTTCACAACTTACAGGTAAATACCTTAACACAGATCACTCCCTTCACAACTTACAGGTAAATACCTTAACACAAAACACTCCCTTCACAACTTACAGGTAAATACCTTAACACAAAACACTCCCTTCACAACTTACAGGTAAATACCTTAACACAGACCACTCCCTAAACAACTTACTGGTAAATACCTTAACACAAAACACTCCCTTCACAACTTACAGGTAAATACCTTAACATAGATCACTCCCTAAACAGCTTACTGGTAAATACCTTAACACAGATCACTCCCTTAACAACTTATAGGTAAATACCTTAACACAAAACACTCCCCCAACAACTTACAGGTAAATACCTTAACACAAAACACTCCCTTTACAACTTACAGGTAAATACCTTAACACAGAACACTCCCTTAACAACTTATATAAACACACTAAAAGACATGTGTTATGTGTGACAGCACATCATAATAACTACTTAAAACCACATTATCATAAAATACCCCTAAAACAATACACGCCAACAACTCTCAGGAAACACACCTTATCATAAAATACCCCTAAAACAATACACGCCAACAACTCTCAGGAAACACACCTTATCATAAAATATCTCTAAAGACAATACATGTCAACAACTCTCAGGAAACACCTTATCATAAAATACCCCTAAAGACAATACATGTCAACAACTCTCAGGAAACACACCTAATCATAAATTACCCCTAAAGACAATACATGTCAACAACTCTCAGGAAACATACCTTTTCATAAAATACCCCTAAAGACTATACATGCCAACAACTCTCAGGAAACACACCTTATCATAAAATACCCCTAAAACAATACACGCCAACAACTCTCAGGAAACACACCTTTTCATAAAATACCCCTAAAGACAATACATGCCAACAACTCTCAGGAAACACACCTTATCATAAAATACCCCTAAAACAATACACGCCAACAACTCTCAGGAAACACACCTTATCATAAAATACCCCTAAAGACAATACACGTCAACAACTCTCAGGAAACACACCTTATCATAAAATACCCCTAAAGACAATACACGTCAACAACTCTCAGGAAACACACCTTATCATAAAAATCTAAACTTACAGAAAAGCACACTCTTTGTCAGAACTTCCATAGCTGAATGTCATCAGAATGTCAAATGGACTCTGAAATATTGAAGAACTGCGCATGTCACATATCACATCAAATAACAAAACAAGAGATCACATGTATAGTGATACTCTACATGTCAAACAATCACTTTTCATATCACAAGACAATGGCAAGAGAAGAATGAGGAGCCAAGATAAGTATCAATATTGTCATCATTTATTAACCTTTTATGCCAAGGTCATCATCATCATCGAGTGCCGTCACCGCAACGAAAGTTCGTAACCATGGAGCGCCATTCTGCTCTGTCTCTTGCTTTGATGGTGCAGGTTGTCATAGGCTGATTTGTCCATCTTTTAATGTTACTTGTCCATGTTAGTCTTGGTCTGCCTCTGCCTCTTTTACCTTGTATTTTCCCCTCCAGGATTACTTTTAGTAGGCTGTTGTGTCTTTTAACATGGCCCAAAAATGTCATTTGTCTTGTTTGAATTGTGTTTAGTACTTCTCTTTTTATTTTTAATTGTTTTAAGACTTCATCGTTTGTTTTCTTTTCTTTCATCCAATTCTACCTATTCTTCTGTATATCCACATTTCAAAGGCTTCAATTCTCTGTTCTGTTTTCTTGTCTAATGTCCATGTTTCTGCACCATATAGGAATATTGAGAAGATGTAACATTTTGCTATTCTTAGTTTTAGCCCTGGTGTTATTTGTTTTGATGTTAGTATGTTCTTCATGACATTAAAATTACTTTTTGCCATTCCTATTCTTTTGTTTATTTCAGTTGTACATTTTCCATCACTGGTTATAGTATGTCCAAGGTAGTTATAGTTCTGAACTGTCACCAGGCCTATTCCTTCAATTTTGACATCCATTTGTGGGTTTTGAGTATTTCCTTTGTTTATGATCATAGTTTTAGTCTTTTTGCCAAGGTCAGTTGATCAATATTCCTTACCAGGCAGGGTTCCTTAGTCTTTTCCTTTTTAATTTTGGACAATCATATTTTTCACAAAGATGATATTACTCAAGTGGATAAGACTGTTAATGTGCAAGTTGATGATAAGACTGTTAATGTGCAAGTTGATGAGAAGAATGTTAATGTGCAAGTTGATGATAAGAATGTTAATGTGCAAGTTGATGATAAGACTGTTAATGTGCAAGTTGATGATAAGACTGTTAATGTGCAAGTTGATGAGAAGAATGTTAATGTGCAAGTTGATGATAAGACTATTCACGTGATTCTCCATTTTCATATGCTAGAAATGGTACTTTACATTGTTCCTTTGATCTTTGCAGAAAAATATTGCAAATGTCACATCTTCCGATCAGAGTTTCTGGAACACATCTAGCATTTTCCTCTTTTCGTTTGTACTTTTTAAATAGAAAACTTCTCAACAGATATTTTTTTCTTTCTGAATTACTACCAAAGGAAGTTGGAGAATAGGTATGTACGATAGTTAAGAGGCACTACAAGAAGATGTTCTGGGGAACCTCTGTGACTCTGCTTTGCTATGATGAGGGTCAAACATGTACAAATTTGATAATTTAAAAAAATAATAATAATAAAAGGCAACTCTTACTCTATTCTGAAATCTGGCACCGAGAAGACTTGCCAGTCGGTAACCACAACTCCACTTCCAGACATCCTTCACCGAGGGAACTTTGTCCTCTTTCCCTGCGTACACATCCCTGCCAGTGACAACAGCAAATACAAATTATCGGAACACAACAAATATTTAACAGCCAATTATGTTACAAATAAATCCATGATTAAATGAACAGAAAGAAAACGAATATGAAACCAAACTGAGGGTAAAGTAATTTTTGTCTAGAACTCTCAGCTTGATTCTGCTCTTGCGGCTGGTGTAATGTTACTATATTTGATTATGCTCATGCTGCTGGTGTAATGTAACCATATTTGATTCTGCTCTTGTGGCTGGTGTAATGTTACTATATTTGATTCTGCTCTTGCTGCTGGTGTAATGTTACTATATTTGATTCTGCTCTTGTGGCTGGTGTAATGTTACTATATTTGATTCTGCTCTTGTGGCTGGTGTAATGTTACTATATTTGATTCTGCTCTTGTGGGTGGTGTAATGTTACTATATTTGATTCTGCTCTTGTGGCTGGTGTAATGTTACTATATTTGATTCTGCTCTTGTGGCTGGTGTAATGTTACTATATTTGATTCTGCTCTTGCGGCTGGTGTAATGTTACTATATTTGATTCTGCTCTTGTGGCTGGTGTAATGTTACTATATTTGATTCTGCTCTTGCTGCTGGTGTAATGTTACCATATTTGATTCTGCTCTTGCGGCTGGTGTAATGTTACCATATTTTATTCTGCTCTTGCTGCCGGTGTAATGTTACTATATTTGATTCTGCTCTTGTGGGTGGTGTAATGTTACTATATTTGATTCTGCTCTTGTGGCTGGTGTAATGTTACTATATTTGATTCTGCTCTTGTGGGTGGTGTAATGTTACTATATTTCATTCTGCTCTTGTGGCTGGTGTAATGTTACTATATTTGATTCTGCTCTTGCGGCTGGTGTAATGTTACTATATTTGATTCTGCTCTTGTGGCTGGTGTAATGTTACTATATTTGATTCTGCTCTTGTGGCTGGTGTAATGTTACTATATTTGATTCTGCTCTTGCTGCTGGTGTAATGTTACCATATTTTATTCTGCTCTTGCTGCCGGTGTAATGTTACTATATTTGATTCTGCTCTTGCAGAATCTCTCTCTTCATTTCTTAAATAATTTATAATCCAGAAAATATTCTTCCTGAGAACATGCATACATGGATAGATCAAATGCAGCAGATAAAGTGGGAGGGTGGATATTCATTAGTGTAAAAAGGAGTACTTAGAACAGACTGTCACAAACGGTGAGTAGTTCTAGCAGAGGCAGAAGATCTGATAACTGCAGTTGAAACCCTCTTGAATGAGAAAGAAGTTCTATGAGTGTGGCTACACTGGGAGACTGAAACGTCAGTTGTGTGAAGTTCTATGAGTGTTGCTACACTGGGGGACTAAAACATCATCTGTGTGAAGTTCTATGAGTGTGGCTACACTGGGAGACTGAAACGTCAGCTGTGTGAAGTTCTATGAGTGTGGCTACACTGGGGGACTAAAACATTAGCTGTGTGAAGTTCTATGAGTGTGGCTACACTGGGGGACTAAAACATCAGCTGTGTGAAATTCTATGAGTGTGGTTACACTGGAGGACTAAAACATCAGCTGTGTGAAGTTCTATGAGTGTGGTTACACTGGTGGACTAAAACATCAACCGTGTGAAGTTCTATGAGTGTGGTTACACTGGGGGACTGAAACATCAGCCGTGTGAAGTTCTATGAGTGTGGCTACACTGGGAGACTGAAACATCAGCTGTGTGAAGTTCTATGAGTGTGGCTACACTGGGAGACTGAAACATCAGCTGTGTGAATTTCTATGAGTGTGGCTACACTGGGGGACTAAAACATCAGCTGTGTGAAGTTCTATGAGTGTGGCTACACTGGGGGACTAAAACATCAGCTGTGTGAAGTTCTATGAGTGTGGCTACACTGGGGGACTAAAACATCAGCTGTGTGAAGTTCTATGAGTGTGGTTACACTGGGGGACTAAAACATCAGCCGTGTGAAGTTCTATGAGTGTGGTTACACTGTGGGACTAAAACATCAGCCGTGTGAAGTTCTATGAGTGTGGTTACACTGGGGGACTAAAACATCAGCCGTGTGAAGTTCTATGAGTGTGGTTACACTGGGGGACTAAAACATCAGCCGTGTGAAGTTCTATGAGTGTGGTTACACTGTGGGACTAAAACATCAGCCGTGTGAAGTTCTATGAGTGTGGTTACACTGGGGGACTAAAACATCAGCCGTGTGAAGTTCTATGAGTGTGGTTACACTGTGGGACTAAAACATCAGCCGTGTGAAGTTCTATGAGTGTGGCTACACTGGGGGACTGAAACATCAGCCGTGTGAAGTTCTGAGTGTGGCTACACTGGGGGACTAAAACATCAGCTGTGTGAAGTTCTATGAGTGTGGTTACACTGTGGGACTAAAACATCAGCCGTGTGAAGTTCTATGAGTGTGGCTACACTGGGGGACTAAAACATCAGCCGTGTGAAGTTCTATGAGTGTGGCTACACTGGAGGACTAAAACATCAGCTGTGTGAAGTTCTATGAGTGTGGCTACACTGGTGGACTAAAACATCAGCTGTGTGAAGTTCTGAGTGTGGCTACACTGGTGGACTAAAACATCAGCTGTGTGAAGTTCTGAGTGTGGCTACACTGGTGGACTAAAACATCAGCTGTGTGAAGTTCTGAGTGTGGCTACACTGTGGGACTAAAACATCAGCTGTGTGAAGTTCTGAGTGTAGCTACACTGGGGGACTAAAACATCAGCTGTGTGAAGTTCTGTATAGCTACAGTAGATGATCTATGCTAACTCTCAAGTATCTAAGCCAATCTTGACCCTTCCCAGTTGTCCATGTAACTCACTGCACTTCTACATATCTGGTGAATCAAGTGTTGTTAAACCATTTGTTTAACTTCGTCAGAGGTCAAGAGCTGGTGAACGAAAAAAAAAAACCATTTGTTTATTATGCTACAGTTAAATTTATTTATATTAAATCTGATGTACAAGACCAGGCAAGAACAGCACATATTTGGAAATACTTTGAACTTACGGATACTTCTTGTGTAGAAATATAAATAAGGCTTTTTGTCTGACAATGAAGGAGACTGGCAGGATCATAGAGCACTGTTGATCTGAGAACTGGTAGCCATCTTCCTGAACTTTATTAACAATCTGTAGAGAAAGACAAACAGTCAAACTGTCCTTGTTAATGGCAGCAATGTACTGTAATAGCATGTAATTATGACATAATGCTACATTATAAATGTAATATTGTTATAATTAATTCATCTTAATTATATTATTGTAGTACCTAATATTATAACCAGTTCAACAGAAATGTGGACACAAATAGAACAAATGTCCACCTGATATTATAACCAGTTCAACAGAAATGTGAACACTTATAGAACAAATGTCCACCTGATATTATAACTTGTTCAACAACATCTAAAGCCTTGTGATAGATACCTGTACATGATTAGCATGGTAATGACAATCACAAAATCACAATTTCTGTACACCTGCCTGTAAATCACGTGATGTGTTTCAGGGAGATGATAGACAAAGATTGTGTTTACCTCCCTCAAATGGCTGGTGTTGGTGTGTACCAGTAGAACTTATTGTGTTTAGAAATGTCTGGTGTTGGTGTGTACCAGTAGAACTTACTGTGTTTAGAAATGTCTGGTGTTGGTGTGTACCAGTAGAACTTACTGTGTTTAGAAATGGCTGGTGTTGGTGTGTACCAGTAGAACTTACTGTGTTTAGAAATGGCTGGTGTTGGTGTGTACCAGTAGAACTTACTGTGTTTAGAAATGTCTGGTGTTGGTGTGTACCAGTAGAACTTACTGTGTTTAAAAATGTCTGGTGTTGGTGTGTACCAGTAGAACTTACTGTGTTTAGAAATGGCTGGTGTTGGTGTGTACCAGTAGAACTTACTGTGTTTAGAAATGTCTGGTGTTGGTGTGTACCAGTAGAACTTACTGTGTTTAGAAATGACTGGTGTTGGTGTGTACCAGTAGAACTTACTGTGTTTAAAAATGTCTGGTGTTGGTGTGTACCAGTAGAACTTACTGTGTTTAGAAATGGCTGGTGTTGGTGTGTACCAGTAGAACTTACTGTGTTTAGAAATGTCTGGTGTTGGTGTGTACCAGTAGAACTTACTGTGTTTAGAAATGACTGGTGTTGGTGTGTACCAGTAGAACTTACTGTGTTTAGAAATGGCTGGTGTTGGTGTGTACCAGTAGAACTTACTGTGTTTAGAAATGTCTGGTGTTGGTGTGTACCAGTAGAACTTACTGTGTTTAGAAATGACTGGTGTTGGTGTGTACCAGTAGAACTTACTGTGTTTAAAAATGTCTGGTGTTGGTGTGTACCAGTAGAACTTACTGTGTTTAGAAATGACTGGTGTTGGTGTGTACCAGTAGAACTTACTGTGTTTAGAAATGGCTGGTGTTGGTGTGTACCAGTAGAACTTACTGTGTTTAGAAATGGCTGGTGTTGGTGTGTACCAGTAGAACTTACTGTGTTTAGAAATGGCTGGTGTTGGTGTGTACCAGTAGAACTTACTGTGTTTAGAAATGTCTGGTGTTGGTGTGTACCAGTAGAACTTACTGTGTTTAGAAATGGCTGGTGTTGGTGTGTACCAGTAGAACTTACTGTGTTTAGAAATGGCTGGTGTTGGTGTGTACCAGTAGAACTTACTGTGTTTAGAAATGGCTGGTCAGCAAACTTCTGGAGAATACCCAGGCAGCCTGGACAAGGGCAGACAGTGACTGAGTTTGTTGATCTCTGGTCTTCTGGAAGAAGAAGTCTTTCAATTTCCTACAAAAATAACAAACTATATTTTAACAAATAACAAATTTTGTATTTGATCAAAAGACAAACCCTATATTTTAACAAATTTTGTATTTGAACAAAAGACAAACCCTATATTTTAACAAATGACAAATTTTGTATTTGAACAAAAGACAAACCCTATATTTTAACAAATGACAAATTTTGTATTTGAACAAAAGACAAACCCTATATTTTCATCATCATTGAGTGCCGTCTCCGCAACGAAGGTTGGCTACCATGGAGCGCCATTTTGCTCTATCTCTTGCTTTGATGGTGCAGGTTGTCATCAGTTGATTTGTCCATCTTTTGATGTTACTCGTCCATGTTAATCTTGGTCTGCCTCTGCCTCTTTTACCTTGTATTTTCCCCTCCAGATCACTTTCAGTAGGCTGTTGTGTCTTTTAACATGGCCTAAGAATCGCATTTGTCTTGTTCTAATTGTGTTCAGAAGTTCTCTTTTCATTTTTAGTTGTTTAAGACTTTGTCGTTTGTTTTCTTTTCCTTCCATCCAATTCTACCTATTCTTCTATATATCCACATTTCAAAGGCTTCATTCTCTGTTCTGTTTTCTTGTCTAATGTCCATGTTTCAGCACCATATAGGAATATTGAGAAGATGTAACATTTTGCTATTCTTAGTTTTAGCTCTGGTGTTATTTGTTTTGATGTTAGTATGTCCTTCATGACATTAAAATTACTTTTTGCCATTCCTATTCTTTTGTTTATTTCAGTTGTACATTTTCCATCACTGGTTATAGTATGTCCAAGGTAGTTATAGTTCTGAACTGTCTCAAGGTCTATTCCTTCAATTTTGATATCCACTTGTGGGTTTTGAGTATTTTCTTTGTTTATGATCATAGTTTTAGTCTTTTTGATATTCATATCTAGTCCATATTTTTTGCTTGTCGTGTTTATTTCATTAAGTAATTGTTGTAGGTCTTTAGGATTTTCTGCTAGTAGAACAGTATCGTCAGCATATCTTAGGTTATTGATTATCTTTCCATTAATTTGTAGGCCTGGCATCTCTATGATGTTTTATTTTATATTTTAACAAATGATAAATTCTGTATTTGAACAAAAGACAAACCCAATATTTTAATAAATTCTGTATTTGAACAAAAAAACAAACCCTATATTTAACAAATTCTGTATTTGAACAAAAAAACAAACCCTATAATTTAACAAATGACAAACTTTGTATTTGAACAAAAGACAAACCCTATATTTTAACAAATGACAAACTCTGTATTTGAACAAAAGACAAACCCTATATTTTAACAAATGACAAACTCTGTATTTGAACAAAAGACAAACCCTATATTTTAACAAATGACAAACTCTGTATTTGAACAAAAGACAAACTCTATATTTGAACAAAAGACAAAATCTGTATATGAATACAAATAAATGTTGCATTTGAACAAAAGACACAATCAACAGCTGAGCATAAGATAAGGTCACTTACTCTCTCATGCTGAAACATTGAATACAGTGTCAAAGCTGCTGATGATTCTGCTACAAGTTCAAAACTTGGAAAGACATTCTCATTTTATTCCATAATACCTGTATGCCTTACTTATTGTCAGTCTTCTTTCACGCACACTTTTTTTTTTTTTTGTCAATCGTAATTATTCAAAGAAAGCACTGGTCAGCACAAAGAGGTCGGATTCGATCCCAACCAACGGCTTCTGGGTTCACCCAGCCTTTAATGGGTACTAGATTTTTTTCTGAGAAAAGTAAAGCGGCACGGGCATAATACCGACCACTTTACCCCAAAATAATGTGCCGAAGGTCTGTAAAATTTATGGTCACTAACACCATATTCCCTAGACGCCACTTGGTGTGATGGGGGTACTTTACTTTTCTTTTTACTGGTCAGCACCAGACTGTTGTACCATACAGTTTGTCCTCAAATATGGCTTGCATAAGAAAAGTGATATATTCCCTGAAATGTCTAACGTTTGATGTTTCCTTCATTCTTTAAGACTCTAACTGATTACCAGATTTGTCTTTTTCTGTGTTCAAATTTAAGTTTACTCTCTTTTTTTCTTCTAACAGCTGCATGATTTAATTTATTTGTGTACAGCTATTAGTAGCTATAAATAGGATGTTTTCTCCCGCTTTTATTTCTGACTTCATTCAGCTTGTTTTCAAGCTCTTGTGGTTTCTCTATCAGGTAGGGTTTGTAATCTTTCTCCTGCATCCAAGTGGAGATTGACTTAGGGCTGCCTGTAGCAATGCTTTGTTGAGACTTTCAATCAGTGAATTAATGTTGTCTTGTGTGAACTGATGGCATTGTCAATTTGCCACCCTTGGCTTTCTTATATTTCCAGCTTTGTTTCCTTAGCTGGGAACATAATCATGTTTATCTCTAACTTGATTGGTCTATAAACTAGTTCCTGGACTCACAACATGCGAGTCCTGACACCCTTTGAAATAAGTTATAAATACAATTGTCCTGTATGACAGGTAGAACAATCAATCATCCATTAGAATCATACATCCTTTACCTCTAGTGAGAGTTTATAAATAGCTGGCTTGAACCCACCAAGAAGCCGCAGGATACATCGTGGGCAGCAACCAACAGTATGCAGATCAGATGCTATCTGTCGAGCCTCTTCAGCTGAACTTGTGAAAAGATCCCATTCATCCATCTGAATAAAGGGAACACAACTCAAGATGTAGTAAAAGCCATCTGATATTTTCACCGCAAATTTTATACAAGAATCAAAGTATCAATCTGCTGCTATCTTCAACAATCATGAGCTCACGACCACACACAATAACACAAAACTTCAAGACAGTCTACAGCAAACCAATGGAAAGCTTCTTACATCAAAGAAGCAATCATCAGTCATGTAAAAACTCTGTATACTGAGTCTCACAAACTAAGATCACCCCACAAAACAAGAGCCCCCATGAAGGAAGCAGCTCCATCTGCCCACAAACAGAAGGTACATGTTCTACAATATAAGGGAGTAAAGACATCAAGATGCACCAAGATGCATAGAGATGCGAAGCTGCTGTAAAGCTGATGATAATGACAATTTTTAAAGAAAGGAAGAAAAAGTGTTATGGTAACAGGCTTACATGGTAATTAACAAAACAAAAGGTTTTCCAGCTGAAGGCCTACTTGATTGAAACGTCAACTTTTGTTTTGTTAATTACCACATAAAGCTGTTACCATACCACTTTTTCTTCCTTTTTTCTACAATATAACCTATAGGACACAGTCAGAGGTGGAATAGAGAATAAAGAAAACAAAAACCCCAAACAAACAACAGGACAGCATTTTTGGGTACTGGATTGGCTTCCTTTAACCTCATGGCCTGATTGGTTTGTATATTTTCAGATCCACTAGGGAGAGGAAGTTATGATCTTGATCAGTTATGGTTCACTGATCCTGGCAGAAGCAGTCAGCTATAAGTCACTGATTACTTTCAGCCCATAAACCATTTGCAGTGTTGGTATGGGATTTAAAAAAAAAGAAGATATTCCTGTTATTTCAAGTTGTCACAGCCTTGAAAAATCTGCTTTGTAAAAGTAATATTAGATCATACTACCATACTCATACTACCATACTTGATTGGAGAGTAAAATAGCTAGAAGAATGAGAGTGTGAGACTCTGCATGCCAATGGAAAGTTACGTGTAAAGTATCTTTAATAACTCTGATAATTTTCATCTACCCTTCTTTGCTTGCATTGAATAGGTAACTTGAGGCTTAATTTGAACAGAGTTACTGAGAGTATCACAATATTACTATACTCTCTCTCTATACTTATTATTGTAGCAACTGATTGACAAGCAATTATGTAAAACAACTATTGACTGTCCCTGACTATCACAATGGAAGAAGAATTGTCAAAAATATACATATTAAATTATATATATAAAAGTAAAGTAAAGGTTCCCTTCATGTCCATGACCGTAGCACATTTTTAGGTGATATGGTCGATATCACGTCAGGCCACCTTTACTTCCTAGAAAAGTCTTTGTTACCCATTTTTTTAGACTGGGTGGGGTGAACCCCAGAGCTTTTTATCTGCCTGAAAAAACATTTGCCTCTTCTGGGGATCGGACTCAGAGCCTTCTGATGATGAAGCAAGCACACTAACCACGCACACTAACCACGCACACTAACCACGCACACTAACCACTCATCGAGTATTGTTGAAAACTTTGGATTTCCTTTGACATCTGCCATTCTTCATTCTATGCAAAGCTAAACAAGCAAGCAGTAAAGAAGAGTGAATCATAGGAGGAAGAGGTAAGTTTTACAGCACTCAGAAAAAAATGACAAATAAACAACAGAAAAAAACAAAAGAAATCCTGCTTTGGACCATATATTGTTTTTTTTGTTGTTGATTATTTGTCATTTTTTCTGAGTGCTGTAAACTGCTGTAAAACATACATCTTCCTCCTATGATTCACTGAATTATCGCCTCGGAAGTTTCCCTCTATAATATATTCACTTATTATTATTTGTCTCCAGTAAAGAACAAGGAGCCGCACAAGCTCAGTGGTTAGTGAACTGGACTACAAAGGACAAGAGGTAGGGTCCGATCCCAATCGACAACTTCTGGATTCACCCAGCCTTAAATGAGTACCGGATTTTTTCTGGGAAAGTAAAGCGGCATGGGCGTAATACCGACCACTTTGCCCAAAAAATCATGTACCGAAGGTCTGTAACATTTATGGTCACTAACACCATATTCCCTATACGCCACTTGGCATGACGGGCCACTTGCATGACGGGGGCTCTTTACTTTGTTTTTTACTCCAGTAATGAATAGTAGTTCAGTTAGTTTTTGAACGTTGAGGACTGCAATAGGGTAGAACTGCTAGTTTAGTGTCTTTTTGCTAAATGAGGAGTGATCTTCCATGATTGTCAGCACATTTTTAAATGTATCAACTACTTCTAGTATTTGTGCATTTAATTTTATCTTTTTCAACAAGGTTTAGGATAAGGTTATATGCCTAACCCTAAACTAGGGGTCTTTTGTCTAATGACAGATCAGAGAACGTCAAAATAAAGTGCAAGGGGGCGATACTCTGAGTAGAATGACGCTAAACTAGGACTTTGCCATCAGTTACTCAAGTTACTGCTATTTACGATACATGAAAGTTTACAACCGCAACCCTATAGTTCTCAGGTTCTGTCCTAGCGTGTTTTGACACTTGACGTGCGTTGTGCTTGTCATAATGTAGTATTATAAGTAAGCTTAAACTAATGAGTAAACACACTTTTTTTTTGTTTAAAATAACACGAGTGAAGAGTGAGTGTGAGTTACCGTGCCGGTTGTTAGTTAAGTTAAGTAGAATCAGAGTGTGAGAACGAGAATGGATGGATGATCCGATGCAGCATGATGCACATGCTTGTAGAGACAAGAGTAGGAGACTTAAAGTAACAAAAGAAACAGTAAAGTTATAAACACTAGACAATGAGACGTCCCACAACAGACTCTCTCTACACTGACTAGTGACTCAAGTGACTGTCTCTGTGAGACATCGCCGGTGAAGACACCGGCCCGGCACCCACTCAACTGAAACTGAACTTGCCCTGCTGCAAATAAAAAAACTAAGACTAAAGTCTTAAAATGTAATTATATATAAACAGCGCATACGTTCTGGAGAAATGGGTGAACTAGCTATCTACGTAATGTATATTGCATTAAATGCATCCAGCGAAACACTTAATAGCGACATTTAAAAGGTGTGGTTGATGACAACAAGCAACGTTTGGACTTACAGTGACCGCCGACATGTTGAACTTGTGAGACAACTAAAAACTCGAACCGACGGCCAGTATCTACCTCATCACATATCTTGTTCTTTACGAAATAATGTTTATCATTCTTGATCTCGCGCCGTTAGAAGGTCTCATAGGCCAAGGCTATTGGATTGTGCTGTTCTGAAACAGCTATGCCATGCTACCCTAGAATTGTCTTTAATGGGATTACTGTGACCACAAATCACTCTCCATGTGTGTGCCACATATTTACACCCCAGAAAGAATACTGAATATAACAACATCATATGCCGTCTGTGATATTAATGACCACAGACCAGAGCCTCCAGTATGATTGATACAACTGTTGCACCAAGCACTTCATCAGCAGAGCCAGATCTATGGAATGTTAATCTGACATTGTTCTTGAATGATATCCAAGGTAATGAGACATCAGAATCGTGTGGCGGCAGCTACAAGAAGGGAGCGGAGAACATCAAGTTCTGCTTCTATAAAGGAGACTTGTCTTGCTATCCCAGAATTGCCTTAAATGGGATCACTGTAGTTGAAAACTTCTCCTCTTGTGTAAACTACACATTCACATCTAAGAGTGAATCAGTGAAGGTCACAAAATCATATTCTCTCTGTGGTTTTACTAACTACAGGTCATGTGGCTTCTGTTGGATTGGAAATGATAACTTACCACCACTGTGTGTCTATATGTTTGGAACTGGAGTCATCAATGACGGCCTAACATCATCAAGTGCTATGACGATCATCATTTTCGGGAGGACGTGAACTCCCATGGTGTATGGTGGATAGGCGGCAGGAACCATTGAAGGCTATGTCTGAAAAGTGTTCCTTCTTGCAGTTTCCTCATATTCCAAGTCCGGCTTGTTGCAGGAGCTACTGAGTTAAGTGCTCTGTGCACACCGTGAGCTGTGTGTCTCATCCGTTTTGATCCTGCTTCGATATCCCGCTTGTTTACGATGAATGATGATATCGTATGACGGGGAACAGTTGGCTGTGTTCACTTTCTGCGCGGTTTCGCCTTATGTCTTTTGGCGTGTGCTGAGACTGCTACGATGGGGACTACAGTTACCTTTCTTTGTTTGGGAGATGAATTAGTAATTCGGATGATTCCACTGGCACGGGCGGTTGAGCAATTATGGATTTTAATTCGTTTGCTGTGAAACCGAGGCCTTCTATAACCAATAACCAATAGGCCAAGGCTTGCAGTTTTTTCGCCATCCATCTCTATTCTGGGCGGGATGTTCCATCTTATTTAAGTCTGCCAATTATAATACCTGCCAATTTTGCTTCTCTTTTCTATATCCTGATGTTTCCCGTAGAAGAACCTGTTTTGGAATTCTCTTCTTGTCTCTTCTCTTTGTGCGTACATGTCTGTGTTTGTCACATCTCATATTCTTGTGTGTGCATGGCTATGTAAGTCACATCTCATATCTTTGTGTGTGCATGCCTATGTTAGCCATATCTTATATCTTTGTGTGTTTGTCTATGTTAAGTATGTGTCATATCTTTGTGTGTGCATGTCTAAGTCAGTCATATCTCATATCTTTATGTCTATGTTAGTCATGTGTCATACATCTTGATGTGTGTCAGTGTTAGTCATGGCTCGTATCGCTGTGCACTTGTCTGTGTTAGTCACATCTCATATCTTTGTGTATGCATGTCTGTGTTAGTCACCTCTAGTGACTCGGGCAGATGGTGCTCGTAAACCTGGGAGGGCCGACCATCTAAGGGCAGAATCCCCCTACAGAAAAGACAATCTGCTGCCTTGCAGGAAGATTGGGGACAATCAAAGACTAAGGAAAGCAAACCTGAACAAATGCTGGCTGAAATCGGATGCACTGGGCCACTGGCGCAGAACACAGTGCAACGTATTAACGGGTGTTCAGTCAGAGTGGATCTGACGGACTCTAAATGTGACGTTCTGTCTGTGGGAGCGATCAACACACTTAACCTGACAGCTGACTTCATGTGGGAGTCTGGAATCCTACTCTGACTGAGTCCTGATCGCAGAGAGAGAGAGAGAGAGAGAGAGAGTCTCTTCTCAGCACATGTTCGACAAATGTTATGTCCACCTTCCTTCTTTAATTGTAGACGAGATCTTTAGTTACATGGTCATTGCTTAAAGATAACTTAGACAATGAAAAAGAGCTATGAAAACATATTAAAAGATGTAAACTTTAAATAGAACTGGCTTATAAACACCATTCACTGGCTTATAAACACCATTCACTGGCTTATAAACACCATTCACTGGCTTATAAACACCATTCACTGGCTTATATACACCATTCATTGGCTTATAAACACCATTCTACAGAGGAAATTTGAATACGATCATCATCAAGTACCGGGCCTACTGGCGTAGGTTATCATGTCTCTCCACAACTTTCGATCTCGGCAGCTATTTATCATTTCTGTTGTTGACCTTCTGCCAAGCCATTCTCTTAAGCTGTCTGTTATTTTTTTCTCTTTGCTTCCCTCTATCTCTTCGTCCCTCAATTTTTCCAGTTGTTACAATATATTCCAGTTGTTCTCTTCTCATTATATGGTCAAAAAATGATGATTGTTTCTTCCTAATATTGGAAATTAGCTCTCTTTTTGCTTTAACCTCTCTCAGAACATCTTCATTACTCCTCTTAGCTGTCCATGATACTTTCAACATTCTTCTGTAAACCACATTTCTACAGACTCCAGTGACTCCAGAATACGATAGCCACGTCAAAATACACAGTGGGCTAGAAAAAACAATATTGGAAGACATGGTTGCTAGGCGAAGCATCAGGGACAGACCAAGAGGAAGGTGGTCTCAAGATATCAAGGAGACTTTGAACATAGCAACAGAAGAAGTTGGAGAAAGGAGAGTTGTGAAAAATAGGTACAACCAGCCTATGCCACTGTACACTGGACAATATGACTACAAAACATGTTCTACAGGATTGCCCCCAGTACACAGACCTGAGAAGAGCAATGTGGTCCACGCCCACCTCCCTGGAAGAAAAACTATATGGGGCAATCGGTTCGCTTAAACAGACAGCTGACTTCATGAGAGAGTCTGGAATCCTACTCTGATTGAGTCTTGATCGCAGAGAGAGAGAGAAAGATCAGGCTAGAGACATAGATTCTTTCAGATTGGCTGTGGTGAATGTAACGTTCTGTGGGAGATCTGACAACCGACATAAATTCTTTAAGACGGGCTGTGGTGCATGCAACGTTCTGTGAGAGAGCTAGCTAGAGACAGAGATTCTTTCAGACGGGCTGTGGTGAATTCAACGTTCTGTGGGAGATCTGGCTAGAGACAGAGATTCTTTCAGACGGGCTGTGGTGAATGCATGGTTCTGTGAGAGAGCTAGCTAGAGACAGAGATTCTTTCAGACGGGCTGTGGTGAATTCAACGTTCTGTGAGAGAGCTAGCTAGAGACAGAGATTCTTTCAGACGGGCTGTGGTGAATTCAACGTTCTGTGAGAGATCTGGCTAGAGACAGAGATTCTTTCAGACGGGCTGTGGTGAATTCAACGTTCTGTGAGAGAGCTAGCTAGAGACAGAGATTCTTTCAGACGGGCTGTGGTGAATTCAACGTTCTGTGAGAGATCTGGCTAGAGACAGAGATTCTTTCAGACGGGCTGTGGTGAATGTAACGATCTGTGAGAGATCTGGCTAGAGACAGAGATTCTTTCAGACGGGCTGTGGTGAATGCATGGTTCTGTGAGAGACAGAATGCATGGTTCTGTGAACCTTATAAACAGTGCGGGGACAGTTTCCTATATGACATTTAGAAGCCTCGGTGACTGAGTGGTTAGTGTACTAACTTCCTGATCAGACAGGTTCAGGGACAGTTTCCTATATGACATTTAGAAGCCTCGGTGACAGAGTGGTTAGTGTACTAACTTCCTGATCAGACAGGTTCAGGGACAATTTCCTATATAACATTTAGAAGCTTCGGTGACTGAGTGGTTAGTGTACTAACTTCCTGATCAGACAGGTTCAGGGACAGTTTCCTATATGACATTTAGAAGCCTCGGTGACTGAGTGGTTAGTGTACTAACTTCCTGATCAGACAGGTTCAGGGACAGTTTCCTATATAACATTTAGAAGCCTCGGTGACAGAGTGGTTAGTGTACTAACTTCCTGATCAGACAGGTCCAGGGACAGTTTCCTATATGACATTTAGAAGCCTCGGTGACTGAGTGGTTAGTGTACTAACTTCCTGATCAGACAGGTCCAGGGACAGTTTCCTATATACCATTTAGAAGCCTCGGTGACTGAGTGGTTAGTGTACTAACTTCCTGATCAGACAGGTCCAGGGACAGTTTCCTATATAACATTTAGAAGCCTCGGTGACAGAGTGATTAGTGTACTAACTTCCTGATCAGACAGGTCCAGGGACAGTTTCCTATATGACATTTAGAAGCCTCGGTGACTGAGTGGTTAGTGTACTAACTTCCTGATCAGACAGGTCCAGGGACAGTTTCCTATATAACATTTAGAAGCCTCGGTGACTGGGTGGTTAGTGTACTAACTTCCTGATCAGACAGGTTCAGGACAGTTTCCTATATAACATTTAGAAGCCTCGGTGACTGAGTGGTTAGTGTACTAACTTCCTGATCAGACAGGTTCAGGGACAGTTTCCTATATGACATTTAGAAGCCTCGGTGACTGGGTGGTTAGTGTACTAACTTCCTGATCAGACAGGTTCAGGGACAGTTTCCTATATGACATTTAGAAGCCTCGGTGACTGAGTGGTTAGTGTACTAACTTCCTGATCAGACAGGTCCAGGGACAGTTTTCCTATATACCATTTAGAAGCCTCGGTGACTGAGTGGTTAGTGTACTAACTTCCTGATCAGACAGGTCCAGGGACAGTTTCCTATATAACATTTAGAAGCCTCGGTGACAGAGTGATTAGTGTACTAACTTCCTGATCAGACAGGTCCAGGGACAGTTTCCTATATGACATTTAGAAGCCTCGGTGACTGAGTGGTTAGTGTACTAACTTCCTGATCAGACAGGTCCAGGGACAGTTTCCTATATAACATTTAGAAGCCTCGGTGACTGGGTGGTTAGTGTACTAACTTCCTGATCAGACAGGTTCAGGGACAGTTTCCTATATAACATTTAGAAGCCTCGGTGACTGAGTGGTTAGTGTACTAACTTCCTGATCAGACAGGTTCAGGGACAGTTTCCTATATGACATTTAGAAGCCTCGGTGACTGGGTGGTTAGTGTACTAACTTCCTGATCAGACAGGTCCAGGGACAGTTTCCTATATGACATTTAGAAGCCTCGGTGACTGAGTGGTTAGTGTACTAACTTCCTGATCAGACAGGTCCAGGGACAGTTTCCTATATGACATTTAGAAGCCTCGGTGACTGAGTGGTTAGTGTACTAACTTCCTGATCAGACAGGTTCAGGGACAGTTTCCTATATGACATTTAGAAGCCTCGGTGACTGAGTGGTTAGTGTACTAACTTCCTGATCAGACAGGTTCAGGGACAGTTTCCTATATGACATTTAGAAGCCTCGGTGACTGAGTGGTTAGTGTACTAACTTCCTGATCAGACAGGTTCAGGGACAGTTTTCCTATATGACATTTAGAAGCCTCGGTGACTGAGTGGTTAGTGTACTAACTTCCTGATCAGACAGGTCCAGGGACAGTTTCCTATATAACATTTAGAAGCCTCGGTGACTGGGTGGTTAGTGTACTAACTTCCTGATCAGACAGGTCCAGGGACAGTTTCCTATATGACATTTAGAAGCCTCGGTGACTGGGTGGTTAGTGTACTAACTTCCTGATCAGACAGGTCCAGGGACAGTTTCCTATATGACATTTAGAAGCCTCGGTGACTGGGTGGTTAGTGTACTAACTTCCTGATCAGACAGGTCCAGGGACAGTTTCCTATATGACATTTAGAAGCCTCTTGACTGAGTGGTTAGTGTACTAACTTCCTGATCAGACAGGTCCAGGGACAGTTTCCTATATGACATTTAGAAGCCTCGGTGACTGAGTGATTAGTGTACTAACTTCCTGATCAGACAGGCCCGGGTTCGATACCCAGAAATTACGATTTTATTTTTACCGATAAGGTTCTGGGATTCACCCAGCCTCTAAAAATAAATTAGTACCAGAGATTTTTCTTGGGGAGGGTGAGAGGCGACCTGGCTTGATACTGACCACACATTCCAAAATGTGTTGTGGTCATGGAACAACGTATATCCCATTACGTCTGGCGAGGTCTGGAGAGTACCTTTATTTATATGACATATATTTCAACAAGTTGCAAGCCGTTGTCAACAATAGAAACATTTGTTGCTGCCGAGTCGACATAACAGTACGTCGGAAACATCCATATCGACTTTCTTCTTCTTAATCCTCTGAACTTCGGTCGGAGCATAGCACACTCACAAGAGATCTCCATCTATCATAGAACACTCACAAGAGATCTCCATCTATCATAGCATACTCACAAGAGATCTCCATCTATCATAGCATACTCACAAGAGATCTCCATCTATCATAGCATACTCACAAGAGATCTACATCTATCATAGAATACTCACAAGAAATCTCCATCTATCATAGAATACTCACAAGAAATCTCCATTTATCATAGAACACTCACAAGAAATCTCCATCTATCGTACACACTCACAAGAAATCTCAATCTATCATAGCATACTCACAAGAAATCTTCATCTATCATAGCATACTCACAAGAAATCTCCATCTATCATATAATACTCACACGAGATCTCCATCTGTCATACAATACTCACAAGAAATCTCCATCTATCATAGCATACTCACAAGAAATCTCCATCTATCATAGCATACTCACAAGAAAACTCCATCTATCATAGAATACTCACAAGAGATCTCCATCTATCATAGAATACTCACAAGAGATCTCCATCTATCATAGAATACTCACAAGAGATCTCCATCTATCATAGAATACTCACATGAGATCTCCATCTATCGTAGCACACTCACAAGAAATCTCAATCTATCATAGCATACTCACAAGAAATCTTCATCTATTATAGCATACTCACAAGAAATCTCCATCTATCATATAATACTCACACGAGATCTCCATCTATCATACAATACTCACAAGAAATCTCCATCTATCATAGCATACTCACAAGAAATCTCCATCTATCATAGCATACTCACAAGAAAACTCCATCTATCATAGAATACTCACAAGAGATCTCCATCTATCATAGAATACTCACAAGAGATCTCCATCTATCATAGAATACTCACAAGAAATCTCCATCTATCATAGCACACTCACAAGAGATCTCCATCTATCATAGCTCACTCACACGAGATCTCCATCTATCATAGCACACTCACAAGAGATCTCCATCTATCATAGCACACTCACAAGAGATCTCCATCTATAATAGCACACTCACAAGAGATCTCCATCTATCATAGCATACTCACAAGAGATCTCCATCTATCATATAACACTCACAAGAGATCTCCATCTATCATAGAACACTCACAAGATATCTCCATCTATCATAGCACACTCACAAGAGATCTCCATCTATCATAGCACACTCACAAGAGATCTCCATCTATCATAGAACACTCACAAGCACAAGAGATCTCAATCTATCATAGCACACTCACAAGAAATCTCCATCTATCATAGAATACTCACAAGAGATCTCCATCTATCATAGCACACTCACAAGAGATCTCCATCTATCATAGAACACTCACAAGAGATCTCCATCTACCATAGAACACTCACAAGAAATCTCCATCTATCATAGAACACTCACAAGAGATCTCCATCTATCATAGCACACTCACAAAAGATCTCCATCTATCATAGAACACTCACAAGAGATCTCCATCTATCATAGAACACTCACAAGAAATCTCCCATCTATCATAGATCACTCACAAGAAATCTCCATCTATATTAGAACACTCACAAGAAATCTCCATCTATCATAGAACACTCACAAGAAATCTCCATCTATCATAGACCACTCACAAGAAATCTCCATCTATCATAGAATACTCACAAGAAATCTCCATTTATCATAGAACACTCACAAGAAATCTACATCTATCATAACACACTCACAAGCAATCTCCATCTATCATAGCATACTCACAAGAAATCTTCATCTATCATAGCATACTCACAAGAAATCTCCATGTATCATATAATACTCACACGAGATCTCCATCTATCATACAATACTCACAAGAAATCTCAATCTATCATAGCATACTCACAAGAAATCTCCATTATCATAGCATACTCACAAGAAATCTCCATCTATCATAGAATACTCACAAGAGATCTCCATCTATCATATAATACTCACACGAGATCTCCATCTATCATAGAATACTCACAAGAGATCTCCATCTATCATAGAATACTCACAAGAGATCACCATCTATCATAGAACACTCACAAGAGATCTCCATCTATCATAGCACACTCACAAGAGATCTCCATCTATCATAGAATACTTACAAGAGATCTCCATCTATCAGAGCACACTCACAAGAGATCTCCATCTATCATAGCACACTCACAAGAGATCTCCATCTATCATAGCATACTCACAAGAGATCTCCATCTATCATAGAACACTCACAAGAGATCTCCATCTATCATAGCACACTCACAAGAGATCTCCATCTATCATAGCACACTCACAAGAGATCTCCATCTATCATAGCACACTCACAAGAGATCTCCATCTATCATAGAACACTCACAAGCACAAGAGATCTCAATCTATCATAGCACACTCACAAGAAATCTCCATCTATCATAGAATGCTCACAAGAGATCTCCATCTATCATAGCACACTCACAAGAGATCTCCATCTATCATAGAACACTCACAAGAGATCTCCATCTACCATAGAACACTCACAAGAGATCTCCATCTATCATAGAACACTCACAAGAGATCTCCATCTATCATAGCACACTCACAAGAGATCTCCATCTATCATAGAACACTCACAAGAGATCTCCATCTATCATAGAACACTCACAAGAAATCTCCATCTATCATAGATCACTCACAAGAAATCTCCATCTATCAAATAACACTCACAAGAAATCTCCATCTATCATAGAACACTCACAAGAAATCTCCATCTATCATAGACCACTCACAAGAAATCTCCATCTATCATAGCACACTCACAAGAGATCTCAGTTTATCATAGAATACTCACAAGAGATCACAATCTATCATAGCACACTCACAAGAGATCTCCATCTATCATAGAACACTCACAAGAAATCTCCATCTATCATAGCACACTCGCAAGAGATCTCCATCTATCATAGCACACTCACAAGAGATCTCCATCTATCATAGAACACTCACAAGAAATCTCCATCTACCATAGCACACTCACAAGAGATCTCCATCTATCATAGCACACTCACAAGAGATCTCCATCTATCATAGAATACTCACAAGAGATCACAATCTATCATAGCACACTCACAAGAGATCTCCATCTATCATAGCACACTCACAAGAGATCTCCGTCCAATCCGGCCTGGAACAAGCACGGACAACTCTCGCCAGGACCTGCCAGCCTCTTTCATTTCTTCATGTGTTGTCCGTCGCCATGTCCCCAATGGCTTGCCACTTCTTCATTTGCCAGGTAGTGCCCATTTCCAAGGTCTTCTTTGATGTCTTGATTTATGTTTTTAATGCCTGATCTTCTGGTGACACTAAGTTTCTCGTTTCTGGCTGTGCCCATCTTAACTTCCATATCTTTCATCCGAAAGAGTGACGTGGACTCATGGTTGTCAAAGTCCTTGACCCTTCCCACACATCTCGGAGGGCATTGATGACGTCTGCCCGATCTATTGGTTGACCGTTTTCAATGACAGCGCAGCTAGCCAACCTGTCTGCAAGATTTATCCAATTTCTGGAGTCTGCTGGGATTGGGATGGTGGTTGTGGTCTATTTATAACTTAGAAGATCTAGTGTCAGGGTGAACGGATTCGTTAAAAATATGGCAAAACAATAATAATAATAAAAACAAACAAAGTCTGAAATCCAATGGCTACGCATTTATTCGTCATATCACGCGCTGCAAACAGAACGTTGGTTACCAAGCAACAAACCGGTAAACAAAACGGCAACATGTATATTGACGTCCATCTCTAACTGGCAGAATAGTCGGCGTCAGGTCTAGCTTGAGCTCGCGCCATTGCCTCTATCATGTATTGATTGTACATAGCCTGCCAGTACTGAGCGACGGCATACTGATGTTGCAAGGCCAACGTGTGGTATGGGTAGGTGGACGCTCCTGGTGGCATGTTTGGCCAGTGGTCAGGCTGGCTGTTGTGGTGTGAAGGGGCTGGCGCGCTGATGTTCTGAGAAGGTTGTCTGGGATCATCCAAGTGATCTCCGCTTGATTGACTCGGTGTCGGCCCCTTGTTAGAGTGTTTCTGTGACGTCAGGTTCTGGTTGTCGTGAAGCTCATCACTAAGCCTGTTTAGAAGGGTCAAGAACGATAGAACCGATAGTGGAAATCGTCACGGCATAAAGACATTACAGTCACGGACATTAGAAATACCAAGAGAGAGACGGTGGCAGTACGGATAACCATCTTGATTCCAAGAAGTGAAGATCTCGGTAATGACGTCATTAATTCACGTTTCCTTGCGATCTTTGCTGGAGATAGTAGGTTGGGGGAGGAAAGAGGTGGAGTGGGGGAGAGGCACATCCGATATTCTAAGTAAACATCTGTTTTGAAAGGCCATTTGTTTAATACATTGTACATGATTCTGATCCATATAGTAGTATGCTTATCACATCCGAATTGAAGATGTCAATTTTAGTCACGGTTCTAATGATGGAGTGTCTTCCAGATGTTCCTAAGAGATGCATATGCTTGACTTTCTTGTGACAGTTTGGTTTGGATTTATGTTCACTTCCATGTAAAGTATTTCCGAGCTCAAGTAGAAATTGCCCCCTTATGTTTACTTCCTGAGGCGTAACTGTGTCTCACTGCATTTATTCAGCCGGCTCTGTCTAATCTTATTCGTGTTCATCTTAATTAAGTCTTATTTGTGTTCATCTTAAGTCTTATTTGTTAATCTGAAGTCTTATTTGTTAATCTGAAGTCTTATTTGTGTTCACCTTAAGTCTTATTTGTGTTCATCTTAAGTCTTATTTGTGTTCACCTTAAGTCTTATTTGTGTTCATCTTAAGTCTTATTTGTGTTCACCTTAAGTCTTATTTGTGTTCACCTTAAGTCTTATTTGTGTTCATCTTAAGTCTTATTTGTGTTCATCTTAAGTCTTATTTGTGTTCACCTTAAGTCTTATTTGTGTTCACCTTAAGTCTTATTTGTGTTCACCTTAAGTCTTATTTGTGTTCACCTTAAGTCTTATTTGTGTTCATCTTAAGTCTTATTTGTGTTCACCTTAAGTCTTATTTGTGTTCACCTTAAGTCTTATTTGTGTTCATCTTAAGTCTTATTTGTGTTCATCTTAAGTCTTATTTTGCCTGCTTTGGTTGCTGGATCTTTAATTTCACATCGGTGCAGCCATGAGAGGGGAGGTAACTATAGCATCAGAAAAACGCAGTTACTCAAGAACATTTGTGAGCGTATGTTTCTAGTTCTTTGTTGTGTTTACCCGACAATAACTAAAGGTTGGGACACTCCTCTTCTTCATCCGCCCTTAAAATGCGTTAAGCTGGCGTATGGACGTTGTGTTGTAGTTTGAAGATCATCATCATCATTATCATTGAGTACCGCCTCCGCATAGAAGGTTGGCTACCATGGAGCGCCATTCCACTCTGTCTCTTGCTTTGTCTCTAGCCTAAGTCCGAAGTGCTTGTAGACCAACTGTGTTGGTTCTATCAGATCTAGACGTAGAAAGTCCCACTCGACATTTCATGTGCTATATAAATGTGTCGGTGCTTGTAACGCACATATGCGCGCATACTACATTTCAGGTATACACATATCAATTATTAGTTACGTATTCTTCCTTTACTTTTCATCCTCCTCCTCCTCCTCCTTTTTTCCCTCCTCCTTCTTTATCTCCTCCTCCCCCTCCGCCTTCTCCTTGTTTTCGTCCTCCTCCTCCTCCCTCATCATCTTCTCCTCCTCTTCCTTCTTCATCATCTTCTCCTTCTTTTTCTTCTCCTCCTCCTCCTTTTTAATTGTCTTCTCCTCCTTCTTCATCGTCTTTTCCTTCTTCATCTTCTCCTCCTTCTTCATCGTCTTTTCCTTCTTCATCTCCTCCTCCTCCCTCATCATCTTCTCCTCCTCTTCCTTCTTCATCATCTTCTCCTTCTTTTTCTTCTCCTCCTCCTCCTTTTTAATTGTCTTCTCCTCCTTCTTCATCGTCTTTTCCTTCTTCATCTTCTCCTCCTCCCTCATCATCTTCTCCTCCTCTTCCTTCTTCATCATCTTCTCCTTCTTTTTCTTCTCCTCCTCCTCCTTTTTAATTGTCTTCTCCTCCTTCTTCATCATCTTTTCCTTCTTCATCTTCTCCTCCTTCTCCCCATTTGTCCTCTTCTCGTTCTCCTCCTCCTTCTTTTTTTCTCCTCCTTTTTTCACCTTCCCCTTCCTCTTCTTCGTCTTCTGGAACATAGGTCTTCAACAAACACTTTCAGCTCCATGTGGAACATAGGTCTTCAACAAACACTTTCAGCTCCATGTGGAACATAGGTCTTCAACAAACACTTTCAGCTCCATGTGGAACATAGGTCTTCAACAAACACTTTCAGCTCCATGTGGAACATAGGTCTTCAACAAACACTTTCAGCTCCATGTGGAACATAGGTCTTCAACAAACACTTTCAGCTCCATGTGGAACATAGGTCTTCAACAAACACTTTCAGCTCCATGTGGAACATAGGTCTTCAACAAACACTTTCAGCTCCATGTGGAACATAGGTCTTCAACAAACACTTTCAGCTCCATGTAGAACATAGGTCTTCAACAAACACTTTCAGCTCCATGTGGAACATAGGTCTTCAACAAACACTTTCAGCTCCATGTGGAACATAGGTCTTCAACAAACACTTTCAGCTCCATGTGGAACATAGGTCTTCAACAAACACTTTCAGCTCCATGTGGAACATAGGTCTTAAACAAACACTTTCCAAGCTGCTCTATTTCTTGCTATTCCTTTAAGATCATCACGTCTTGCCCAACATCTTCATCTCTGCTTCCACCTGTCTTCTCCAAGAATTTTTTGGCCGCCCTCTTTGTCTCTTCCCCTGGGAATTTAAAAAAAAGGGTCTGTTTTTTATACTCTCAGTTGGTTTATGTGTGTTCTATCCAACGTCATCACTGTATTTCTTGGTCCACTAGTATTTGTCTCGTAATTTCTTATAATTCTACGTTAGTGATTTTGTCACAAGATGCAAAATATCACAAACACCTTATCATTCATGGTGGACAAAATAGGACCTGAAATCAACAGGGATACAACAACGATAATGAAAAACAACAATACCCCATAGGGCAATATATATATAAATCAACAGGCAGACCTCAATCACAATCAAAGAGCAAACCACTAAATATATCTTGGTAGTAATATAGATCAAGAAGGTAAAACAAAGAAAGAGATCAGAAGCAGAATAGCAAAAGCTGCAACGAATGTTAAAAACCTGGACACAACATGGAAATAAAAAAGTACAAAGCGAGAAAACCAAACACTGAATACTCCACTCAAACGTATTGTCAACTGTTACCTATGCACGTGAAAGCTGGAAAACAACAAAAGAGATTGAGAAAGAAAAAAACTAAGCGCTTTTGAAGACAATTGCCTAAGAAAAATAATCAGTGTATAATGGAATGAATTCAAGACTAATGTTGAATTAAGAGAAATGTCCATGCAACCAAAGATCTCATATACAATTAAGGAAAGAAGATGGACATATGTTGGACATGTGATGAGAAGGGATAATATAGACGTATGTTGGACGTGTGATGAGAAGGGAGAATATGGACATATGTTGGGCATGTGATGAGAGGGGAGAAGATGGACATATGTTGGACAAGTGCTAAGAAGAGACAACATCAGGATAATTCCAAACAGACTCTTCTATAGGAAATCTCAGGATACAGAAAAAGAGGAAGCTCTAAAGAGACACTTAGAAGAGAAGCAACGCCGGCAGACATAAACTCATTAGATAAGATTGAACATCTCGGCCAGAATAGAGGCGGATGGTGAGAAAGGCTACAAGCCGATGCGATGTTAAACGGCGAGGGAAGGATCAAGAATCAAGACGATTTTGTCCTGCCATTTCCATCCTTTTATTAAACACAAACATTCATTAATGAAGGCCTATATATTCATGGGAGCCTCGGTGGCTGAGTGGTTAGTGTGTTCGTCTCGGTGGCTGAGGGGTTAGTGTGCTCGCCTCAGTGGCTGAGTGGTTAGTGTGCTCACTTCCTGACCAGAAAGGGCTGAATTCGACCCCTAACAGTTGCGGATTTTTTTTCCGACTGACAAGGCTCCGGGGTTCACCCAGCCTCTAAAAATAGGTACCAGAAATTTTTCTGGGAAATAAATGTGGCCTGGCGTGATACCGACCACATCACCCAAAAATGTGCCGTGGTCATAGAAAAATATGGTCACTAACACCATATTCCCCATACGCCTCGCAACGCGTGAAGGGAACTCTTATATTTTCATGAATGACGAATGTCATTTTGATTGTTTTCATATGTACGTACATACTCATAATTTCCCACTAAATAACAAATCCACGCAGACATATACTCGCAATTCTTCACTAAATAACAAATCCACGCAGACATATACTCGCAATTCTTCACTAAATAACAAATCCACGCAGACATATACTCACAATTCTACACTAAATAACCAAATACTCCAATCCACAAACTTACTTTCTGTAGTAGGTCATGGCAACGTATGTGCCAGCCACAAGCAGCCCAATCAAAATCAAGAAAAAAATAAATAAGAGGATACCAATACACCAGTTCATCTCGTCGTTCATGTTGTCTTGAGGGTCAGTCTGTGATCACAAGTGATTAATACAGCATCAGCCACAGAAACAGTGGAAACCGAGACCAGCTAATATTGTTTCGGAAATCCGGTTATAATTTTTTAGTAATTGATACATTCAGTAACGAAAAATAAAAGTGTAACATCAGCCCCAGTCGGCCATGTTTCGGAAGTCAGTCTGTCGTTAAAACAGTTCTGTTCATAGAATCAGTTTAAATACAGTCAAGAATCCCCCCCCCCCCCCCCCCCCCATATCCGCTCCAATCATGGCTCCCGCCAGAGCGCGTTGCCGAATTCTGTTGACATGGTCGACTACCGTGCAACCCTAACTATAGCACAGGCGACGATGTCAAAAAACTTCTATCGAAAATGGAGTGCACATTGACTTCATCACTCCAGTTTCCTAGAAAACACACATTTCAAACAAACAAAACAACCGAAACTGTTCAAGCCACAACGTTAATCTCTACAAAAACAGGGCGACATTCAGCCATTTTGAATTATTGGTTGTGGTGTTAGCAAGGTCGAACTCCAATACGAGCCAAGTCGGCTGCGTGGTCGACGATTCCAAACTGACAGCACTAAAATGGGAGTGCCCACTATCACTTCCAATTCCAATTAACTCGAATAAATAAATAAAACACAAAGTTGTCAAAACAGCGATAAGCAGCGTCAGTGATGACGCTCTCTAATGGCCAGAGAGAATGGCCGCCATCTTCCAGGAAGTCTCAGAGTCAGTCACATAATAAATATAACATCAACTATAGTCGGCCATGTCTTGGGAGTCAGTCTGTGATTGATACAAAGTCGGTCATAGAATAAATATAACATCAACTATAGTCTGCCACGTCTTGGGGGTCAGTCTGTGATTAATACAGAGTCAGTCATAGAATAAATATAACATCAACTATAGTCGGCCATATCTTGGGAGTCAGTCTGTGATTAATACAGAGTCAGTCATAGAATAAATATAACATCAACTATAGTCGGCCATATCTTGGGAGTCAGTCTGTGATTAATACAGAGTCAGTCATAGAATAAATATAACATCAACTATAGTCTGCCACGTCTTGGGGGTCAGTCTGTGATTAATACAGAGTCAGTTATAGAATAAATATAACATCAATTATAGTCGACCATGTCATGAGAGTCAGTCTGTGATTAATACAGAGTCAGTCATAGAATAAATATAACATCAACTATAGTCGGCCAAGTCTTGGGAGTGAGTCTGTGATTGACACATGTAACCATGTATTATGCTACAAATATGTTTGGATCATATTTAAGCGAGGACATAGGACAAATATAACAACCAGACATATGCTATTTAGAATGTAGCAGCTAAAGAAGCAAATAGAGAATAAAACCGCCGGGACTGAGCGAACGGTGACTCCATAATACAGATAAAGAATAGCTTAGAACTTGCTACAAGCTCGCAAACTGAACATAGAAGAACAGAACATTAGACAGTTAGTCCTAGGAAGAAAAGAACATTAGACAGTTAGCCCTAGGAAGAAAAGAACATTAGACAGTTAACCCTAGGAAGAACAGAACATTAGACAGTTCTAGGAAGAACAGAACATTAGACAGTTAGTCCTAGGAAGAAAAGAACATTAGACAGTTAACCCTAGGAAGAACAGAACATTAGACAGTTAGTCCTATGAAGAAAAGAACATTAGACAGTTAGTCCTAGGAAGAAAAGAACATTAGACAGTTAGCCCTAGGAAGAAAAGAACATTAGACAGTTAACCCTAGGAAGAACAGAACATTAGACAGTTAGCCATAGGAAGAAAAGAACATTAGACAGTCCCAGGAAGAACAGAACATTAGACAGTTAACCCTAGGAAGAAAAGAACATTAGACAGTTAGCCATAGGAAGAACATAACATTAGACAGATTGTAGATAGTCTCACAGTTTGTAAAGATTTAGCAATCAGTTAATCAGTGAGTGATTATACAATATACTAGCCACTATATTAATATCTAAGGTATACCACCAGCGGTAGTCGAAGTACTTCAGCGACCCAAACTACTGAAGATAGAACAGTTATTAACAGCGATACATATGAGGGGAGCCGCGATGGCTCAGTGGTTAGTGAACTGGACTACAAAGGGCAAGAGGTCAGGTTCAATCCTGACCGAGGGTTTCCGGGTTCACCCAGCCTTAAATGGGTACCGGATTTTTTTCTGGGATAGCAAAGCGGCACGGGTGTAATACCAACCACATTACCCCCAAAATCATGTAACGAAGGTCTGTAAGGAAATTATGGTCACTAACACCATATTCCGTATACGCCACTTGGCGTGCGGGGCTCTTAACTTACTTTTTTTTATTTTTTATTTTATTTTTAATTTTACTTTTTAAAAAATTATTTATTATTATTTTTTTTTGTCTTCATATTATGATATGTTATATCCTGATATGATGTATCGTCATAAGATCTTCACGTGTATACAGTTATATAATAAATAATGATTGACTTTTAATGCATCAGACTTGTTCAGTCTTAAGTTGACAGCATTGTGTTCTAGGGGAAGTAACAAGTCTATTGAGATTGCCAGTAAGTTCAATCACAATGAGTGAGAATACCTGCTCACAGATGCAGCAGCAGTCAAGAGGAGAAACATGGCCACGAGAAATCTGAAAACGGGCACATACAGAGAATACATGTAACACCAGCTATAGCCGGTCACGACAAGGGAGACTGTGCATCTACGTGATAGATACAGAGTCAGCCAGAGAATTAATGTAACTCCAGTTATAGCCGGTCACGTCAAGGGAGACTGTGCATCTACGTGATAGATACAGAGTCAGCCAGAGAATAAATGTAACACCAGCTACAGGCGGTCACGTCAATGGAGTCTGTGCATCTAAGTGATAGATACAGAGTCAGTCAGAGAATAAATGTAACACTAGCTATAGACAGTCACGGCAAGGGAGTCTGTGCATCTAAGTGATAGATACAGAGTCAGCCAGAGAATAAATGTAACACCAGCTACAGGCGGTCACGTCAATGGAGTCTGTGCATCTAAGTGATAGATACAGAGTCAGTCAGAGAATAAATGTAACACTCCCTATAGTTGGTCATGTGAAGGGAGTCTGTACATCTAAGTGATAGATACAGAGTCAGTCAGAGAATAAATGTAACACCAGCTATAGACGGTCACGTGAAGGGAGTCAGTGCATCTAAGTAACAGATACAGAGTCAGTCAGAGAATAAATATAACACCAGCTATAGTCGATCACGTGAAGGGAGTCTGAGCATCTAAGTGATATATGCAGAGTCAGTCAGAGAATAAATGTAACACTAGCTATACACGGTCACGTCAAGGGAATCTCTACATCTAAGTGATAGATACAAAACCAGCCAAAGGGAATAGCAAAATGAGCTTCATCTTTATTCATGCGCTTGTCAGACAATTCACAAACTTCATCGCACATAAAGATCTATGTTTCAGAATCGTATTTCTGTTACGTCATCGCTCACAAAGCTCTATACTTCAGACTCACACTTCTGTTACGTCATCTCACACAAAGCTCTATATTTCAGACTCGTATTTCTGTTACTGCATCGCTCATAAAGCTCTATATTTCAGTCTCGTATTTCTGTTATTTTATAGCATATACAGTTCTATATATCAGACTGGTATTTCTGTTAATTTCATCGGACATAAAGTTCTATATTTCAGACTCGTATTTCTATTACTTCATTGCACTTTAAGTTATTGAGTTATTTGTGGGTCATCATCATTGCACTCTGAACATGTCCATAGGTGCTCAGATCCCCTCCTCAGCAAGTCCCGCAATGTCCAGCGACTGACGACTCCAGTTCTATGTTGGTTGATAAGTCTTCTTACACGGCCACTAAGTTTCTCATTTCTGGCTGTGTCCATCTTAACTCCCATTTCCATCATCCGAAGAAGTGACGTGGATCTGTGTTTGTCGAAGTCCTGTGCTCTTCCCACATCTCGGAGGGCATTGATGATGTCCGCCCGATCCATTGGTTGCCCGTCCTCAACGACAGCGCAGCTAACCAACCTGTCCGCTCTTTCATTTCACCGTACTCCCGCATGTCCAGGGACATAGGCAAAGGTGACCTTACGTATTTTAACTTATGTACTTTAAGCTCTATAATACACACAGTCTCCTCGTATTTCTGTTACTTTATCACATTTCTAGCTCTACATTGCAGTCTCGCATTTCTGTTACTTTATCACATTTCTAGCTCTACATTGCAGTCTCGTATTTCTGTTACTTTATCACATTTCTAGCTCTATATTGCAGTCTCGTATTTCTGTTACTTTATCACATTTCTAGCTCTACATTGCAGTCTCGTATTTCTGTTACTTTATCACATTTCTAGCTCTACATTGCAGTCTCGTATTCTGTTACTTTATCACATTTCTAGCTCTATATTATAGTATCGTATTTCTGTTAATTCATCACATGTCAAGCTCCATTTTACAGACAGTCCCATCGTATTTCTGTTAATTCATCACATGTCAAGCTCTATTATTACAGTCAAAAGTTTTGCCTGAGCCATTCTGCATCTCACCTCTTTTTTACATCTTCCGTCTGAGGTTAACAAAGTTCCCAAATATTTAAATTCATTTACCTGTTTTAATAAAAGCTATGTAATGGCGACAAATACAAGTCGCTCGAATGTGTCTGCGTGTTCAACAAAGTGAAACGTTTCACAAGACCTGCTTCAAATGTCGTTTCTGAACTCCATCATGGCGGTAGTCAGTGATCGCACGAAAACCTTCGACGAACACTATATTGTATTTGAAAGTGTGCACGCAAATGTGAAATTAGTGCTGCTCGTTCACAAGTTACAGGAAAGTCACTGACAATAGGAGTCTTCAGCTTTGCAGATAATATAAATGGTTATTTGTGTGGTAGATGTAGTGTTGCTGTAGTGTCGCTACACGCAGACCAACAGGCGTGGATTTGGTCACGGAGACATCCAATGGTGGTCAAAGGTAACAAATAGACAACGAAGGGACATGGTAGTCAGGGAGATAAGAGATGTCGAGGAGAACAAGCGTGTACAAAAGGCAGCACAACAAGTGCAGCAAGGCCAATGGACCACATGGGAGATGGCTTTGCAGAGGACACTAACATAGAATGACATGTGGCATATGGCACCGCTGCGGCTCAGCTACATAATCAAATCTATGTATGACCTTCTACCATTAGCCTGCAACCTTGTGAAGTGGGGGAAGACAGATGACAATCGATGTCCTCTTTGCGGAGGATGACAGACGATGGAACATGTTCTTTCCTCATGCAAGACAGCACTAGGCCAAGGGCGGTACGCATGGCGACACAACAGAGTGCTGCATGAACTGGCTGCCACCGTGGATGGGTCGACACAACAAGAGTGCTGCATGAACTGGCTGCCACCGTGGATGGGGCGACACAACAGAGTGCTGCATGAACTGGCTGCCACCGTGGATGGGGCGACACAACAGAGTGCTGCATGAACTGGCTGCCACCGTGGATGGGGCGACACAACAGAGTGCTGCATGAACTGGCTGCCACCGTGGATGGGGCGACACAACAGAGTGCTGCATGAACTGGCTGCCACCGTGGATGGGTCGACACAACAGAGTGCTGCATGAACTGGCTGCCACCGTGGATGGGGCGACACAACAGAGTGCTGCATGAACTGGCTGCCACCGTGGATGGGGCGACACAACAGAGTGCTGCATGAACTGGCTGCCACCGTGGATGGGGCGACACAACAGAGTGCTGCATGAACTGGCTGCCACCGTGGATGGGCGACACAACAGAGTGCTGCATGAACTGGCTGCCACCGTGGATGGAGCGACACAACAGAGTGCTGCATGAACTGGCTGCCACCGTGGATGGGGCGACACAACAGAGTGCTGCATGAACTGGCTGCCACCGTGGATGGGGCGCGGATGAAGGTCAACAATAAAGTTCGACCAGCTACGACTAACACCTACTTTTTGAGAGCGGGACAGGCTGCACGCCCCAAGCAGAACCACTGGAGCGACTTCACTATCCTGGACATAGCAAACGATTGGGAGATGGCGGTTGACCTTCCAGGGCGAGGGAAGTACCCAGAGTGCATTAAGAGATCTAAAATGCGTCCAGACATTGCACTCTACACGTCAAATATGACCCATGTCATTTTAATAGAGCTCACAGTGCCATTTGAATCCAGGATAGAGGAACAACATATATTCAAACTATCCAAATACAAGGATCTCGCCACCGAGCTGAGACAGCAGGGAGTACAAAGTAGAGTGTTTTCGGTGGTGGTTAGTGCCAGAGGACTCACAACCCCATACCTCTACGACCTCTTAAAAATGCTAGGAATTAAGGGGGGGGATGCGGTCAAGAACAATGAAGACTATTGAGACGAAGAGATAAGAAGTTACATAACCGACCGGAGGTAAGCATCAGACCAGATGCTTGGGGCAACTACAAAACAAACAAGTCCTAAACAACAGGAGGACCAGATAGGAGTCAATCTTAACCAGCGGATGCCGAATTCCCACGAAAGTCAGACACTGACGGGTCTAGAAAATTGTGCTGTCATTAGTAGCCAAGTTATTTCAACTGGAAAATGCAGTAACGCGCTAGGTTAAACCAAGACAGGTAAGGTAACTATTTTCGAGTGTACTGCCTATTAAATGTAACTATTTTGTGCCGAACATGAAATGTAAGCCTTAGGTTAGGTAATCTATTTTCGAGTGTTTATCTAGTAAGTGGTAGTTATTTTGTGCCGAACATAAGCTTAGGTTAGTTAAACTATTTTCGAAAGTTTTGTGTATTAAGTTTAGTTAGTTTGTGCCGAACATACGGTGTAAGCCTTAGAGGCAATGCAGCAGGAGGTCGACGCCTGGGAGTCATGACCCAGGCGGGCCCACCTCCCCTAGAGTGTCAAGAAGCTAAAGGGCCGAAACACTTGCTCGACAGGGGCCTTCTTCTGATGATCAGATTGCCTCCTGCTGCGAAGCTCTGTACAAAGAGTTTCCTACTACAGTGGTAGTAACAGTATAAATGGTTATTTGTGTGGTAGTTGTAGTGTTGCAATAACAGTGGTAGTAACAATATAAATGGTTATTTGTTTGTGAGTTGTAGTGTTGCAATAACAGTGGTAATAACAATATATATACAATATATATTGTTATTACCACTGTAATATATATACGTGTATATATATACAAAAGTTAAACACAGAATATACAAGAGTTGAACACATGAACAAAGGAAGACGAAACGTAAAGTAAAGGTAAAGTACGAGACTTGAACCGGCGTCTTAGCACGCGAGTTTCCATCCATAAGTGCTCGGCCGTCTATCCAGAAATGTTCGGAGATTTCTGGATAGTGTCGCTTCAAGCATCGAAACTCACGATGCGAGACGACATTCCTCACCTTCCCAGGGTAATACCCTGGTACCCATTTCTGCCAATGGCTGGGTCGGCCGTGGGGGTATTTTTTTTCCAACCACGAGTACAACTGCTCCCAGCAGGAATCTAACACGGTTTGTCCGAACGTCGGTAGTCCAGTCGGGTGGTTTTCCCAACTAGGCTACCGAGGCCCCCTAAAAACATACAAAAGGTTAACACAGAATATACAAGAGTTGAACACATGAACAAAGTAAGACAGAATGTACAAGAGATGAACACATGAACAAAGTATAAGAGAATGTACAAGAAGTGAACACATGAACAAAATATAACAGAATGTACAAGAAGTGAACACATGAACAAAGTATAAGAGAATGTACAAGAGTTGAACTTCTTCTTCTTCTTTCCTTCCTCATCTGCCTTTCAGCGTCGAGGGGAGATATAATTTGCGGTCTTTTGCTCTTCTGTTCGCCTCTGCTGCTGTTATGTTTCCTAGTACTTCTAATATTCCATCGATCCATCTTTTTCGTGGTCGACCCTTGGGTCTGTTGTTCTCACAACATTTGTTGAAGGCTCGTTGTGTTGTGTTTTGTTCTTTCTGCCTTGTCACGTGGCCGAACCATTTTATCTGTTGTTTCCTTATATATTCTATGGCTGGGGCTATTCCTAGCTTTTTTCTCAGTTCTTCATTTCTGATCTTATCTCTCAGACTGTTTCCTGTCATTCGTTTAACACATTTCATCTCTGTAGAGGTTATTTTTCTTATTGTTCTTGCATCTAGAGTCCAATCAAGAGTTGAACACATGAACAAAATCAGACAGAATGTACAAGCAATGAACACAATATCAATGGGTATTTAATATTTATTTTGGTAACTACCTGAAGGACAGAGCTGTGTTGCTGTGGCCATTCCAGCAAGCATGATGCTTCACTCACGTAGCAACTACATCCCAACTGACAATGACCTCGGTTCTAGTGTCAGCGGTGGCTGACGCCTGCACTCAGCAGACGCCAGGCTTCGTACATTGTCACACACAAAACAAAATGCATGCTATGTGAGTCTGACGTAAATAACTCATAGACAAATTGTTGCAAATAAAACTAGCAACAGGCGGCAGTAGAACCTTAACATTATCTATAAATCAACAATGTAGGTAATACACACAGATACCCCACAACAAATCAAGAGAACACTAAAAATATGGCAACATTAAAATAAATATTTTTGGGGATTCGGGTGGGTTTTCAATTAAAATAAAATGGTTTACATGAAAGGAACTCTCCTTAAAAAAAGAAGGGAGTTGACCTCCGAAGGAAATAATTGAGACAAGTGGAGGAGATTAAGAGTTATTTGCCTTTATATGACTATCAAGAGGGCAAACAGAACACAATGCTTTTGTTGAGAATTTTGTTTCACAGAATCTACCATGGATAGGAACAACACAAGCAAACTGGACATGCAACATCGTTGTGCTACAATAACTGGAAGTTATGTTGTGAGTCAGAACCCAGCTGTGACAAGAACAACAAACAGAACAGTGACCTAACTCAACTTCAAGAGTTCATACATTTTCAGTTCATGATCTTGGAGCACCTTGGAGCCACAAACAATTTTTGACTGCCAGCCCAACTATCTAATCTGACCCTCATCCTGGTGAGATATGTCTTCTTGTTCTACGCCCACTTTAAGATGTCAGCTTGAATATGTTTAAAGACAGCACTGGTTCGTCTAAATCTCCATTAAGCTTTCCTGAAACGGTATATGTACTAGCGATGGATCAGTTTTCTTTTTTTATGTCCACATTTAGACATCAACTTAAATTTATTTAAAGATGGCACTGGTCAGTCAGGGACTGTTGATATCTCCATAGTTTCACTCCTGAAAAAGCACTGGTGATGGTTACTCTTCTTGTTCAATGTTCACTTTTGGACATCAATGTGAACAAGTTCAAAGAAAGTTGTGGTCAGTCTGAGATTGTTCGTCCCATGATGGGCAAACAAGTTTCCTCTATTTCTTGTATACATGGCACTTGTGTAACATGCTCCGATGATCAAAACCACAGTCCTCTCTAATCAGAGAGTTTCAATTTTCAGAGTTATGAAATGGTGGCATTGATGAGATCATCTCTGTTATAGTCTGTTTGGTGTCTCAATGTTATCATTTATTCTGTTGATCCACTGGTAATTCTCCTGGTAACCCAAGTGTTTGCTATTTTCCTGGTAACCTCAGTGTTTGCTATTTTCCTGGTAACCCCAGTGTTTGCTATTTTCCTGGTAACCCCAGTGTTTGCTATTTTCCTGGTAACCCCAGTGTTTGCTATTTTCCTGCTAACCTCAGTGTTTGCTATTTTCCTGGTAACCCCAGTGTTTGCTATTTTCCTGGTAACCCCAGTGTTTGCTATTTTCCTGGTAACCCAGTGTTTGCTATTTTCCTGCTAACCTCAGTGTTTGCTATTTTCCTGGTAACCCCAGTGTTTGCTATTTTCCTGGTAACCTCAGTGTTTGCTATTTTCCTGGTAACCCCAGTGTTTGCTATTTTCCTGGTAACCCCAGTGTTTGCTATTTTCCTGCTAACCTCAGTGTTTGCTATTTTCCTGGTAACCCCAGTGTTTGCTATTTTCCTGGTAACCTCAGTGTTTGCTATTTTCCTGGTAACCTCAGTGTTCTGTATTCACTTTGTTTACATATTTTCCCCCGACCCAGCTCATGGTACCTGTCTGGTTGTGGTAGCCTAACTGGCACATACAATTTCACTTGTCTTCCACATTTATAGCAGTATATTCCCCTCCACAGCTGATTTAAGTTTCTCCCATCAACAAGGCTAAAGACAGTTCTGCACTGTTCCCAACTTGCATCAGTAATGTACAAAATTGTCTTCACTTTTGTGTAAATGTTCAACAATGTTCTTTGCCAGCATTGCAATTATGACAATCAATGAACAAATACTACACAAACCATGTATCTTCTTCTTTCCTTCCTCATCTGTCTTTCAGCGTCGAGGGGAGATATAATTTGCGGTCTTTTGTTCTTATGTTCGCCTCTGCTGCTGTTATGTTTCCTAGTGCTTCTAATATTCTATTGATCCATCTTTTTCGTGGTCGACCTTCGGGTCTGGTGTTCTCACAACATTTGTTGAAGGCTCGTTGTGTTGTGTTTTGATCCTTCTGCCTTGTCACGTGGCCAAACCATTTTATCTGTTGTTTCCTTATATATTCTATGACGGGGGCTATTCCTAGCTTTTTTCTCAGTTCTTAATTTCTGATCTTATCTCTCAGACTGTTTCCTGTCATTCGTCTAACACATTTCATCTCTGTAGAGGTTATTTTTCTTATTGTTCTTGCATCTAGGGTCCAGGTCTGGCATTGGTAGCACAACGTTGGGATGAAGATTGAATTGTATAGTGCTCATTTTGCCTCCAGAGTTATTTCCTTGTTGGACAATAGTGGTGATAACTGTCCAATGATTTGACAAGCTTTGTTGCATCTTGATTCTATCTCTGCTGTTTGAGAATTATCGTTTGTCATTAGACTTCCTAGGTATTTGAATTCCTTTACTTGTTTTAGTTGTCTGCCTTCTTTGTTATGTTGATGTTCTGTTTATTTTTGGCGACATTCATGACTTCTGTTTTGTTGATGTTGATTTTCATGTTGTATTTTGTGCCTGAGCTGTTGAGTTTGTTTTTTGATCGTCTTCTAGTAGTTTAATTGTGATAATTCTTTCTGAATGGTATTTTATTTCTAGAATGTTCTTTGCGTGTTCTGGGTCGATGACAAAACCTACTCCGTGTGTTGCTCTTTCTGTGTTGTCAACTCCTGAAAATATTTTCGTGTAGTTCATGTGTGTTTTCTTTATCTGTTGTCCTTTTACTCTGGTGTCCGCTAATCCTAGTATTTTAATTTTCCTTTTTGTCATTTCTTCTATAAGTTCGACTTCTTTATTTTTTATCCCGCATATATATATATATATATATATATATCGTTGCTACTTTATGTTTATCTATCTCCATCTTCTGTGTATTTCTCTGAGCATAAAACATTTATCCCTTACCGACCTGCTGAGTCAGTCATAAGTTAAGGGCTTAACTCAAAGAAAAATACACGTCGGGGGTTTAGCCCGGCTGATCTTCTTAAACTTACAATTCTCAGAAGGAATATTCAACTAAATATATCCTTTAAATTCAACTCTGGTAACACAAGTGATATGCTAGCGAGAGTAAGGTTTGGCAAAGAAAACAAAATTATAAGAAGATGAATATTCTGTTCATTTTTTACTTATCAAGGTTGTTACTCATTACAAACATTAGACATAGATGAATCTGTTATGGCTTTTGCATGGACCAAGCACCTGGCAATCTTGCTCTTACAACCTGGCCTACAGATTTGTTGCCAAACATAAAAACATGATATCAGAAATGTTAAAATGTTATTTAAAAAAAAACTGGCTAAGCAATGGCATACAAACTGGACAATTCAAGCCAATCATAAAATAAAAAGATAAAATAAAAAAAAGCAAACATCCCAAAAATACTCACAAACAAAGCCTCACCTACAAGAAGTATATTTAATCTATGTCTGACTAAAATAGTGATTTTTGCCATAAAATGATTTTATTGCCTGACTATGACTGAGGCATTATCTTATGGATGACTTCAAGTTTAGCAACATTTTTTTAGTGAGTCTATTGCAAACGCTTGACAAATTTTACATTTAAAGAGATTCACTGCCCCACCTACAGTAAAGCCATTCTGTTCTAAAGTCTTTGAATAGCCACCTAGTTCAATTTAACTTCTTTGATTGATCATTGTTTCCACAACCTTCAGGCAGGGTTACACAGATCTGGCAATCTCATGGGTGATATGCTACAATGTGCTGGTGACAAAGATGATGAGGCTGATGTAGAGTGGGTATACCAGGTGCTTCTTACTCTTCGGTGTTGACTACTTCACCCACCCTTAAAGGGACATTAAAAGTTGTACTGCATGATACAGAAAGTTGCGATATCCATGTGTTGTGTTTTAAACATACAAATGTAGCACAACTCAACAGCTTAGAGTTGTAACAGAGGACAGAAATAAGGACAGACAATTAACCAATCATTACATTTAATCTGCCAGTTGTTTCCTTCACAACATATGGTAAAGTCCAAAATGTGACAGAAGCCACGAACATACAGGGCTTGATTGTTACTATCTGTACAGCTGTGACCTCCCAAGGAAGAGTTCAGGTAGCAACTAGTAGTTCAGCTAGCATTTTGTGATATGTGACTGCACTTGACTAATGAACCAGCAGATCTCTCCAGCTCTATCATAAAATACATCATCAATAAATATCAATATATAGTTTCAAGTAACATATATACGCACAAAACAAACTAGCCTAGCTAGTCATGCACATATAACACTAGCTGTACAGACATATAAGCTAAAGACATAGACTAGCAAGTTTCAAGGTAATAAATATTCACTGCATCATTATATTCATATCAACAAAACATGCAAAATTCATCCACTCTCAGCTGAGACACAGACAGGAAGAGATAGAGAGAGAAAGAAATGAAAAGAGAAGAGAAGACAGTGAAGGAGAAATGAGTAGGATGGATAGAGATAGAAAGCAGACTGCAGTACAGGAATATCAATGTTTAAACATGGACACCAAAGTTTATTCTATCGTGGATGAAATAAAAACTCAGACTAGAACACCTTGTGGTGAATGCTCAGGACATGTGGCCCTTATTCTCTGATTCTATATGTTCCCCAGAATGGGATAGTGCTGTAATAATCATTTTCATTTAAAAAAAAAAAACATGGGCCAGGCAACATGTGAAATAGTTTCAGGCTGGATATGCAAATGAACATAGGGACAACATTCGCTCACAGAAAACAGCTTCAACATATTACAGTCAGATAGAAGAACTAGACAGAATATGTATTTGTAATCAACAATAACCATATGTGACTCAGTGTAAAAGGCACCTGGTGATAGTTCAGATATGTCATGACCTAACTGACAGCAGGATAACAGCATTCTCTTGTAATCCTTCACAATCAACAAGTTAATAGGCCTGCTCACTTGTTAAGTACAGAGATTATGTTACTAGATATAACCATTATAAAAAAATATTCATTAGCCGTAACAAAATATATTTTAAAAATAGTTATCATTTATCATGGTGTAAATGAAGTGAGAAACAAACCATCCACTCTATTATAAATGATATGGAAACTAATTTGACATCAAACTGTCCACAGTGACAAAGTTTGCTGGCTCTATTATAAATTCAACTGAAACTAGTAGACACATAAATAAATGTCTCCAATGACAAAATCTATTTGCTCTAAATTACTTGTGACTTTCTAACAACAAAATAAAGATGACCAAAAAATAAACTCAGGTCACAAGGCTTGACGAGCACAAACACACACACACACACACACAAAATATGACTAGAATTCAATTTGTCGACTAAATGTGACTAGCCTACACTGTAGTACACGGCTAGTCTTCTATACTACATGACAAGTCCAGCACACTATCTTTCTTTCATAGAGACAGACAAACCATATGTCCTCCTTTCTCTCCTTCTCCATCCCCAAATTAAAGGTCACCTCCTCTGAAAAAAGCTACCAAAACTGATAAGAGGGACCCAGAGGAATCGTCAAATTAAATCAAATGTTGTCACAGAACTAGTCAAATTAATCAACTTGATTATAGTGCATAGAAGTTGAATTATATGACGTTCAGTTGTTGAACATGTTTGGAAGTTTTTATTGTTCTCCAGTTTCTAGTCAACTCAAGACTTCTGTCATTTCTAAACAACCTAATATTTCTGTTGTTCTCTACTCTTTAATGATCTCAACATTTCTGTGATTCTCTGATCTCTATTCAACTCAAGACTTCTGTCATTTCTAAACAACCTAATATTTCTGTTGTTCTCTACTCTTTAATGATCTCAACATTTCTGTGATTCTCTGATCTCTATTCAACTCAAAGATTCTTAATTAAAAAACAGAACTGTTATAAAATGGTTTAAAATAAAGACTGAGAAAAGTTCTGAAATGATCTATGGTTGCAAAAATTTTATATGTACAGCTTTTTTTTGTCAGCACGCAATTTGCTGTCCAATGACAGCAACAATGGTGCAATGATCTTAGTAGGAAGGGGATACAAAAGGAACAGCCATCAATCCGGAGGTTGGTTGCACAACGTGTTCTCTGATTTATAGGTCACTCTCTCCATACAGGGCAGTCGAGAAGGACATATAGTCCAGAGCTCCTGGGACAGCATCACGACCAGAGTAGGGAGCCATGCGCTGGATGCAGTACTCGGCTTGGTCTGGGGGCAGTTCTTGTCTCAGGATCTGAGCTGTGATAAAGGGCTGTGGACGAGAGGAAATGTGATAGCATGATGACCAAATTATGTAAATATGAAGACAAGTTATTTGTTAATAGCATGATGATCAAATTATGTAAATATGAAGACATGTTATTTGTTGGGTAGCATGATGGCCAAATTATGTAAATATGAAGACATGTTATTTGTTGGGTAGCAGGATGACAAAATTATGTAAATATGAAGACATGTTATTTATTAATAGCATCATGATCAAATTATGTAAATATGAAGACATGTTATTTGTTGGTAGCATGATGGCCAAATTAAATATGAAGACATATTATTTGTTGGTAGCATGATGACCAAATTATGTAAATATGAAGACAAGTTATTTGTTGGTAGCATAATGACCTAATTAAATATGAAGACAAGTTATTTGTTGGTAGCATGATGGCCAAATTATGTAAATATGAAGACAAGTTATTTGTTGGTAGCATGATGATCAAATTATGTAAATATGAAGACATATTATTTGTTGGTAGCATGATGACCAAATTATGTAAATATGAAGACATATTATTTGTTGGTAGCATGATGACCAAATTATGTAAATATGAAGACAAGTTATTTGTTGATAGCATGATGACTAAATTATGTAAATGTGAAGACATGCTATTTGTTGGTAGCATAATGAATAAATTATGTAAATATGAAGACATGTTATTTGTTGGTAGCATGATGAATAAATTATGTAAATATGAAGACATGTTATTTGTTGGTAGCATGATGGACAAATAATGTAAATATGAAGACAAGTTATTTGTTGGTAGCATGATGACCAAATTATGTAAATATGAAGACAAGTTATTTGTTGGTAGCATGATGGCCAAATAGAACTGCGATAGCTCAGTGGTTAGTGAACTGGACTACAAAGGACAAGGGGTAGGGTTCGATCCCAACCGACGGCTTCCGGGTTCACCCAGCCTTAAATGGGTACCGGATTTTTTTCTGGGAAAGTAAAGCAGCATGGGCGTAATACCGACCACATTACCCCAAAAATCATGTGCTGAAGGTCTGTAAAATATAGGGTCACTAACACCATATTTCCCTATACACCACTTGGCGTGACGGGGTGCTTTACTTTTTTTTTTTTTATGATGGCCAAATAATGTAATATGAAGACAAGTTATTTGTTGGTAGCATGATGATCAAATTATGTAAATATGAAGACAAGTTCAACAGGAAATGGACGAGTGAGAATGTGTAGTCCATGAAAAGTTCTCTCCCTCTTTGTTTACTTATTGGGGTAAATCACTGTGTTGTTTTATTTGAACCTATGGGGCACTGGTTGGTCTCGAGGCAAGACGTCGGCCTCAAGACACAGAGGTAGTGGGTTCAAATCCCGGCTGCACCAGTTGGGATTTTTATTTATGATTTCTCTCTGCGGCAACCACCCCTGGTCTCAAGAGCGAGGCCTGGCTTGAAACGTCAATCACTCATCAGTGGAAAAAATATGAGTACCTCCAAAGTCGGAATTATATGCCTGTGTGGCGAGGGACCCCTGTGCACATGGCTGCCAGGGAAAAAACGGATAAATACACAAAATTCAGTTTCTAGTATCTAGGGACTTTGTCAGAGGTAAAGAGCTGGCCAACGCATTAAAAAAATAAATAATTTGAACTTATGGTGGGGAGTTGCGATAGGTCAGTGGTTAGTGAACTGGACTACAAAGGTCAAGAGGTAGGGTTTGATCCTAACCTACAGCTTCCGGTTCACCCAGCCTTTAATGGGTACCAGATTTTTTTTCTGGAAAACTAAGGTGGCATGGGCGTAATACCGACCACATTACCCCAAAAATCATGTGCCAAAGGTCTGTAAAATTTATGGTCACTAATACCATACTCCCTACACGCTACTTGGCATGAAGGGGGTACTTTACTACTTTTATGGTGGGGAGTTGGTGCTCTAGAGGTAATCGTCGGGCCCTGGACAAGAATTCCCCAGGTTTGAATCCTGTCACAGAAGTTGGGAATTTTTCTCTTTGAACATCTCATGACAAGATCATAAACAGAAAACATGAGCCCTGTCTTGTCATCTGCCAGTATGTTTTTTGTGATGTGACCTTGTTATATGACAAGATCAGAAACAGAAAACATGAGCCCTGTCTTGTCATCTGCCAGTATGTTTTCTGTGATGTGACCTTGTTATATGACAAGATCCGAAACAGAAAACATGAGCCCTGTCTTGTCATCTGCCAGTATGTTTTCTGTGATGTGACCTTGTTATATGACAAGATCAGAAACAGAAAACATGAGCCCTGTCTTGTCATCTGCCAGTATGTTTTCTGTGATGTGACCTTGTTATATGACAAGACCAGTAACAAAAAACATGAGCCCTGTCTTGTCATCTGCCAGTATGTTTTCTGTGATGTGACCTTGTTATATGACAAGATCCGAAACAGAAAACATGAGCCCTGTCTTGTCATCTGCCAGTATGTTTTCTGTGATGTGACCTTGTTATATGACAAGATCAGAAACAGAAAACATGAGCTCTGTCTTGTCATCTGCCAGTATATTGTTTGATGTAACCTTGTTATATGACAAGATCAGAAACAGAAAACATGAGCCCTGTCTTGTCATCTGCCAGTATATTGTTTGATGTAACCTTGTTATATGACAAGATCAGAAACAGAAAACATGAGCTCTGTCTTGTCATCTGCCAGTATATTGTTTGATGTAACCTTGTTATATGACAAGATCAGAAACAGAAAACATGAGCCCTGTCTTGTCATCTGCCAGTATGTTTTCTGTGATGTGACCTTGTTATATGACAAGATCAGAAACAGAAAACATGAGCCCTGTCTTGTCATCTGCCAGTATATTGTTTGATGTAACCTTGTTATATGACAAGATCAGAAACAGAAAACATGAGCTCTGTCTTGTCATCTGCCAGTATATTGTTTGATGTAACCTTGTTATATGACAAGATCAGAAACAGAAAACATGAGCCCTGTCTTGTCATCTGCCAGTATATTGTTTGATGTAACCTTGTTATATGACAAGATCAGAAACAGAAAACATGAGCCCTGTCTTGTCATCTGCCAGTATATTGTTTGATGTGACCTTGTTATATGACAAGATCAGAAACAGTAAACATGAGCCCTGTCTTGTCATCTGCCAGTATATTGTTTGATGTACCTTGCTATGACAAGATCAGAAACAGAAAACATGAGCCTTACCTTGTCGCCAGCCAAGATCTTGAATGACTGCATGACCTGTTCTGCCGTGTCTGTATCTGCTGTCTCTCTGGTCATGAAGTCCAAGAAGGCATCAAATGTGACATGGTTTGTGCGGTTGGGATCCACAATTGACATGATTCGCTGGAAGTCGGCCTCACCCTGGTCAGGAACAAAGTTTCACAACAAGAAAGCAAATGTGTAAACTGGTTCTTACTTTTAAAAAATAAATCTAAATATGAAAAAGACGAAGAAATTTTACACAAATTATCTGAACAAAATATGAGTATACAGAACAAGTTTTAGTAAGAAACAACAGAAAAATTAAAGTAAAATAGTGTTTATAATGGAATGCACATGAAAAGAGAAGACTAAGAAGCATGTGGACAGATGTAAACAAGAGGGGTATGAAAAATATAGAGGGGTTTGTTTAGATTGGATTCAAAGGAAAAGGAATCAGAGAGTTTTTGATGTTTGCTCTAACCAATCAGGTAGTGTTAGATGAAGGATAGTAGAAGCAGAAATAAGGTTTCTGCCATCACAAAAACATGAAAGTAACAATAAAAACAAAAAAAAAATGTTGGTGTCCTAAAAAGATAATGTGCCGCAACATCAGAAGCAACTAAAAAGATGAGGTGAAACTAAAAAGGTTGCCTTGACTAAGAAAACTGTTGGGCAATGTAGTGACTTCAGGACAATGGTTTGATGAAGACAAATCTGACTAAAAGTTGTGCTAGAGAGGATAAAAGATAAATCAACACTGTAGCAAACAGAGAGGATAAAAGATAAATCATCACTGTAGCAAACAGAGAGGATAAAAGATAAATCAACACTGTAGCAAACAGAGAGGATAAAAGATAAATCATCACTGTAGCAGACAGAGAGGATAAAAGATAAATCAACACTGTAGCAGAGAGAGAGAATAAAAGATAAATTAACACCGCGGTAGACAGAGAGAATAAAAGATAAATTAACACTGCTGTAGACAGAGAGAATAAAAGATAAATTAACACTGTAGCAGACAGATAGAATAAAAGATAAAGTAACACTGTAGCAGACAGAGAGAATAAAAGATAAATCAACACTGTAGCAGACATAGAATAAAAGATAAAGCAACACTGTAGCAGACAGAGAGAATAAAAGATAAAGCAACACTGTAGCAGACAGAGAGAATAAAAGATAAAGCAACACTGTAGCAGACAGAGAGAATAAAAGATAAATTAACACTGCTGTAGACAGAGAGAATAAAAGATAAATCAACACAATAGCAGACAGATAGAATAAAAGATAAAGTAACACTGTAGCAGACAGAGAGAATAAAAAGATAAATCAACACTGTAGCAGATAGAGAGAATAAAAGATAAATTAACACTGTAGCAGACAGATAGAATAAAAGATAAAGTAACACTGTAGCAGACAGATAGAATAAAAGATAAAGTAACACTGTAGCAGACAGATAGAATAAAAGATAAAGTAACACTGTAGCAGACAGAAAGAATAAAAGATAAATTAACACTGTAGCAGACAGATAGAATAAAAGATAAAGTAACACTGTAGCAGACAGATAGAATAAAAGATAAAGCAACACTGCAGCAGACAGAGAGAATAAAAAGATAAAGCAACATTGCAGCAGACAGAGAGAATAAAAGATAAATCAACACTGCAGCAGACAGAGAGAATAAAAGATAAAGCAACATTGCAGCAGACAGAGAGAACAAAAAGATAAAGCAACATTGCAGCAGACAGAGAGAATAAAAGATAAATCTACATTGCAGCAGACGAGAGAATAAAAGATAAATCAACACTGCAGCAGACAGAGAGAATAAAAGATAAATCAAAACTGCAGCAGACAGAGAGAATAAAAGATAAAGCAACACTGCAGCAGACAGAGAGAATAAAAGATAAATCAACACTGCAGCAGATAGAGAGAATAAAAGATAAAGCAACACTGCAGCAGACAGAGAGAATAAAAGATAAAGCAACACTGCAGCAGACAGATAGAATAAAAGATAAATCAACACTGCAGCAGACAGAGAGAATAAAAGATAAAGCAACACTGCAGCAGACAGAGAGAATAAAAGATAAATCAACACTGCAGAAGAAAGAGAGAATAAAAGCAACACTGTAGCAGACAGAGAGAATAAAAGATAAATCAACACTGCGGAAGACAGAGAATAAAAGATAAATCAACACTGCAGCAGACAGAGAGAATAAAAGATAAATCAACACTGCAGCAGACAGAGAGAATAAAAGATAAATCAACACTGCGGAAGACAGAGAATAAAAGATAAATCAACACTGCGGAAGACAGAGAGAATAAAAGATAAATCAACACTGCGGCGGACAAACAACATTCTGGATTTAGGAAACCTTCTTTAAAATGTAGCCATATTTTATCAGAATGCTTATAGAAAGATATATATAGAAATACATAAGTTAATGGATATGGGGCATGTATACAAAACTTTTGTACAAGTGCACTATAAGAAATAGATAAGATAATAAAGATATATACCAGAAGGAAAGAGATTTGAGACCTTTACGTATTTACTACATCTGCTATTTATTAACATCTCATTAAATATCATAGCATTACTAATTGTTCTCTGCTAATTATTGCTTGTTATCACTAATCTGTGCTTATCTCTACCTTTCCCTGTTTAACTCTAAGGTTTGTGTGTGTCTTTCTCTCTCTTTGGCTAATGTCTCCATCTAATGGGATCTGAGAGTGAGTATTCTTATATATGCTGGGCACTTCCTTTCTACCCGCATATGTGTTTATCCGCCCACGTGTCTGTTAATAATATAAATATTTGTTGACTCTGTCTGCCCACACAGTCTGGAGATATAATTTTTTTAATATTACGCTCATGCAGTCGTCTGATGATCTTGACCTACAACTTCAATTTTTAATTACACCTACCATGAACACACCTAGGTGCCCATTATTAAGTGTAATATAACTTTCCACGTTTACATGTGTGTGTGTCCTGATTGTTCTCCTAAATCTGCACTGTGGCTGTCATGCTTTGTTTTCAGAAGCTGGATCTTTGTTTGATGCAGGAGTTTTGCTTTTCATTGGATGGATGCCAGTTAAGGTCGTAGAGACCATCCTGCCGTATTTAATAATCAATTTACTGGATAATATACAAAAAGGAATTTTGAATTTTGCACTCACTTAAAATATAATAATTAACAAAACTGCTAAATTTGAAAAAAAAATCAGACGATGTCCAATCGGAACTTACTGTAAATTATTTATAATATTAATACTTAACAAAATTTAATGTTTACAGTTCTGTTTGTACGCCATTTTTTGGGGGGCCTGGTGTACAGATTCACTTTTTTAAAAATATGGAAGGTAAGTACTAAATGTACATGTATCTCTTATTCTTCAACATGCATGATAAGATTTGATACACATGTAAGCACATACCTGCTTATCCTCTCGAATCTTGTAGCCCAGGCTGATCAGGCAGGACTTGAACTCCTTCGGCTCCAGTCTCTTGGTGTGGTGTTTGTCAAAGTGGTTGAAGGACATTCTGAACTCATTCATCTGGGCCTCGCTGATGCCCTTGGAGTCTCTGGTCAAAATCTGGAGCAGAGAGTATATCTTTATAAGCAGAAGCAAGAACTCATCATATAACAGTGAACATAGAGACATATTTACTATCTCAATAAGAAGATCATTATCTATCTATTGTCCTTTCAAGCAGAACTAGGGCAGAAGTTCTAGACTCTATTAATCCTACCATCTTTATTATCAAGTGTCAAACCTTGCACAGGATCCTCATTAAATCTTATTACAAGCCTGTTTTGGGTTAAGTCACTCAATCTCAGCAAGGTAGGTGATGACTACTGTTGTTGCGTCTTGCTTCAGTGTTCATTTCAGTGTTTCTCTATTTTCTCTGTATCTTTTACTCTCTGGTTTTCATTTGAGGGCTTGCTTTAAGATTCTCTATCTTTTGTTTCATCACATGATCAAACATATATCCCATTCACCTTCTCTTGACTATAGATATTTTTGACGGCTTTGTCATTTCTCTTATTTTTGCACTAGTCTTTAACTCATTCTGGTTCACTGATCCAAACCATCAGCTATGAGTTGCTGGCAGCTTCCAGCTCTGTTGCTGTCAGGGGCCTTGCCTATAATAAATATGGTCACTGATACCATATTTCGCAAATGCCTAGCAAGGTGTGGAGAGAGCATTAACTTTTACTTGCATCTTATAGTGTACCAAAAACAATTACTTTTGTGGTCATATTTGTGAATGTTTAAGTTTGTGAATGTTTAAGTTTGTGAATGTTTTTGTTTGTGTATGAGTGTATGAAGTAAAGTGAGGTACAAGTCATATCTTTTGTGTACAGGTAATATTGTGCTAATGTCCATATTTTGTAATGATCATCTGCACATTTAGGGGTTATGTGGTCAACATCATGCCAGGTCCCTTTACTTTCCCAGAGAAATAATTTCCGCTACCCATTTTAAAATGTGAACAGACTCTAAAAGTCACGTAATACAAATAAAATTTCCCCTGTTTGCAAATTCAATCTATAATCTAACAAATGTATGAAAGAGAAAATGAGGAAGAAAAAATAAAATAAAAGCAAACAGAATTGAACACACTCCCTACAAAGTGGTTTAATATGCTGCGGCTGCGGCGTTTTTCAGATTTAAAAAAAAATAAATTTGATATAAACATGCATTTTGTTTGGACAATTTATTCACGAAGTCAGAAAAACGTGTAATAAGAGAATTACAAGGTTTTGGTGGAAAGAAATGCGAAAACGTCAATAAGTTAAAAGCTGCAAATTGTGGCTTTAGACACAGTGTGCCAGCTACAAAAGCCACGATTTGTGGCTCACAGTAAGGAATGCGTTCAAGAGAAAATTAATAGATACATTTATATTATTTTAGTAGGCCAATGACAATTTAAAACAACAAACACACAGACAACACAATACTGACCTGGTTCTCCACTTCGTTGGTATTCCTGGCAATAGCAGTCAGCAACTGTTCCCAGCCCACTCTCAGAGTCTGAGCAAATATAGGACAACGGAAAACAATAATAAAAGGGACATAATCAATGACACCTTACACTCTAAACAAAGGTAATGGAAATTCAATGATATCAGTTGCCACATGAGTGCTGAGTGTTTCATAAACCATGCATAGATTTAATGTAACACAGTACTGTGCTGTATTATGTTGTGAACAGATCCAATGTACTGTATTGTATTATGTTGTGAACAGATCCAATGTTATTTGGTTATGGAAGGCCCCGGTATCACTGCAAACGAATTAAGATCCATAATTGCTCAACCGCCAGTGTCAGCGTAATCATCCAAATTAATATCTCATCTCCCAAACAAAGAAAGGTAACTGTAGTCCCCATCGTAGCAGTCTCAGCACACGCCAAAAGTGATAATGCGAAACCGCGCAGAAAGTGAACACAGCCAACTGTTTCCTGTCATACAATATCATCATTCATCGTAAGCAATTGGAATATCAAAACATGATCGATCATGCGAAGAAACACTGGGGAAAAGAGAACGCCAGAATAAGGCATGGATGACAGCAGAGACCCTGGATAAAATTAAAGAAAGAAAGAACAAGAAAGCAGACATAAATAAAAGCAAAACAAGAAGTAATAAAGCCAAGACACAGGAAGCTTACACAGAGGTGAACAAAGAAGTGAGAAGATGCATTAAAAGGGATAAGAGGAAATATATAGATGAATTAGCTAAAGAGGCAGAAGAAGCAGCAAATAAAGGGAATATGATAGAACTGTACAACAGCACAAAGAAATTAGGTGGAAAATACAAACAGATCAACGCCTTTATCAAAGATAAGAAAGGAAATCTGCTTAGTAATATAAGGGAACAAATGGAGAGATGGAAAGAGCACTTTGAAGAACTTTTCCTCATCAAGGCCAGCTCCTTGTCGTGGGGATGGGGCTTAACAGTCACCAGGGACTGAAAACTAAGACTGGCCAGGCCTTCCTACAACCAAGCAAGACCACAGTCTGCTCTAGCAAGTTCAAGTGCTGAAGTCGGAGGCAACCAGCCAAAAGGCGCACAACAATCAGGATGCCACGCACTCAACGCATATGGAAGTATGTCTATAACCGCAAATCGATATGGCACTCGCCCTGTGATGGGCACTCAGGCAGGTGCAGCGCCGGGCCCTCAGCCTCGAAAGGGCCCAACCTCTATTACTGGATGTCCTTCTCAACCGCCCTGTGGAGTCAGGGGGCGAGAGAATAGAGCTACTGGCCAATCCAAAATAAGACCACTAAAAATAATGCACTGGAATGCTGAAGGCATCAACAGCAAAAGAGATGGGTACAGTAAAAAGATAGAATTAGAAAATATCCTGCATGAAGAACAAATAAGCATATGCTGTTTGCAGGAAACCCATCTAAACAACGACATAGCCTTGAAGATTAGGGGATACCAGTGCTACCGATCTGACAGAATAAATAGACAAAAGGGTGGAATACTGACTCTTGTAAGGAACAACATTAATGCATGTCAGATTGAAGTGTATATGGATGGGGCGGAATATCAAATACTGCACCTCAGGACAGGAAATACAGACTTCCATCTACTTAACTACTACTGTCCGAGTGACCGCCCACTAGCACTAGACACAATTACATTAAAAGAAAGAATAATTGTATGTGGAGACTTTAACAGCCACTCACAGAGCTGGGGCTATGAACATATGGACAAGAGAGGTGAAGAGCTTGAAAATTGGCAGGATGACAATGGGCTTATACTATTAAACCAGGCAACAGATCCACCAACATTCTACTCCAGATCATGGCATACCACATCTACACCAGACCTTGCTTTCCATTCACCAGACCTGGATTGGAATATCACACGAATTGTTGGGAAACAACTTGGAGGCAGCGACCACCGACCAGTCTTTTTAGTGGTGCAAAATGAGGCCATCAGGGAGAGCAGCACTCTCTCCAGATGGAATTACAAAAAGGCAGACTGGAAAATGTATCAACACTACACCAGTGTACTGACTAAAGATATAAATACAGATAGAGACATCAACAAAATAGTTGATGAATTCAGTAGACTAATAATACAAGCTGCCAGTGAAACAATACCTAGAGGGGCACGGAAACACTACAAACCATACTGGAGTAGTGAACTAGAGGAACTGCACAATGACATGGAAACATCTCGAAAGCAAGCAGAAAATAACCCTTGCCAAGAACATCACAACAACTACCAGCATGCTAAAGCCAAATTTCAACGGGCTAAACTACAAGCCAGACGGAGAAGCTGGAAAGAGAAAACAGAGTCCTTGAATCTTGAACGAGACACAAGAAAAGTGTGGAAGCTTGTAAAACAGCTGAATGATGAGGGTACAGAAAGGAACACCAAAATTACACTGAAGAAGGATGGAAACATTCTAACAGGTAAACATGCAGCAAATTACTTTGCAGACTCCTTTGCAAATGACAATAATATTGAAATTAGCCTAGAAAAACGACAAGAGACCCGTCTAAAACAACAAAATGCAAGACAAGAAGAGACCACACATGAAGTCATGGAAACACCCATTACACAAAGGGAGCTAGAGCTGGCAATATCCAAATTAAAAATGAAAAAGTCACCAGGCAATGATGGAGTGTCCAATGAAATGATTAAGAACTTGGGAACTGCAGCTAAAGCAAAACTACTGCAGATCTACAACATTTGCTGGATCACAGGTAGAGTGCCACAGGCATGGAGAGAAGCAATTATGATACCATTACTAAAGCCAGGAAAAGATAGTTCAATGACATCCAGCTATAGACCAATCAGCCTTACAAGCTGTTTGTGTAAAACAATGGAACGTATAATCAATCTCAGACTGCAGTGGTACCTGGAAAGTGAAAATCTCCTTGTCCCACAACAAGCAGGCTTTAGACAGTGTTACTCTACCGAAGATCAAGCAACCTATCTTTCCCAGGAAATCGAAGATGCGTTTCAAGAAAAGAAACTGGTACTAGCAGCATGGATAGACCTAAAGAAAGCATTTGATAAGGTATGGAAGGAAGGGCTTCTGAAGAAACTGAGAAATTATGGAGTAAATGGCAGGATGTACAAATGGGTCAAAGCATACCTGCATAACAGGAGAGCCAGAGTGCAACTGGATGGTCTTAAGAGTAAGAAGGTCTTATTGCGCCAGGGCGTTCCACAAGGAGGGGTACTATCTCCAACACTTTTTCTGATCTACATCAATGACCTAGTTACTGAACTACCACATGGCATCAAAGTGGCAATGTATGCAGATGACTTGGTAATGTGGTGCACAGAGGAGTATGCAACAGTGGCCTCCAAATTGCTACAAAGAGCTATGAATGCACTGAATTCATGGACAAATAGATGGTGTATCAGCATCAATACAGACAAATGCAGTACTACACTTTTCACACTCTCCCCAAAACAAAAAGCAGGAGCCATCTACATAAACAATGAGCCTGTGAAAGAAGACATACAAGCTACATATCTCGGAGTTACATTTGATAACAAACTATCTTGGAAACAGCAGATAAATAAGGCAACCCAAAAAGCAAGGAGAAAATTGGCTATTCTAAGAAAGTTGTGTGGAACCACATGGGGTGCGAGTGGGAAAATACTCAGTAAAGTTTACCAACAGAGTATACGCCCACATTTAGAATATGGATCATCCGCATGGTGCTCAGCATCAAACACCACATTGCAAGAACTGGATAAAGTACAAAACCAGGCACTTAGGGTCATCACAGGAGCAATGAAATCAACACCAATATTGGAGATGGAGAAATTGTGGAGGATACCAGCACTGAGAGAACGGAGAGACACAAAGGTGCTGATACAGGCAGAAAAATTTGTATGCATGCCGAGACATCCAATGAAGGACAGATTCCAAAATCTTGCATTGGGACGACTTAAGAGAAGCAGCTTTATCCACCAAGCCAAGCGTATTAGTAGACAAACACCAGACATGCCAAGAGTTGTTAAACCCCTTCTGCCCATACCAGAACAGACTCCCTGGACAGATGAATCAGGATTATCAGTTCAAATACGGACAGAAGTGAAAGGAATAGTTGACAAAGAGGAACAAAATAGTCTACAGCGAAAAACAATAGCTCTCAGTTTCCTGGATGAAGAATACCCACAAGACCTATGGATTCGTGTGTACACAGATGGATCAGCACAGAATGCAGTAAAGAATGGGGGAGCAGGTGCATATATAGAGTACCCAAATAACACTAGGGATATGAATAAAATAGCAACAGGGAAATATTGTCACAATTATGATGCAGAAATACAAGCAATAAAGTTGGCAATAGAAAAACTGCTGAACAGTAATCTTAGCCCACAGCCTGTAGTGTTTTTGACAGATGCAAGATCAGTACTCCAGGCACTACAATCCAGAAAATTACCACATCTGCAGACCTTATTGACTGAACTCTGCAAGCACCACAGGGTTGCCCTGCAGTGGATCCCGTCTCACTGTGGAATACCAGGAAATGAGAAAGCAGATCAGTTGGCAAAGGAAGGTTCAACAGGCACACAACTAGATACACCAGTTACATACCATCATAAGAAACAGATAATCAAATCAATCAGAGGACCACAAGCCCCAAATCAGGATGCCTTTCATAATATGAATAGATATGAACAAGTTATCATTATACGCCTAAGAACAGGACACAATCCACTCCATAGTCACATGTATACAAAATTCAAGATCGGCACATCAACTACTTGTACATGTGGACAGGCACCCCAGACTGCTGAACACATACTTCAAGACTGCACTGAATATAGTAGACTGAGGAAAATCCATTGGCCCATAGATACAACACTACAGACAAAACTATATGGGCCACTGCAAGAATTACAAAAGACAGTAAAATTTATACAGGAAACGACATTGCAGATATAGACAATACTTCAGGCGAACGAAAGATAGATAGAAGAACTTTTGAACAGACCCGGCTCAAATAATCCTCCAGATATACTACCAGCAGAAGAAGAATTATACGTTAACTGCGGAAAACCAAGCAAAGAAGAAATAATGAAAGCCATCAAACTATTAAAAGATGGTAAAGCCACAGGACCAGATGAAATTCCTTCGGAAGCCATCAAAGCAGATATTATCACCTCTACCAAGATGTTACATAATCTATTGGATAAAATTTGGGAGAGGGAAGAAATACATAAAGACTGGAGAGAAGGTTATATGATCAAACTACCAAAGAAAGGAAGTTTACAGGAGTGCACTAATTATAGGGGAATTATGCTACTATCAGTGCCAGGAAAAATATTAGGCAGAATCATTCTGGAGAGACTAAAAGAGGCTATAGAGAAACACTTGAGAGATGAACAAGCAGGTTTTAGGAAGAACAGATCATGTGCTGATCAAATAACTACTTTACGTATAATAGTTGAACAAAGTTTAGAACTAAAATCCCCACTTTATATTGGATTCATAGATTACGAAAAGGCATTTGATAGTTTAGACAGAAGAATGCTTTGGAAGTTGCTGAGTCATTATGGAATCCCCATAAAGTTTATTAACCTGATAAAAACAATGTATGAAGGAACAAAATGTAGTGTGGTGCATGAAGGACAGCTTACAGAAGCATTTGAAATAAGAACAGGAGTAAGGCAAGGATGCCTTCTGTCTCCATTTCTCTTTCTACTGGCCATAGATTGGATTATGAAAATAACTCAAAACAACAGAAATGGGATCCAGTGGTCACTGACCAAACAACTTGATGATTTAGACTTTGCTGATGACATAGCTCTCCTATCACACAGCCACCAACAGATGCAAGATAAAATGAGTATATTAGATGAGAGATCACAACAGCTAGGACTAAAGATTAATAGAGATAAGACCAACATTATGAGAATTAATGCAGTTGGCAATAACCAAATAAAACTAGGAGAAATACCTCTACTAGACGTACAATCTTATATATATCTGGGCAGTAATATAGACAAAGAGGGAGGAACAGAAAACGATACCAAAATAAGGATATCAAAAGCAAGAGGAGCTTTCATTGCACTGGGAAACATATGGAAATCCAAAGAAATTAGGCTAAATACAAAAATACAAATTTTCAACTCCAATGTTAAGTCGGTTCTATTATATGGCTGTGAAACATGGAGAATAACAAAATTGACAATCACGAAGGTACAGACTTTCATTAATGGATGCTTGCGCAGAATAAAGGGATGGAAATGGCAGGACAAAGTCACTAACGTGGAATTATGGAAATGTACCGGTCAAATACCAGTGGATAAAGAAATACAGCGAAGACGATAGCGATGGATAGGACACACACTACGGAAACCAACTGAGAGTATTACACAACAGGCCCTTTTTTGGAATCCCCAGGGGAAAAGACAAAGAGGAAGACCAAGGAATTCTTGGAGAAGACAGATTGAAGCAGAGATGAAGATGATGGGGAAGACATGGAATGATCTTAAAAGAATTGCAAAAAACAGAACGACTTGGAAAGTGTTTGTTGAAGACCTATGCTCCACTGGGAGCTAAAAGGTAGAAGAAGAAGAAGAAGAAGATCCAATGTTATTTGGTTATGGAAGGCCCCGGTATCACTGCAAACGAATTAAGATCCATAATTGCTCAACCGCCAGTGTCAGCGTAATCATCCAAATTAATATCTCATCTCCCAAACAAAGAAAGGTAACTGTAGTCCCCATCGTAGCAGTCTCAGCACACGCCAAAAGTGATAATGCGAAACCGCGCAGAAAGTGAACACAGCCAACTGTTTCCTGTCATACAATATCATCATTCATCGTAAGCAATTGGAATATCAAAACATGATCAAAGCGGATGAGACACACAGCTCACGGTGTGCACAGAGCACCTAACTCAGTAGCTCCTGCAACAAGCCGGACTTGGAATATGAGGAAACTGCAACAAGGAACACATTTCATACATAGCCGTCAATTGTTCCCGCCGCCTATCCACAATATACCGGAAGTTCACGTCCTCTTGAAAATGATGATCGTCGTATTTAAAAAAAAATGTTTAGCGCTTGATGATGTTAGGCCATCGTTGTTGACTCCAATTCCGAACATATAAACACACAGTTAGTCGTCAGATTATCCCTGTCGCACATCAAACAACAGACCGTAAGATTATCATACGGCCGGTCTAGGGATGTACAATGAGCCATTACGATGACGTAACACTCAAAAATGTCGTACACACAATTTCACTCCCCTTAGATTCATGATTACTGTAATGAAAGCAGCCTATGATGAACAAAACACGGTGCAAATTTCCTAAAGAGATAAAACTGCGGCTGATGAAGTAGTTTACATTAATGGGTATCATGGAAATAACTTGCGTCAAGGAATTCCAACAACGGTCATGAACAGCACCAATGTGACGTAAAGCGCAGATCAAGTCTAGACGTTGGAAGGTCGCATTCACAACACTTGATTTGTCAAAACTGGACTGTTGCCGGCGTACGACTTTGCTTTAGCGGCACAGATGTAATAAGTAGATCATCATTTTTACTTTAACGCAGAAAAGTGCAACGGAGAACCAAAATTAATCAGATTCTGAATGCACTTTCTGCAGCGATTGAGAGAATGTGACCTAGATCCACCATCTTTACAATGGAAGACCCAATGTACTGTATTGTATTAAGTTGTGAACAGACCCAATGTACTGTATTGTATTAAGTTGTGAACAGACCCAATGTACTGCATTATTAAGTTGTGAATAGATTCAATGTGTCACAGTCGAGTGCTCTGTATAAAGCAGTGAATAAACTCAATGTACAAGACTACAGTACTGTATTAAGTTTTGTATAGACTCAGTGTATAACAGTACAATATTATATTAAGTATTAAAATATACAACTTTCTGTACTCTACTTTCCTTTCCTTCCAACTCCCTCCACGATTGTGTGTTCAGATAGCAGATACGCCAACCAACACATCACCAACTTCTAAGACCCACCCTTTAATCTTGACAGTGTGTGTTCTCAACAGTTTTTCTATCTTACTTTTATACTCTGAAAGGCTGCTTCCTGTCCACAAAATTATTCCTTCATATTAAAAACTGTTCCATTTTCCAGAATGTTTCATTTGTACATTTTTCTTACTCATTTGCCTTTTAACATCGAGGGAAGATATAATTTGTGGTCTTTTGTTTTTCTGTTGACTTCTGGTGCTATTATTAGTGTTTGTAATATTCCATCAATCCATCTATTTTGCGATCGGCCATTGGTCTAGTGTCTTCATAATATTTATTAAAGGCTTGTGTTGTGTTTTGGTCTTCTGTCTCATCACGTGGGTAAATCATTTTCTCTGTGGTTCTTTATGTATTCTATGGCAGTACTTGCACAACGTTTGTTTCAATCTTAAAGTGGTATTTTAGTTGCAACCCTCACAGCTTGGCAGTATGTGTTGGTCAAGATGTTTTAGCCTGCAACATTCCATCCATTCTTAAAACTGATAATTTATCAAAGTAATTCCAGCTTGTGATATCACATACAAATGTGAACTGTCTAGTTTCATTTATTTCTTGTCAGTATTAATGATATTTTAATAGATCATTGCTTATAAGAATAAATATTTCAAAGACTGACATTTTCTGGTGTAAAATATTTCATATTTAAGCACAATATGTTATTAAAACTTCAGCTACAACTTTGGTTTGTCTGATCAACTTGAATACACCATAGAAGAATCACATACAACTAGCTAGACAACTAAAGCATCACTAGAAAAACAACTATGCTTGAGGCTCTTCAAAACAGTTATATTTTTTCCCATGTCAGAATGATAATTGTTTGGTATAATTTGAAATCTTTATCATAATTCCTATTTATAAAACTTGAAATCTATTTCAAAATTTTTCTCCCATTATTTGAAATCTATTTCAACATTTTTCTCCCATTATTTGAAATCTATATTTAAATAATTTGAAATCTAAGCCAGAATTCATTATATTTATTTCACATTATATTTGTTTGTTACTGTTTGAACTTCTAAATGTGCCTCTGTCTTGTACATTTACACATCTTAAGTGGATCAGTTCTGTCAAACTGCTTGTATATGTCAGTATATCTTCAGTAAACACAAACTATAGAACTGAACTGTCAATACTCCCCTAATATCCACAGCCAACAACAAGAAACACTCATAAACATACCTCCATTGTATATTGAGTATAGCGGTTTTCAAAAATCATCGATTCCTGAACGTCCTGCAAATAAAACCAATGATTCAAATATAAATCTCATTTACAACAAATTATCAAATAATTAAAGGGACATAACTCAAGCACTAAACACATGAATATGACTCGAATTCAATAAAAACAGAGGATCAAGAGGACAAAATGCTGTTGTTTAAGTGTCAGTTTGAGCAGTACAAGTTTCCTATACTATTAGTTTGTCAGATATAATTATAATTGTAACGCAAACGGACATTATCTTGAAATTGAAGGCAATGAAGATAAGACACCATAAATAAATAAGACTTGAGAATATATAAAGGTAAAAGGCATAAGACTGTTGGATAACCGTCCTTGTTTTGGGGTGAGAGCTTGTCCAATGAGCGGCTAGCGAGGGCAAGACTGCTGACACCATAAACAAATCACACACGCATCGCCTCCCCTGGGAGGTCAGGGTGCAATTTATGTAGCCCATACAGGGTCACTCACCTTACAAGTGGTAAAGGTAGTTCTATAGGGGGCCAGGCTAGCAAGGGCAAGACTGCTGACACCATAAACAAATCACACACGCATCGCCTCCCTTGGGAGGTCAGGGTGCAATTTATGTAGCCCATACAGGGTCACTCACCTTACAAGTGGTAAAGGTAGTTCTATAGGGGGCCAGGCTAGCAAGGGCAAGACTGCTGACACCATAAACAAATCACACACGCATCGCCTCCCCTGGGAGGTCAGGGTGCAATTTATGTAGCCCATACAGGGTCACTCACCTTACAAGTGGTAAAGGTAGTTCTATAGGGGGCCAGGCTAGCAAGGGCAAGACTGCTGACACCATAAACAAATCACACACGCATCGCCTCCCTGGGAGTCAGGGTGCAATTTATGTAGCCCATACAGGGTCACTCACCTTACAAGTGGTAAAGGTAGTTCTATAGGCATACACACCATATGTGGTAGCGGTAGTCCCTAAGGTCTGGCATGAACAAATTGTGTTGCTCTATAGGGTTTGGCATCAACAATGCATGTGGTAAAGGTAGTTCTATAGGGGGCCAGGCTAGCGAGGGCAAGACTGCTGACACCATAAACAAATCACACACGCATCGCCTCCCCTGGGAGGTCAGGGTGCAATTTATGTAGCCCATACAGGGTCACTCACCATACAAGTGGTAAAGGTAGTTCTATAGGGGGCCAGGCTAGCGAGGGCAAGACTGCTGACACCATAAATAAATCACACACGCATCGCCTCCCTTGGGAGGTCAGGGTGCAATTTATGTAGCCCATACAGGGTCACTCACCTTACAAGTGGTAAAGGTAGTTCTATAGGCATACACACCATATGTGGTAGCGGTAGTCCCATAAAGGTCTGGCATGAACGAAATATGTGGTTGCTCTATAGGGGTCTGGCATAAACAATGCATGTGGTAAAGGTAGTTCTATAGGATCTGACATAAATTGTACGTGGTAAAGGCAGTTCTATAGGGGTCCGGCATAAATTGTATGCTATAAAGGCAGTTATATAGGGGTCTAGTATAAATTGTATGTGGTAAAGGTAGTTCTATAGCTGTCTGGTGTAAACAATGTACGTGGTAAAGGCAGTTCTATAGGGGTCCGGTATAAATTGTATGCTATAAAGGCAGTTATATAGGGGTCTAGTATAAATTGTATGTGGTAAAGGTAGTTCTATTGGGGTCTAGTATAAATTGTATGTGGTAAAGGTAGTTCTATAGCTGTCTGGTGTAAACAATGTATGTGGTAAAGCAGTTCTATTGGGGTCTGGCGTATGTATGTGGTAAAGGCTGGTAGTATGTGGTAAAGGCAGTTCTATAGGGGTCTGGCATAAATAATGTGTATATAGGCAGGTAGTTCTATAGAGGTCCGGCATAAACATTGTATGTGGTAAAGGTAGTTCCATATAGATTGAATAATTGCAGCATAAACACACACATGTGGTAAAGGTAGCCCTGTATAGACTGACACTGTCAAAACACAGTGAATGTCTGATTGCAGACAACAAAGAGAGAATACGAGGTAGGTTGGTGTCATGGCATGGAAAACAGTCAATAACAGAACTGATAGATGATGGTAGATAGAAGTTTGTGGAAGGACATGATCACCTACGCCAACTGATATGGCACATGATGATGATGATGTAGACTGAAAGAGTGAAGTATACACATCAATATGTGGTAAAGGTAGCCCTGTTTAGACTGAAAGAGTGAAGCAAAGACATCAATATGTGGTAAAGGTAGCCCTGTTTAGACTGAAAGAGTGAAGCAAAGACATCAATATGTGGTAAAGGTAGCCCTGTTTAGACTGAAAAAGTGAAGCAAAGACATCAATATGTGGTAAAGGTAGCCCTGTTTAGACTGAAAGAGTGAAGCAAAGACATCAATATGTGGTAAAGGTAGCCCTGTTTAGACTGAAAGTGTGAAGCATAAACACCAACATGTGGTAAAGATAGCTCTCATAAGATTGACAGAGTGCAGCAAAAACACTAATATGTGGTAAAGGTAGCTCCAAATAGCTTGCAAAAGTGCAGCATAAACACTAATATGTGGCACAGGTAGCTCTCATAAGATTGACAGTGTAGCAAAACACTAATATGTGGTAAAGGTAGCTCCAAATAGCTTGCAAAAGTGCAGCATAAACACTAATATGTGGTAAAGGTAGCTCCAAATAGCTTGCAAAAGTGCAGCATTAACACCTATTTGCTGTAAAATAGCTCTATATAGCCTGAAAGAATGCAGCATAAATACCAATATCTGATAAAGGTAGCTCTATATAGACTGAAAAAGTGCAGCATAAACACCAACATGTGGTAAAGGTAGCTCTATATTGATTGAATGAATGCAGCATAAAATACCAATATGTGGTAAAAGAAGCTCTATATAGAGAGGGTTGGAAATCAGCACCAATACGTGGTAAAGGTAGCTCCAAATAGAGAGGTTTAAACATAAAAATATGGGGGAGGGGGGAAGGTAGCTCTACATAGACTGAAAGTCAGACATAAGCAACAATATGTAGTAAAAGTAGCTCCATTTTAACCTTAGATTAGATACCATAGTAAATATTACCACATCAAAACACAAGTTCTTCCAAATTTGATAGTTTGTTGTGTTCAAACATTAACCCCCTCTGTGTACCTTTCTAATTACAACTTCCACTTCCGGTGACCCCTGAGTGTTTAATTTGTTTCTATTGATATAGGATCCCCCCTCCCCCATTTTGTGAGATACGATCCTGTAATACGAAGATAATTCACCACATTTAAACAATTTGGTAATTTATCATCCCCCTCCCCCCACCCCCACCAGAATTATTTTCTTAGCATCCTGCAACATCAAACAACTCTTTGTGACTCAAAAAATCAGTGAATAATGCTCTGAGGTAGCCGAACATATTGATGAATTTACGGTGTCTGTCTGAATAGACAAATAGCACTTCCGGTCCAAGTGGTCAATTTCGGGTCATAAATCAACCGGAGACAGGAAATCCGAGTTCCCTGTGTGTGTAATAGATAAACACACATTTCTGTGTCAAAAGTTCAAAGAAAATACTATTTTTAGTGCTCCTAATTTTACAATTAAGTGGTAGTATCTTGTACCACAGTAAGTAACGAAGTGCGTCACAGGTAGGTATCGTAATTAAGGGTTAAATAGGTACAGTGCAAGAAAATACCAATGAGTGATCATCAAAAGCATCATACACATCAATATAGGTAAAGGTAGTCACATATAAAAGGTCTGTCATAAAAAGAAATTTATGCTAAAGGTGGTTCTATTTTGATAGAAATTGTGCACCAGAACATAAACACCAATATACAGTACAGGTAATTGCATATAAAGAAGGTCTGAACATAAATATTGATAAATAGTAAAGGTAGTTCTGTAAAGAGATGATCTGAACAAACAAACTAAGATTATGGTAAAGGTAATTCCATACAGAGGAGGCCAGAACAAACAAACCAATATATGATTAAAGTAGTTGGATGTAGAGTTGGTTCTATATACAGAAGACACAAAAAATCAAACATAATAAGGAGGGTAAAGATGGTTCCATGTAATAGAGATTCAGGCAATAAGTAAATTATATGTTGTTTAATAGAGAGAGAGAGAGAGAGAGAGAGAGAGAGAGAGAGAGATAGATAGATAGATAGATAGATAGATAGATAGATAGATAGATAGATAGATAGATAGATAGATAGATAGATAGATAGATAGATAGATAGATAGATAGATAGATAGATAGATAGATAGATAGATAGATAGATAGATAGATAGATAGAGAGAGAGAGAGAGAGAGAGAGATAGATAGATAGATAGATAGATAGATAGATAGATAGATAGATAGATAGATAGATAGATAGATAGATAGATAGATAGATAGATAGAGATAGATAGATAGATAGATAGATAGATAGATAGATAGACAGAGAGAGAGAGGGAGAGGGAGATGGAGAGAGAGAGAGAGAGGGAGAGAGAGAGAGAGGTGTTGGGGGGCCTGACACAAAAACAGTATAAAGTAAAAATAATGATATTGAGATCTAGATAGATGAAATAGGAATAATGTAAAGAGGGCATAAGTGGTTTCTGATGGAGAGGGTCAGAGATTAAAAAAAACAGTGAGTTTGTTGGTAATCAGACGGCAGCAGACAAAAAGATGACAGCCCTTTGGAAGCTAAGTTAGTTCGCTCACCTGATTATACCTCTCCAGCTCCTCGATGTTGGGCTTGTACGCAACCACAGCCTTGTCAAACTGCTGCAGTTTCTTCAGTTGATCCTCCAGCGTCGAACGCCCAGCAGTGCCAATAGATGCCACAGCATCAAGCTGGTTCTCTATCCATGGCCCTACGACGTTAGCCTTGGCCGCAAACTGGCGACGGAGACGCTCGTTGTTCAGCTGCCTTGCCATCTCCTGCTGGAGCGTTGAGTCTCGGTGTGGGATCAGTTGTTTCACCTCACCCCACTTGTTGGAGATGTCCTGGATTGGGTAATACAAGACTCTTTGAAGATGTTCTTACAGCAATAATTTATTCAAATTTAGTCTCACGTGTACATAATCAGATGATGGATATGTGTAACATAAAGCAGGAGATTCCCAGAATATTTTCTGTTACAATCTTTTGTATGTGATAAGATTGTAGAATTCTGTAGAAACTTTAGAACATTTCTGCATGTCATCAGATGTGAAAGAAATTTTGAAAAAAAAAATGAATTGTCTTGTTACCAATAATAAAATATGTCGTCAAAGTGTAAGCATAATTTATACATGACTAAATCACATCATGTCATTTTTGATGATACTCTTAAGTTTGGCCCTCTGGTCCGGATCTTGGATACAATCTGGCCCTCGGTCAACCTTAAGTTGGCTATTACTACTCTAGATCAAACATTTCGTTACAAGGTCGTTACACACACTATGTTACATACATGTAAGATCAGAAGCATCTCTCTCTTTAAATCAAATATCTTGTTGCTAGATTCTTACATATATTTCTATAAATAGCATTACTATATATATATATATATATATATAAGCGCAAACCACTTCTCTTGGTGATTAAATAAACAGGCGTATTGGAAAGGCAGCTACAATTTTCGGCAAACTAACAGAAAGGACATGGAACAACACAAAACTAACACTGAAGACTAAACTCTTAATATATCAAACTTGTGTGCTTAGCACACTGTTATATGGATCTGAAACCTGGACAACATACTCAAACCAGGAAAAAAGACTAAATGTCTTCCACATGTGATGTCTCCACAGAATAATGCACATCAAATGGCATAAAAAAATAACCAACTTAACTATCCTGCAATGTACTAAGATCCCAACAATCATGCTGATGCTCAGATGTCAAAGACTAAAATGGCTGGGGCACGTCTAGCGAATGGAAGAAAAACTCATCCCCAGGCAAATACTATATGGTGAACTAACACACGGAAAAAATCAAATCGGCAGACCTAGGTACTACGATATAGAGATATCTGTAAATCATCTCTGAATGACTTCATCTGTGAAAATGACTGGGAACATCTGGCAAGTGATCGCACATCATGGAGAGCATGTATAAGGAATGGTATAACATCTTATGAGACTGTGCTAAGGCAAAACTTAGAAGAGAAAAGACTCATGAAAAAGGATGAAAAACCCTGTGGATTAGAGGGCCTGACTTGTTCATTCTGTGGCCGTGTGTGTTTGTCAAACATTGGTAGAAATAGCCACGAGAGGAGAAACTGTTCAACAAAAACAAAACCTAAAAAAAATACACAATAGCCTCCACTAGACTATTTGACAAGACGAAAAGGGCCACATATATATATACCGTAGTTTATGTCTGCCGATTTGTCTTTTTCCGTGTGTTAGTTCACCATATAGTATTTGCTTGGGGATGTGTTTTTCTTCCATTCGCTGGACGTGCCCCAGCCATCTTAGTCTTCGACATCTGAGCATCGACATGATTGTTGGGGTCTTAGTACATTGCAGGACAGTTAAGTTGGTTATTTTGCTCCCTGTGGAGCATAGGTCTTCAACAAACACTTTCCAAGTAGTTCTGTTTCTTGCCATTCTTTTAAGATCATTCCATTGCTTCCCCATCATCTTCATCTCTGCTTCCTTCTGTCTTATCCAAGAATTTCTTGGTCTTCCAATATATATATATAATATGCACACATACATTTATATATATGTTAACAGTATTAAATTTGAGCACATTTAAGATCATTTAACTTATATGGAGGGTTAGAAATCAGACCTATTTCCTTCACTTCTTGATGAATATATTTTATTATTTTGAATGGATAGGAGACGAATAGCTCTTTTTAATCTCCACATGTTTTAATCTCCACATATTTTAATCTCCACATGTTTTAATCTCCACATGTTTTAATCTCCACATATTTTAATCTCCACATATTTTAATCTCCATATTTTGAATCAATAAGCTTTTACCCTATATTTTACAGACGCACATGATTTTTGGGTAATGTGGTCGGTATTACGCCCATGCTGCTTTAAGAAAAAATCCGGTACCCATTTAAGGCTGGGTGAAGTCGGTTGGGATCGAACATTGTCCGTAGTAAGTTCACTAACCACTGAGCTATCGCGGCTCCCACAATTTTTAGGGAGTAAAACCCAGGTGTCCTCGGGGTTGTTGCCGTGGTAAGCCATATCGATTGCGCTAATGAATCAATAAGCTTTTACCAATAAGCGTTGGCTTTGAAAGTTGGTATAATTATAAGACAATAAGAGTTGGTTTACATTATAATACCTACAATAAGAGTTGGTTTACATTATAAGACATCCATGAAAATAACTGTTTGATTGCTAATTGCTAATGTAATGATTTGTGCAGTTTTTGGTTTGTCAAATTGCGGTGACTTTAGGATCATTTTTACATTACAACTATTACCTGGAACTCTTAAATGTGAAAGTACACTAAATTTGACTTTGTTTGTGGGAAATGGACGACTGTAACATTTTAAAATTAGTGTGAAAATCATTATCAAAATCTGATCCTCTTCTTCTGTTTATTTAAGCTTCTATGACGAAATTAGGTCATCGGTTTTGATGATTCTCATGAAGATTATGTGAAAAGTGAATTAGAAATAGGTTTAATCCAATTTAGAAGTGATAGTAAAAAATAAGGGTAGTGATAGTAAAAATAGGTTTTATTCAATTTAGAAGTGAAAGTAAAAAATAGGTTTAATTCAATTTAGAAGTTATAGTAAAAAATAGGTTTAATTCAATTTAGAAGTGATAGTAAAAAATAGGTTTAATTCAATTTAGAAGTGATAGTAAAAAATAGGTTTAATTCAATTTAGAAGTGATAGTAAAAAATAGGTTTAATTCAATTTAGAAGTGATAGTGTTTTGACTTTGTGTGATAGAAATAGTGTGCTTTTTTAAGTATTTAAAAAATATCGAATGATTACAAATCTCTCAGCACATTGGTTCCATTAGTCGATATTAAAAATTGGTACCTTTTCTAATGGACACCACGTACATCTACCACAATATGCTATAAATAGCTTTAATCTTAAAGCTTTAAAAAAGTAGCCAGACTACAAGGAGATACTTTGTACATACAGCAAGAAATAAGTAAAAATGAAGCTAAAAGACAATGGCACATCTAGTTCTGAGATGACGAGTGACTGGCACAAATAAGAGGATAATGTTTAAAGCTATTGATGCACTGTACATTTGGGGTGCAATTGAAAACATAGAAACATGAAGTCTAGAAGTCAAATGTCAGTGACTGCACTATCAAAGCAGTAAGAGCACATAGAAGGAACAGACATATATTGGTAAGCACAGAAGGAGCAGCTGCTATAGTCCGTTCAGATTCGTTTGCCTAGACATTAATTTATTTTTTTCAAAAACTTATTGTTCATTTGCATTGATCTTTTGAAGTTAGGTTTAGAATACTAATGTCGCTATAAAAATATTTTTTTATCAAAGAAATGTGATCCAGTTTCAAAGATGCCTTATTTAACCTATATTAAAAAAAAGTTAATCGATATTATAAACACCGGCGGGATTATGTAGATGCTTACATCTCACAGCTGATTCTTTAACATATAGGCATGACCTTCACGGCTGAATGCGCACCGTCCTAAAATAGTTATGTTTCCACTATAAATTTTTATAAAGAAATGTTACATATGAAATTTCCCGTTTAGCACAAAATGACATTTTAGCCGAAACCGGAAATTATGTGACGTCAAAATCACGGCCGTAGACTCGAGTTCGAGTCATAATTCAGAGGCAAATCTCAATATTTACAGAAAGGAGGCGGCACTATCCATATTATCTTCTGCAAGTCTATGTGAGAATGAATATAAAGGCAAAATATTTTACTGAGCATAACATTGCTATAAAGATTTATCAATACTTCTGCAGAGAGCATAAAAAGGGACATCTTTATTGTTCTTTATCAAACCCTGAGAAGAGAACAATGCATATTTTAGGTTTGTGTAAACGTTCATTTGATCGAATAGTTAAAGGAAGCGGATATTTATTGCCAACAAATGCAAGAAAGCAAGGAAGGAAAGAAACGTTAGACAGTTTTGATAAGGACCTAGTAAAAAGAGAAATCTGTCGAATGTTTGATATAAACGAAGAAGTGACACTTAGAAAGTTGAAGCTTTGGCTGAAAACTAACAACGACATTGAAATATCAAAAACTTCATTATGGAAAATATTAAGAAGTGCAGGCTTCACCTTTAGAAAGTATGCTGGTGGAAAAACCATTATTTGTGAGAAGCCACATCTAGTAGCTCTTAGAAGCAAGTATTTACGTGAAGTGAAGGAAATGCGCGAAAATGATTATGATATTGTTTATTTAGATGAAACTTGGATCAACGCTCATCATACAAATGAAAAGGAATGGCAGTTAGCAGATGGAAGTATTAAAAGATCAGTACCAAGCAGTAAAGGGCAACGTTTGATAGTTGCACATGCAGGTAGCAGACATAATGGGTTGTTGCAGAATGCTCATCTCGTTTTCATTTCAAAATCCATAGACAATAGAGACTACCACTCCGAAATGAATGGGCACATATTTAAAGACTGGATCGAGAAAAGTATCCTTCCAATATTAGATCGACCTTCTTGTCTGATAATGGACAATGCTTCATACCATAACGTAGTTAACGTAGAAGATAGAATCCCAACATCTTCAAGTACAAAAGATGCAATCAAAACGTGGCTCATAAAAGAACACATACAAGTTAACGACAGCTACTTGAAACCCGAATTGCTTAGCCTTGTAAAACAGACACAACGTACAAAGATATTTAAAATAGACAAGTTAATTCAAGAACATGGCCATAGATGTTTGAGACTACCTCCATATCATGCACACTTAAATCCTATAGAACTAGTTTGGGCAAAAGTTAAAGGACACGTAGCATATACAAATAAAACTTTCAAATTATGCGATGTTGAGACACTTACAAATCAGGCTCTATCAAATATAAATAAAGACTACTGGGTAAAATGTGAGGATCATGTGTTACGACAAGAAGAGGAATATTGGAAAAAGGATGGTTTGTTGTTTGTTCAGCCGAAAGCAGTAATCGACCTATTTGACTCGTCTGATTCTGAATGATCATTACTCTGATTAAGTCTACAGATAAATAGTTTGATTTGCAATATTTCCTAGTTGATTTGTTAAACAGTTTATTGTTCAAGACCACCCAAGCAATCAAAAATATGTTATAAGCAAACCAACAACCATTACTTTGAATGGAAGCCTGCTTGAGTCAGTACAGAAGTTCAGCTATCTTGGATCCACTATTACAGCCACACTTTCCTTAGATGAGGAACTAAATGTACGTATTTGAAAGGCAGCGACAACATTTGGGAAACTCACACCAAGAGCATGGAACTATATCAAATTGACTCTATGAACAAAAGTTCTATATATAATTTAAAATTTGTATACTTGCCACCAAGTACAATTTTATGGACACGCCTATGGGTCATCGTTGCACTAGATTACTGTAAAACATTTTGATTAGGGTCAAAATAATAGTTACATGGGCAAAGATCAAAGGAATTCGCCGCTTTAAGAAAACCGTTATAGCTAGACATCGAGTAACACATATGTTCTCGTGACATGGACATTTTAACACCGTATGCCAAAAATCATGTGAAATCATCAAGAACTTTTTGAATTATAAATCATAACATCTCGGCAAACGAATCTGAACGGACTATAGTTGTGTCCATGTGTAAGATTACTTATCTGCTACCTGTGTCCATGTGTGAGATCACTTATCTGTTACCTATGTCCATGTGTGAGATCAGTTATTTGTTACCTGTGTCCATGTGTGAGATCACTTATCTGTTACCTATGTCCATGTGTGAGATCAGTTATTTGCTACCTGTGTCCATGTGTGAGATCAGTTATTTGCTACCTGTGTCCATGTGTGAGATCACTTATCTACTACCTGTGTCCATGTGTGAGATCAGTTATCTGCTACCTGTGTCCATGCGTGAGATCAGTTATCTGCTACCTGTGTCCATGTGTGAGATCAGTAATCTGCTAGTTGTGTCCACGTGAGATCAGTCATCTGCTATTTCTGTCCATGTGAGAGATCAGTCACCTGCTACCTGTGTCCATGTGAGAGATCAGTCATCTGCTAGTTGTGTCCATGTGTGAGATCAGTTATCTGCTAGTTGTGTCCACATGAGAGATCAGTCATCTGTTCTGTCCATGTGGGAGATCAGTCACCTGCTACTTGTGTCCATGTGAGAGATCAGTCATCTGCTAGTTGTGTCCATGTGTGAGATCAGTTATCTGCTAGTTGTGTCCACGTGAGAGATCAGTCATCTGCTATTTCTGTCCATGTGAGAGATCAGTCACCTGCTACCTGTGTCCATGTGAGAGATCAGTCACCTGCTACCTGTGTCCATGTGAGAGATCAGTCGCCTGCTACCTGTGTCCATGTGTGAGATCAGTCACCTGCTACCTGTGTCCATGTGTGAGATCAGTCACCTGCTACCTGTGTCCATGTGTGAGATCAGTCACCTGCTACCTGTGTGAGATCAGTCACCTGCTACCTGTGTCCATGTGTGAGATCTGGAAATGAAAGTGGCAATCAAGGATATCTCACCTGAGCATGCAGAGTTGAATAGGGGTTGTCAGGTGGCGTGATTCCATACTGTTGCCCGATCCTGTGGATCTCCTGCACCAGTCCAATGATGGTGGCATACTCTCTGTCTGCTTCTGTGAGGGTGTTCTTAAACTGCTCATGGGCATCAGTCAAACTCTGCAGAAAACAGCATTCGGATCTCAGAAATGTTTATCTCATTATTACCTACATTATTCTAACATTGACAAGAACAATCGTTTTAACACAATTTGAGTAAGACACATAAAGAGACACAAGATAAAGACTAAAGTGGAGTTAAAACATCAAGAAATGAACAGGAGAAACTATTACATCATCAAGGCAAGAGACAGAGTGAAATGATACTCCATGGTAGTCAATCTTCGATCCAAGTCCATCCCAACAGTGACATCTACAAGTACAGTGACATCTGCAAGTACAGTGATATCTACAAGTACTGTGACATCCACAAGTACGGTGACATCCACAAGTACGGTGACATCCACAAGTACGGTGACATCTACAAGTACGATGACATCCACAAATACAGTGACATCCACAAGTACAGTGGCATCTACAAGTACAGTGACATCCACAAGTACAGTGACATCCACAAGTACAGAGACATCCACAAATACAGTGACATCCACAAGTACAGTGACATCCACAAGTACAGTGACATCCACAAGTACAGTGACATCCACAAGTACAGTGACATCAACAAGTACAGAAACATCCACAAATACAGTGACATCCACAAGTACAGTGACATTCACAAGTACAGTGACATCAACAAGTACAGAGACATCCACAAATACAGTGACATCCACAAGTACAGTGACATCCACAAGTACAGTGACATCCACAAGTACAGTGACATCCACAAGTACAGTGACATCCACAAGTACATTGACATCCACAAGTACGGTGACATCCACAAGTACAGTGACATCCACAAGTACAGTGACATCTTCAACTATCATGTCAGAGTCGAGATGAATATCTTAGAACATTTATATCAAAGGGTGCAAAGCACCAATGCTGGAAAATGTCTGCAAGTTTGAATATCTAAAATCAGTCATCACCAACAATGGAGACTAATGAAGAATCTGGCAATTGCCTCATGAAGCCTAATTAAAAAAAAAAAAAATAAAGATATAAAGCAACACACTGTTTAATAACACTGAACCTGTATTTTCCTAATTGTAACTGACATGTTAAATCTGGAAAGAAAATGTCATCATTTGAGCAATAAAATGTTACCAAAGAATTCTTCAAATATCCTGGACAGACAAAAGAATTCTTCAAATATCCTGGACAGACAAAAGAATTCTTCAAATATCCTGGACAGACAAAAGAATTCTTCAAATATCCTGGACAGACAAAAGAATTCTTTAAATATCCTGGACAGACAAAAGAATTCTTCAAATATCCTGGACAGACAAAAGAATTCTTCAAATATCCTGGACAGACAAAAGAATTCTTCAAATATCCTGGACAGACAAAAGAATTCTTCAAATATCCTGGACAGACAAAAGAATTCTTCAAATATCCTGGACAGACAAAAGAATTCTTCAAATATCCTGGACAGACAAAAGAATTCTTCAAATATCCTGGACAGACAAAAGAATTCTTCAAATATCCTGGACAGACAAAAGAATTCTTCAAATATCCTAGACAGACAAAAGAATTCTTCAAATATCCTGGACAGACAAAAGAATTCTTCAAATGTCCTTGACAGACAAAAGATATTCTTCAAATATACTGGACAGACAAAAAAAGAATTCTTCAAATACTCTGGACAGACAAATGAATCACCAAAAGTATCTTATTAGAGCTGAAGATAAATGAAATCTGGCTAGTTAATTTACTGGTTATTATTTAGATCATATTAAAACATAATAAGATAGATAATAAAATATAACAAAGAGAACTCTACACCCAATGATATAAAAAGAGGAGTAAGACAGGGATGCATCCTATCACCAAGCTTGTTCAATTGATACACTGAGCAAATCTTTAAAAAAATCACAGAGATGCCTGGCCTAAACATTAATGGAAAGATAATCAATAACCTAAGATATGATGATGATACTGCATTACTAGCAGAAAATCCTAAAGACCTACAACAATTACTTAATGAAATAAACATGACATGCAAAAAATATGGATTACATATGAATATTAAAAAGACTAAAACTATGATCATAAACAAAGAACATACCCAAAACCTACAAGTCGATATCAAAATTAAAGGAATAGACCCAGAAACAGTTCAGAACTACAACTACCTTGGACATACTATAACCAGTGATGGAAAATGTAAAACTAAAATTAACAAAAGAATAAGAATGGCAAAAAGTAATTTTAATGTTATGAAAAATATATTAACATCAAAACAAATAACACCAGGGCTAAAACTAAGAATAGCAAAATGTTATATCTTCTCAATATTCCTATATGGTGCAGAAACATGGACATTAAACAAGAAAATAGAACAGAAAGAAGCCTTTGAAATGATGATAGAAGAATAGGTGGAATTGGATGGAAGGAAAAGAAAACAAACGATGAAGTCTTAAAACAACTAAAAATGAAAAGAGAACTACTAAATACAATTCAATCAAGACAAATTTGATCTTTGGGCCATGTTAAAAGACAAAACAGCCTACTAAAAGAAATCTTAGAGGGGAAAATACAGGGTAAAAGAGGCAGAGGAAGACCAAGACTAACATGGACGAGTAACATCAAAAGATGGACAAGTCAGCCTGTGACAACCTGCACCATCAAAGCAAGAGATAGAGCGGAATGGTGCTCCATGGTAGCCAACCTTCGTTGCGGAGATGGCACTCAATGATGATGATTAAATGTCATAATGGTGTAAGTACAGTTCCTGGAAAGCAAAGAAGAGGGGATTTAAGACAATTGATCAAGACATCATAATCCTTATAGATCATATTCACTGACACAGACAATGCCAAACATTCAGCGTGCAAGTCAAAGGAGTGATGTACTCCAAAGAGACTGAAGAGTGGGTTACCTGTCTTGGATTTGTAACAAAATGACCTATCAACATACAGGGACAATATTACACCTTACCATATGTATATGGTTCTGCTCAACCATTGCCACCTCAGTGCATTTCAACATATGTATATTTATTCACCACTTACGCACATCCCCTAATATGTATACTGCCTCACCACTTACCACCTCCCTGCACATCCTCATATTGTTTCTTTTGTCCAAATACCATCTCCTTGCATTTTTTCATTTTTAGACCACCTGCCTTTACCTCTGCACATGTTGATCTATTCACCACTCACCTGCAACTCCTCATATGTAGATCTATTTACAACTCACTAGCAACTCCTTTCTTATGTAAATCTATTCACCACTCACCAGCAACTCCTTATATGTAGATCTATTCACCACTCATTTTCTCATACGTAAATCTATTCACCACTCACATGTGTAGATTTATTCACCACTCACATGTGTAGATTTATTCACCACTCACATATGTAGATCTATTCACAAATCACATATGTAGATTTATTCACCACTCACATATGTAGATTTATTCATCACTCACATATGTAGATTTATTCACCACTCACATGTGTAGATTTATTCACCACTCACATGTGTAGATTTATTCACCACTCACATATGTAGATCTATTCATCACTCACATATGTAGATTTATTCACCATTCACATATGTAGATCTATTCATCACTCACATATGTAGATCTATTCATCACTCACATATGTAGATCTATTCACCACCCACATATGTAGATTTATTCACCACTCACATATGTAGATCTATTCACCACTCACATATGTAGATTTATTCACCACTCACATATGTAATCTATTCACCACTCACATATGTAATCTATTCACCACTCACATATGTAGATTTATTCACCACTCACATATGTAGATCTATTCACCATTCACCTATGTAGATCTATTTACCACTCACCTGCACCTCCTCTGTGGTATGAACAATGAACATATCCATGAGATCTTCCTTGGCACCATCCATCCAGTTGTTGAACGGCTGAAAGTAACAGACATTTCTATTTGATTATAGGAAAAACCAAATATTTATACCAACATTTTCGCATTCAGCAAGTTTATCTAAAATGACAAATTCTTGTGTGTGTTAATCTCATTACAATAACTTGCAACAAAATAATCTGTCAAAATTGTTTCAATCCATCCATTGTTCTGCTTCAATAAAGATATTTCTACAAATTTTGTGCTCCATTAATTACTTTCTGCTAATTTTGTCTTAAATTTATTTCTGGTAACTCCTGACTCAATCAGTTTCTTTCTGACTCAATCAGTTTCCTTCTGTAAAAATCCAGAGACAAATTATGATGTCCATTTCCTATCATTCTCATTATGTCCATCCTCACAGACTTCCAACTCTGACGGATATGTTTCCAACTCACCGCATCTCTAAATAATCAAGTAACAAATAAAAGTGACAATCTGGCAACACCTACAGCTGCTCTCTTTGTATGGGATATGTTCCCAACCCATCACATCTCTAACTAACTAAGTAACAAATAAAAGTGACAATCTTGCAACACTTACAGCTGCTCTCTTTTTATGGGATATGTGCTCAACCCATCACATCTCTAACTAACTGAGTAACAAATAAAAGTGACAATCTTGCAACACTTACAGCTCTCTGTTTATTTGGGATATGCTTCCCATTCACCAAATCTTTAACTGACCATCAACTAACAAATAAAAGTGACAAGTTTGGCAACACTTACATCTCTGTTTATTTGGGATATGCTTCCCATTCACCATATCTTTAACTGACCATCAACTAACAAATAAAAGTGACAATTTTGGCAACACTTACAGCTCTCTGTTTATTTGGGATATGCTTCCCATTCACCATATCTTTAACTGACCATCAACTAACAAATAAAAGTGACAATCTGGCAACACTTACAGCTGCTCTCTTAGCAAACTCCAAGTGGAGCTGGTCAATCCTTTCCAAGACCTTCTCAGCCTCCTCCAAGCCTTCTCTCCGTTTTATGGTCAGCTGACCAAGTATATCCCATTGGTCACAGATACGCTGCAGTAACAGATTAAATGGAATTACAGATAAACACTTGACAGGCCACTCACATAGAGAGAGATATAAGTGAAGATTTCAGAGTGTTTGAAAGTCACAGTGACAAAACAGTTAGAGTACTCAACTACAGTTCAGGTGGATCAAGGTTCACAGTTGTCTATTTGTTTGCATTCGTCAGCTTTATATCTCTAGAGAAGTCCCAGGGACTGAATTGTGTGTGAATATCATTTTTTCCTATTTTTCACAAAGGCAGCAATGAGTTCAGGTGTCCCTTGCCATACAGGCAGATATTCTCTGACTTCAGAGATACTCTTAAATTTTTATCATCAAGAGTTTTGATGTTTCAGGTAGATTGTTTAATATATTAATTTTGCCCGGACAACGGTCATTTTTGACTTATTCTTTTTTATTTCCAAATACCAAAGGTTTTTAATGTATCCTGAAGGTTCAAGAGATATCCTGTGATCCGAGAGGGTTGGACATCGGATCTCACTACTCAGAGACCAGGGGATGGTAAAGCCATAAAGAAACCACAAATTTTATTATTTTTTTTTCAAATTAACTTTCTACCTCCTGTGATGGGAATCGAACCAGAGACCTTCTTCTCCTGAGGCTGACGTCTTACCTCTATACCACCCAGCCCCTCAATCCAGGTTCAATTCTTTAACTGTAGCTAAATTTTTTTTTTTTTGGACCAACTATCTTCTATCATATTGTAATGTAATGCAATGTATTGTAACTTATCGTATCATATCATATTGTGTAATTATATTGTATTGCATTGCATTGTATTGTATTGTATTGCATTGTATTGTATTATATTATATTGTATTGTATCCATGGAACCAGTTTCAATGCAGTCAGAAATTCTACATATGCACTCAACTCATGTGGAGTCTTGTGTGGTTGAGTGGTTAGTGTATTTGCTTCCTCAATGGAAGGGTTCAATCCCCAGAAATGGCAGAAAGCTAGAATGAACCACAGGAAAAACTAAACACAGTACCATTTGAAATGGACACAAATCTGTAATGAAACAGCTGAAGATAAACAAAGCAAAAAGGAACATTCAAAGTCTGATATAAAAAAGGTATTCTACCCCTTGATGAAGAAACAGTTAAACAAAACATCACAGAATTCTCCAAATATCCTGGAGAGCTAATAATCAAAAACAAAAAAATAAATAAAAGAATCTGGATTGGGCATGGATATTTTGTGTTGATGTTTACAGCGCTGTTTTGTGTTGATGTTTACAGCACTGTTTTGTGTTGATGTTTACAGCGCTGTTTTGTGTTGATGTTTACAGTGATGTTTTGTGTTGATGTTTACAGTGATGTTTTGTGTTGATGTTTACAGTGATGTTTTGTGTTGTTTACAGCGCTGTTTTGTGTTGATGTTTACAGCGCTGTTTTGTGTTGATGTTTACAGTGATGTTTTGTGTTGTTTACAGTGCTGTTTTGTGTTGATGTTTACAGCGCTGTTTTGTGTTGATGTTTACAGTGATGTTTTGTGTTGATGTTTACAGTGATGTTTTGTGTTAATGTTTACAGTGATGTTTTGTGTTGTTTACAGTGATGTTTTATGTTGATGTTTACAGTGATGTTTTGTGTTGTTTACAGTGATGTTTTGTGTTGATGTTTACAGTGGTGTTTTGTGTTGATGTTTACAGTGATGTTTTGTGTTGATGTTTACAGTGATGTTTTGTGTTGATGTTTACAATGTTTTGTGTTGATGTTTACAGTGATGTTTTATGTTCATGTTTACAGCCCTGTTTTCAGTGATGTTTTATGTTGATGTCTACAATGATGTTTTCAGCGATGTTTTGTGTTGATGTTTACAGTGATGTTTTGTGTTGATGTTTTCAGTGATGTTTTGTGTTGTTTACAGCGCTGTTTGTGTTGATGTTTACAGTGATGTTTTGTGTTGATGTTTACAGTTCGTTCGCTTTCGTCAGCTTTGACCTCTGACGAAGTCCCACCCACTCAATTTTGTGGGACTGAATTTTGCGTGTAAAGTCTGTTTTATCCCATTACAGGATGCCCCTCGCCATGCAGGCAGATTTACTCCGACTTCAGAGGTACTAATTTTTAGGGAATTAGTAAAACCCAGGTGTCCTCGCCAGGGTACGAACCTCGGCTGTTGCCGTGGTAAGCCAACTGCCTATCGATTGCGCTAACCGGACACCCGATGTTTACAGTGATGTTTTGTGTTAATGTTTACAGTGATGTTTTGTGTTGTTTACAGTGATGTTTTATGTTGATGTTTACAGTGATGTTTTGTGTTGTTTACAGTGATGTTTTGTGTTGATGTTTACAGTGGTGTTTTGTGTTGATGTTTACAGTGATGTTTTGTGTTGATGTTTACAGTGATGTTTTGTGTTGATGTTTACAGTGATGTTTTGTGTTGATGTTTACAGTGATGTTTTGTGTTGATGTTTACAATGTTTTGTGTTGATGTTTTATGTTGATGTTTACAGCACTGTTTTCAGTGATGTTTTATGTTGATGTCTACAATGATGTTTTCAGCAATGTTTTGTGTTGATGTTTACAATGATGTTTTGTGTTGATGTTTACAGCAATGTTTTGTGTCTTTTGGCCCAAAACATCTGATTTCAGCTACACATTATTTTATACCGAGTTGTCTTTCTCTTTGATCCCTACTCATTTGACTCGACAGGTCAGCCTGTTTACTGTTTGATCAGTTCTAATCCTGATGTAGTAAGTTATGAGTCATTGACCACTTCAAACTCAGGGACTGTTCAGCATAATGTGCCTGATAATAAAATAAACATTAGTCAGACATACTAGGAGTCCTACCCAACCTTGGTGGCTGAGTGGTTAGTGCACTCACTTCCTGGTCAGAAGATCCATGTTCAGTTCTCAGAAGTGGTCAATTTTTTTTTTCGACCCAATAAAGCTCAAGGGTTCATCCAGCCTCTAAAAATGGGTACTAGAGATTTTTCTGGGAAGGTGTGTTGTTAAGATACCAATCATATCATCCACAAATGTGCTGCTCATGGAAAAATATGTTAATGTACACCATATTCCACATATGCCTAGCAAGGCATGGAGTGAATCTTTACTTGATTTTATCACTGTGAGTTGTGAAAACTATAAACAAACTATACAGAGTCCATCCATGTACTGACCTGGCATCTTGCGTTGACTGTTGCCACATCGTGGTAATCCAATGAACTGAAAAAAAAACAGACAGTTAGTTTGTCATGAGATGTTTTGCTACATACATTTAAGGTTAAGACAGTAATTAATTCTGAAATGTCTGGCTAAACAAATCTATGGTTAAGAGAATATTTAGTTCTGAAATGTCTGGCTAAACAGATTTATGATTCAGGCAAAGTTTAGCTCTGAGATGTCTGCACAACAAACAGGTTATACTGGTCAATACGCTGTCAATCCTTAGAGCACTGAAAACCCCCAGAAATAGTGAGCTAGATAACCTGAACTCAAGTGTAGCTATGCCATAATTCCAGAGAGTAGTGATTCAGTGAATACTGTATCATTGCCATCTACAAGTCAATGAGCATGCAGATAAACTAGCCAAAGTAGGAGCAAAACTACCACAAGAAGACCATCTAGTCAGCTATGAAGAGGTTAAATCTATCATTAAAGGGCAATACAAAATGGAAAGAAAAATACAATGAGAGGGCTGGGTGGATATTATCAACTGTCAAGGAGAAACCAGATTATCATACTTTGCATTAACACTGACCAAAAAGAATGACACATCACATGTACTCTAAACTACCTAGCAGACATGATAGCAAAACACATTCTATAAGACTACCTTCAGCACACAGACTTGAGGAGGAAATCCCTGCCCACTACCTTGGAGGAGGAGCTAAATTGTGAAACCAAAACCCTGAAACAGACTTCATAAGAGAATGAGGAATAAATCTCAGCCTAAATGAGTTCTGACCACAGCTACAGAAGAATAAAATGTCTTGCTAAACAAAATCTATAAGAATAAGATGTCTTGCTAAACAAATCTATAAGAATAAGATGTCTTGCTAAACAAAATCTATAAGAATAAGATGTCTTGCTAAACAAAATCTATAAGAATAAGATGTCTTGCTAAACAAATCTATGAAAGACATTTAGTCTGAGATTATAGCTCTTTAACTACAATCCCAAATGTGTTGGGAGCTGCTTTAGAACAGCGGTTGGTGAACTTTTAATGAACTTGGGTTAGGTTCGATCCCAATCAACAGCTTCAAACCCAACCTTTAATGGGTACCAAGTTTTCTGAACAAATAATGATATTATTAGCATAATACTGACCACTGACTTCAAAATGGGGGGACCACTGACTTCAAAATGGGGGTTGATGATTTTAAAATGTGGGCACTAAAAATGTATTTTCTGTGATACGGTTCTTTCTCCATCTTCTTTCACCCTACCAATTCTTCAGCATTTCATAGGTGAAAATGTCCAGAGTCTCTGATGTTATGCTTCATAAGGTTGATAGTTTATGTGAGTGATTTCAATTTGTGACATTTCACGAAAATAGGAAACTTCCAACTTAAATAACATTTTTTGTCACGGTTTCAATTGTGACACTTCACGAAAATAGGAAACTTCCAACTTAAATAACATTTTTGTCATGGTTTCAATTTGTGACATCCACAAAAATAGGGAACTTCCAACTTAAATAACATTTTTTGTCATGGTTTCAATTTGTGACATCCACAAAAATAGGGAACTTCCAACTTAAATAACATTTTTTGTCACGGTTTCAATTTGTGACACTCCACAAAAATAGGAAACTTCCAACTTAAATAACATTTTTTGTCACGGTTTCAATTTGTGACACTCCACAAAAATAGGAAACTTCCAACTTAAATAACATTTTTTGTCACGGTTTCAATTTGTGACACTTCACGAAAATAGGAAACTTCCAACTTAAATAACATTTTTTGTCACGGTTTCAATTTGTGACACTCCACAAAAATAGGAAACTTCCAGCTCAAATAATATTTTTTGTCACAGTTTCAATTTGTGACACTTCACGATAATAGGAAACTTCCAGCTCAAATAATGTTTTTTGTCACAGTTTCAATTTGTGACACTTCACGAAAATTGAAACTTCCAACTAAAATAATTTGTTGCCACAGTAATATTTCAGTAGAATATTGTTTCTGAAGAAAAAGTGGTTTTTCAAATGAAGAAATTCAACATTCTATGCCATAAAATTGTCAATTTTTAACCAAAAATTTGTTTTAAATGTAACTTATTCTAATAAACTTGAATGTATCACAGAATAATCATATGCCAGTTATACTTTTGAAACAAGCCAAAAAAAACTAACGTATCAATGACAAATGTCAGTGAGATGTCTTACTAAATAAATTAATTGTTAACACAAGTTAGCTCTGAGATGCTTTGCTCAAACAAATTTGTGATTCAAACAAAGCTTGGGAAGACACACCAGTAAATAACTTACTTGAGCTCCTGGGCAATGGCTGCTATTTGCTCAACTCTATCTTGGTGAGCTGCTAAGTCACTCTCAAAAGCTTCATGTTTTTTCTTCATAGCCTGGTCAAGACAAACAGACAAAGTTTTCTTCACACATTTGTACTCATTCTTTCTCTGTCTGTTATTTCTATACACATGTGTACTCATTCTCTCTTTGTCTCCTATTTCTTCACACATTTGTACCCCTTCTTTCTCTGTCTCCTATTTCGTCTCTTTGAACTTAAATTGGTGACAATAGTCTAATGGGAGAGGAAAACTGACACAATAACAACTTTATAAAAATAAAATAGGCACAACAGGATAGCCAACGACCCGACACAAGATAACCAACAAGAAATGAGAAAACAATAACAAAAATATCTTCAACTCATTTAGCGGATGCTTCATAAAGTTTTCAGACACAAGAACTCAGACCACCTTCGACTTATTCAGTTAACATATCTTCTTGAGGTCACCAGAAACAACAACCCACTCAGCTGACATCTCTTAAAGTCTCCAGACTCAACCAAAACTACATTAAACTCATTCAGCTGACATCTCTTAAAGTCTCCAGACTCAACCAAAACTACATTCAACTCATTCAGCTGACATCTCTTAAAGTCTTCAGACATAACCTAAAACTACCTTCAACTCATTCAGCTGACATCTCTTAAAGTCTTCAGACTCAAACCAAAACTACATTAAACTCATTCAGCTGACATCTCTTAAAGTCTTCAGACATAACCTAAACTACCTTCAACTCATTCAGCTGACATCTCTTAAAGTCTTCAGACATAACCTAAACTACCTTCAACTCATTCAGCTGACATCTCTTAAAATCTTCAGACATAACCAAAACTACCTTCAACTCATTCAGCTGACATCTCTTAAAGTCTTCAGACATAACCTAAACTACCTTCAACTCATTCAGCTGACATCTCTTAAAGTCTTCAGACATAACCTAAACTACCTTCAACTCATTCAGCTGACATCTCTTAAAATCTTCAGACATAACCAAAACTACCTTCAACTCATTCAGCTGACATCTCTTAAAGTCTTCAGACATAACCAAAACTACCTTCAACTCATTCAGCTGACATCTCTTAAAGTCTTCAGACATAACCTAAACTACCTTCAACTCATTCAGTCGACATCTCTTAAAATCTTCAGACATAACCTAAACTACCTTCAACTCATTCAGCTGACATCTCTTAAAGTCTTCAGACATAACCAAAACTACCTTCAACTCATTCAGCTGACATCTCTTAAAGTCTTCAGACATAACCTAAACTACCTTCAACTCATTCAGCTGATATCTCTTAAAGTCTTCAGACATAACCAAAACTACCTTCAACTCATTCAGTCGACATCTCTTAAAGTCTTCAGACATAACCTAAACTACCTTCAACTCATTCAGTGACATCTCTTAAAGTCTTCAGACATAACCTAAACTACCTTCAACTCATTCAGCTGATATCTCTTAAAGTCTTCAGACATAACCAAAACTACCTTCAACTCATTCAGCTGACATCTCTTAAAGTCTTCAGACATAACCTAAACTACCTTCAACTCATTCAGCTGACATCTCTTAAAGTCTTCAGACATAACCTAAACTACCTTCAACTCATTCAGTCGACATCTCTTAAAGTCTTCAGACATAACCTAAACTACCTTCAACTCATTCAGCTGATATCTCTTAAAGTCTTCAGACATAACAAAACTACCTTCAACTCATTCAGCTGACATCTCTTAAAGTCTTCAGACATAACCAAAACTACCTTCAACTCAATCAGCTGACATCTCTTAAAATCTTCAGACATAACCTAAACTACCTTCAACTCATTCAGCTGATATCTCTTAAAGTCTTCAGACATAACCAAAACTACCTTCAACTCATTCAGCTGACATCTCTTAAAGTCTTCAGACATAACCAAAACTACCTTCAACTCATTCAGCTGACATCTCTTAAAGTCTTCAGACATAACCTAAACTACCTTCAACTCATTCAGTCGACATCTCTTAAAGTCTTCAGACATAACCTAAACTACCTTCAACTCATTCAGCTGACATCTCTTAAAGTCTTCAGACATAACCTAAACTACCTTCAACTCATTCAGCTGACATCTCTTAAAATCTTCAGACATAACCTAAACTACCTTCAACTCATTCAGCTGACATCTCTTAAAATCTTCAGACATAACCTAAACTACCTTCAACTCATTCAGCTGACATCTCTTAAAGTCTTCAGACATAACCTAAACTACCTTCAACTCATTCAGCTGACATCTCTTAAAGTCTTCAGACATAACCAAAACTACCTTCAACTCATTCAGCTGATATCTCTTAAAGTCTTCAGACATAACCTAAACTACCTTCAACTCATTCAGCTGACATCTCTTAAAGTCTTCAGACATAACAAAACTACCTTCAACTCATTCAGCTGATATCTCTTAAAGTCTTCAGACATAACCAAAACTACCTTCAACTCATTCAGCTGACATCTCTTAAAGTCTTCAGACATAACCTAAACTACCTTCAACTCATTCAGCTGATATCTCTTAAAGTCTTCAGACATAACCTAAACTACCTTCAACTCATTCAGCTGACATCTCTTAAAGTCTTCAGACATAACCAAAACTACCTTCAACTCATTCAGCTGACATCTCTTAAAGTCTTCAGACATAACCTAAACTACCTTCAACTCATTCAGCTGACATCTCTTAAAGTCTTCAGACATAACCAAAACTACCTTCAACTCATTCAGTCGACATCTCTTAAAGTCTCCATATACAACAACCAAAACTACCTTCAACTCATTCAGCTGACATCTCTTAAAGTCTTCAGACATAACCAAAACTACCTTCAACTCATTCAGCTGACATCTCTTAAAGTCTTCAGACATAACCAAAACTACCTTCAACTCATTCAGCTGACATCTCTTAAAGCCTTCAGACATAACCAAAACTACCTTCAACTCATTCAGCTGACATCTCTTAAAGTCTTCAGACATAACCAAAACTACCTTCAACTCATTCAGCTGATATCTCTTAAAGTCTTCAGACATAACCAAAACTACCTTCAACTCATTCAGCTGACATCTCTTAAAGTCTTCAGACATAACCAAAACTACCTTCAACTCATTCAGTCGACATCTCTTAAAGTCTTCAGACATAACCAAAACTACCTTCAACTCATTCAGCTGACATCTCTTAAAGTCTTCAGACATAACCAAACTACCTTCAACTCAATCAGCTGACATCTCTTAAAATCTTCAGACATAACCTAAACTACCTTCAACTCATTCAGCTGATATCTCTTAAAGTCTTCAGACATAACCAAAACTACCTTCAACTCATTCAGCTGACATCTCTTAAAGTCTTCAGACATAACCAAAACTACCTTCAACTCATTCAGCTGACATCTCTTAAAGTCTTCAGACATAACCTAAACTACCTTCAACTCATTCAGTCGACATCTCTTAAAGTCTTCAGACATAACCTAAACTACCTTCAACTCATTCAGCTGACATCTCTTAAAGTCTTCAGACATAACCTAAAACTACCTTCAACTCATTCAGCTGACATCTCTTAAAATCTTCAGACATAACCTAAACTACCTTCAACTCATTCAGCTGACATCTCTTAAAATCTTCAGACATAACCAAAACTACCTTCAACTCATTCAGCTGACATCTCTTAAAGTCTTCAGACATAACCTAAACTACCTTCAACTCATTCAGCTGACATCTCTTAAAGTCTTCAGACATAACCAAAACTACCTTCAACTCATTCAGCTGATATCTCTTAAAGTCTTCAGACATAACCTAAACTACCTTCAACTCATTCAGCTGACATCTCTTAAAGTCTTCAGACATAACCAAAACTACCTTCAACTCATTCAGCTGACATCTCTTAAAGTCTTCAGACATAACCAAAACTACCTTCAACTCATTCAGCTGACATCTCTTAAAGTCTTCAGACATAACCTAAACTACCTTCAACTCATTCAGCTGATATCTCTTAAAGTCTTCAGACATAACCTAAACTACTACTTCAACTCATTCAGCTGACATCTCTTAAAGTCTTCAGACATAACCAAAACTACCTTCAACTCATTCAACTGACATCTCTTAAAGTCTTCAGACATAACCTAAACTACCTTCAACTCATTCAGATGACATCTCTTAAAGTCTTCAGACATAACCAAAACTACCTTCAACTCATTCAGTCGACATCTCTTAAAGTCTCCATATACAACAACCAAAACTACCTTCAACTCATTCAGCTGACATCTCTTAAAGTCACCAGACACAACCAAAACTACCTTCAACTCATTCAGCTGACATCTCTTAAACTCTTCAGACATAACCAAAACTACCTTCAACTCATTCAGCTGATATCTCTTAAAGTCTTCAGACATAACCAAAACTACCTTCAACTCATTCAGCTGACATCTCTTAAAGCCTTCAGACATAACCAAAACTACCTTCAACTCATTCAGCTGACATCTCTTAAAGTCTTCAGACATAACCAAAACTACCTTCAACTCATTCAGCTGATATCTCTTAAAGTCTTCAGACATAACCAAAACTACCTTCAACTCATTCAGTCGACATCTCTTAAAGTCACCAGATCGAAGCATATCATCTTTTCCTGTAGACCACTCCTCATGGATCTCACATTTATGACGGAACTTCTGGGCCAGGTGATCCAAACGTTCCATCTGAAATGACAGTTAAGACACACAATGATGACCTCCCCTCTGGAATAGTAGTTTTCACCTCAAAGTGACATTTTAGTTCTATTCTTGGAAATTTTACAGAATTTATGGAGGAAGATGTCCTGGGTCTAGAACATTCCACTCACTCCTAAAACTGATATTTGATGGAAGTGGTTCCAGTTTGTGACACCAAAAGTACAATTTTTAGCCACAGTAACAAATTTACGTGGAAAAGATATTTTGGTAGCCTTTGCTTGTAAAAAATATATTTAAGATTGTAAATCTGCCCTTTGCTTGTACAAAAAGATCAAAGATTGGCAAATCTGCCCTTTGCTTGTACAAAAAGATCAAAGATTGGCAAATCTGCCTTTGCTTGTACAAAAAGATCAAAGATTGGCAAATCTGCCCTTTGCTTGTACAAAAAGATCAAAGATTGGCAAATCTGCCCTTGCTTGTACAAAAAGATCAAAGATTGGCAAATCTGCCCTTTACTTGTACAAAAAGATCAAAGATTGGCAAATCTGAGAGTTTGCAGGAAGAAATATTCAATTTTTAACTACAAAAATTTTTAAATTTTAAGATCCAGCTTTTTCTAATCACCCCAGATAGAAGAAACAAATGTATTTTATCTTCATGGAGAGACATCAAGGTGCAAATCATCTATATAATATGAGTGATAAACAACAGTGACATGAAGCAATTACCTCTGCAGCTCCGAAAGCAACCACTCCTCAAATCCTTTTTCTGCTGTTTCCAGTCCTTTCCAGGCATTGTTAATATCCTTGGGAGAGACAATATAGCCAGTCAGTGAATGGAAAGATTGTTAATATCCTTGGGAGAGACAATATAGCCAGTCAGTGAATGGAAAGATTGTTAATATCTGGGAGAGACAATATAGCAGTCAGTGAATGGAAAGATTGTTAATATCCTTGGGAGTCAGTGAATGGAAAGATTGTTAATATACTAGAGAGACAATATAGCCAGTCAGTGAATGGAAAGAATGTTAATATACTAGAGAGACAATATAGCCAGTCAGTGAATGGAAAGAATGTTAATATACTAGAGAGACAATATAGCCAGTCAGTGAATGGAAAGAATGTAATATACTAGAGAGACAATATAGCCAGTCAGTGAATGGAAAGATTGTTAATATACTAGAGAGACAATATAGCCAGTCAGTGAATGGAAAGAATGTTAATATACTAGAGAGACAATATAGCAAGTCAGTGAATTGAAAATATATTAATATCCTTGGGGGAGGCGATATAGCCAGTCAGCGAATGTGAAGAATATCCGCACACAAATATTTCAATCTTCTAAAACATAATCTGTTGTTTTTGTGACATTGTGCGACATCATTTGTCTGACTCAGTTGATAAGACTTTCCACTGAAAATTTAAGACAAAGGATGGAACTGAAATAATTATCAGAATTAGAGAGAGTAGTAGCACTTGACATCATTTGTCTGACTCAGTTGATAAGACTTTCCACTAAAAATTTAAGACAAAGGATGGAACTGAAATAATTACCAGAATTAGAGAGAGTAGTAGCACTTGACATCATTTGTCTGACTCAGTTGATAAGACTTTCCACTGAAAATTTAAGACAAAGGATGGAACTGAAATAATTATCAGAATTAGAGAGAGTAGTAGCACTTGACATCATTGTCTGACTCAGTTGATAAGACTTTCCACTGAAAATTTAAGACAAAGGATGGAACTGAAATAATTATCAGAATTAGAGAGAGTAGTAGCACTTGAGTGTCACAGATAAACAAGGGGTGAAAGTGAGTCTAAAGAAGACACAGAAATTAGATTATTGGTAAACAGGTGATCTGAACAAAGCTTGGAGAGGATATTGCTTCATTACCAGAAAATATGTGTTGAAAAAATAAAATTGGAATGATAAGGTAGGAAATATTTGTTTTTTAAACAGATCATAGTATACGGCCTTTTCCCCCCAATTTTCCAATACCAAGGAGTTTTACCATTATTAAATCTGTATTTATTTTCTGTCTCCCATTAAAGCATATTTTGAACACCAGGGTTCAGAACATATCCTCCAAATGACCAATAAAATGGGTACCTGACTTTCAATTAGATATGGAATGTGAAGGCATCCAGGGTGAGACTATTGGATCACTGTCACCAAAATATGCCCAAGAAAAATGGAAATCATACTATGGGAAAACCTTTACCACTTTCAATAATATCAAACTCTCAATCTCACCTACCACCACCAATAAGACCAAACCCCAACCTCACCAATCCCTCCTAATCCCTCAACCTTACCTACAAACCCTCAACCTCATCTACCACCTACAAACCCTCAACCTCACCTACTACCTACAAACCCTCAACCTCATGAGGCCACCTACAAACCCTCAACCTCACCTACCACCTACAAACCCTCAACCTCACCTACCACCTACAAACCTCAACCTCACCTACCACCTACAAACCCTCAACCTCACCTACCATCTACAAACCCTCAACCTCATCTACCACCTACAAACCCTCAACCTCACCTACCATCTACAAACCCTCAACCTCACCTACCACCTACAAACCCTCAACCTCACCTACCACCTACAAACCCTCAACCTCACCTACCACCTACAAACCCTCAACCTCACCTACCACCTACAAACCTCAACCTCACCTACCACCTACAAACCCTCAACCTCATCTACCACCTACAAACCCTCAACCTCATCTACCACCTACAAACCCTCAACCTCATCTACCATCTACAAACCCTCAACCTCATCTACCACCTACAAACCCTCAACCTCACCTACACCTACAAACCCTCAACCTCACCTACCACCTACAAACCCTCAACCTCACCTACCACCTACAAACCCTCAACCTCATCTACCACCTACAAACCCTCAACCTCATCTACCACCCACAAACCCTCAACCTCACCTACCATCTACAAACCCTCAACCTCACCTACCACCTACAAACCCTCAACCCACCTAACATCTACAAACCCTCAACCTCACCTACCACCTACAAACCCTCAACCTCATCTACCACCTACAAACCCTCAACCTCATCTACCACCCACAAACCCTCAACCTCACCTACCATCTACAAACCCTCAACCTCACCTACCACCTACAAACCCTCAACCTCACCTAACATCTACAAACCCTCAACCTCATCTACCACCTACAAACCCTCAACCTCACCTACAAACCCTCAACCTCACCTACAAACCCTCAACCTCACCTGCCACCTACAAACCCTCAAACTCATCTACAAACCCTCAACCTCACCTACCACCTACAAACCCTTGCCTTACCTACCACCTACAAACCCTTGCCTCACCTACCACCTACAAACCCTTGCCTCACCTACCACCTACAAACCCTTGCCTCACCTACCACCTACAAACCCTTGCCTCACCTACCACCTACAAACCCTTGCCTCACCTACCACCTACAAACCCTTGCCTCACATACCACCTACAAACCCTTGCCTCACCTACCACCTACAAACCCTTGCCTCACCTACCACCTACAAACCTCTATATATTTGTTTATCTCCAAATGCAAGAAGAATCTGCTTCCATGGCAACACAACAACTTAGACCTGTGTCACAACATTAGGTAGGACAGCCCATGCTCAAATGGCAGCTGAATGATAATATTTCCCGTCTTAGTGACTTTTCAACACGCAATTCTGTTGCATCCAGACAGACTCCACAGCATATCCTACAGAACTGCAACACTCTCAACACCCTAAGAACATAAATATGGCTCACAGAAACAACCTTGCATGACAAGTTATGGGGAACCTGTAAAGACCTCAAACACACTGTCATGTTCGTGACCCATGCTAATTTAAATGTCTAAATGTGCAGCAGTAGCTAAAACACTGAAGAAGATCACACATGAGAAACTTGGTTGGTGTCTTCTAGTCTTTCCAGATATTTTTGAGTCTTGTTGCTCTTGTGTGTTAACTGTGTTTTGTTTGTGCTAACGCTGACGCAACATCAAAGTAATAAAAATACAGCGACACAAAGGTTTTTGGTTACTCACAGACACCATCTTCCCTTCAGTGGGCAGGTAGGCTGGTCGATTGGAAAGCCGTAGCCTCGTTTGAAGTGTGTTAAAACTATTCTCTAGTTTGGCTTTGTCCTCCAGCTTTGGTGGCTTCTGTCTGCGGCGGTAGTCACGAAACTCTTCTAGCCGCCTCTGTGTCCCTGGGAGGGTGTTGTCAGTTGTTCGGTTCTCTAGCCAAGGTCGAGTGCGGCGGATCCATTCCAATAGCTGGTTCACAATAAAAAATAATGTAGGTCATGGCAAGGTTATGAAGAGGGTTATGTCCATGTAACAACATAACAGGTAACAGATATGCTACTATCATTAGTCTTTTAATGGTAGCACAGCAACAAAAAATAGGTAACAAAAATGTTACAATAATTCATCTTTTTAATGGTAGCACAACAAAAACAGGTAACAGAAATGTTACAATCATTTATCTTTTTAATGATAGCACAACAACAAAAACAGGTAACACAAATGTTACAGTCATTTATCTTTTAATGGTAGCATAAAACAAAAACAGGTAACAGAAATGTTACAATCATTTATATTTTTAATGGTAGCACAACAAGAACAAGGAACTTGTGCGACATTGCTGCTCATTTGACAAAATACCTGTGTCTGATACTTTAACCCTTTCACTCCCAGACTTTAGAATAAAAAATGTACCACCTGGTACCAGAGAAAAAAATGAGGGCAATAACATGTATTCTTTAGAGAGGCATATCTCTGGATTGAAGTCAACGATCACAACATAAATAATTTGCGATATGCGGATGACACAGTCTTAATAGCAGAGACAAAGAATGAGCTACAAGAAATGATAGACATAATAGTAAAAGAAAGCAATAAGAAAGGTCTCAGTCTGAATAGTAAGAAAACAGAAGTAATGGTTATATCGAAGAAACAATCATCACCATCATGCAGCATAAAAATAAACAGGACAAATTTGAAACAAGTGCAAAGCGTCAAATACCTGGGCACAATAATAACATTGGATGGAAGATGCACTACGGAAATAAAAAGCGGAATAGCTCAGGCCAAAATAGCATTTCAGAAAATGAAATATATCTTATGCAACAAATCTATGTCAATAGAAATGAGAAAAATAGTTCATCGGTGCTATATAGAACCAATTCTGACCTGTGGAAGTAAATCATGGACAGTAGACAAACAAATGAAAAGATGATTAGAGACCACACAGATGGGATTTCTCAGAAGAATGTTGAAAGTTCCCTGGACAGCTAAAAAGACCAATCAGGAAGTTCTCAAAGAGGCCAACACAAAAAGGCAGCTCATAAAAAACATTAGAAAGAAACAATCAACATTTTTCGGGCACATCATGAGAAGAGGAAATTTGGAATACTTGGTTACAACTTGCAAAATAAAAGGAAAGAGAGGTCGCAGACGGCAAAGAGAGAAAATACAGGGTAGCTTGGTGTCATGGCATGGAAAACAGTCAACAACAGAACTGATACGATGCACTGTAGATAGAACATTGTGGAAGGACATTATCGCCTACGCCAACCGGTATGGCACATGATGATGATCTCTGGATCTACTGCAACTACATGCCTAAAATATGTTGTTGCTTTTTTAAAACAAAATGTATGAGGAATTTGAATATGTAAACATTATGTGTGTGTGTGTGATGATTTAGTAATAAGTAAATGGAAAATACAGTGTCTTTTTTCATGAGGAATAATTAAAAACCTTTCTTTGTTTACTATTGTGTCTGCAAATTGTTTTACTATTGTGTCTGCAAATTGTGTCTAAAAAAATAAGTCACAACAAAGACAAAATATATTTAACAATCTATGAACTGAAATCACTACCAGAAGGGGGATCTGGGCTAGTGTTGCTCACACAAGAAAGCACATGTTGTGTTGCTTGGTCATGCCCCCTTCCACTCCTACCACCTCGTGGTCGAATTCCAAGAAGACTCTGTGTACCACAGACAGTAGTCCCATTAGAATTATCTGCCAATCAGTAGATGAACACTTCAATGGTTGCTGCAATGGAGTGGATATGGGAATGCCCCAACTGCAATGACCAACCAATCTGAACTAAAGACTTACATCACTAGCTAGTTATATAAACATATATGTCACAAAGTGACTGTATGATCAGTGATACCACTAGCTGGTTACACATTCACTTACATCACTAGCAGTTACACATTCACTTACACCACTAGCTAGTTATATGAACATAGGTGTCACAAAGTGACTGTATGATCATAGATACCACTAGACTGGTAAACATTCACTTACATCACTAGCCAGTCTCTCGTATTCCTCCATCAGTTCTCGTTCTCCTGATTAACCTTCAACACTTTACAGATTCTGTTGGCAGCTGTCTCAGCCTGAAATAAGAGCAACACAAGAAGTAAGTAGCATATCTTTACAGAATCTGTTGCAGGGTCTCAGCCTGAAATAAGAGTGGCACAAGAAGTAAGTAGCATATCTTTACAGATTCTGTTGGCAGGGTCTCAGCTTGAAATAAGAGTGGCACAAGAAGTAAGTAGCATATCTTTACAGATTCTGTTGGCAGGGTCTCAGCCTGAAATAAGAGCGCCACAGGAAGTAAGTAGCATATCTTTACAGATTCTGTTGGCAGGGTCTCAGCTTGAAATAAGAGTGGCACAAGAAGTAAGTAGCATATCTTTACAGATTCTGTTGGCAACTGTCTCAGCCTGAAATAAGAGTGGCACAAGAAGTAAGTAGCATATCTTTACAGATTCTGTTGGCAACTGTCTCAGCCTGAAATAAGAGTGGCACAAGAAGTAAGTAGCATATCTTTACAGATTCTGTTGGCAACTGTCTCAGCCTGAAATAAGAGTGGCACAAGAAGTAAGTAGCATATCTTTACAGATTCTGTTGGCAACTGTCTCAGCCTGAAATAAGAGTGGCACAAGAAGTAAGTAGCATATCTTTACAGATTCTGTTGGCAGGGTCTCAGCCTGAAATAAGAGCGCCACAGGAAGTAAGTAGCATATCTTTACAGATTCTGTTGGCAGGGTCTCAGCCTGAAATAAGAGTGGCACAAGAAGTAAGTAGCATATCTTTACAGATTCTGTTGGCAACTGTCTCAGCCTGAAATAAGAGTGGCACAAGAAGTAAGTAGCATATCTTTACAGATTCTGTTGGCAACTGTCTCAGCCTGAAATAAGAGTGGCACAAGAAGTAAGTAGCATATCTTTACAGATTCTGTTGGCAACTGTCTCAGCCTGAAATAAGAGTGGCACAAGAAGTAAGTAGCATATCTTTACAGATTCTGTTGGCAACTGTCTCAGCCTGAAATAAGAGTGGCACAAGAAGTAAGTAGCATATCTTTACAGATTCTGTTGGCAACTGTCTCAGCCTGAAATAAGAGTGGCACAAGAAGTAAGTAGCATATCTTTACAGATTCTGTTGGCAACTGTCTCAGCCTGAAATAAGAGTGGCACAGGAAGTAAGTAGCATATCTTTACAGATTCTGTTGGCAACTGTCTCAGCCTGAAATAAGAGTGGCACAAGAAGTAAGTAGCATATCTTTACAGATTCTGTTGGCAACTGTCTCAGCCTGAAATAAGAGTGGCACAAGAAGTAAGTAGCATATCTTTACAGATTCTGTTGGCAACTGTCTCAGCCTGAAATAAGAGTGGCACAAGAAGTAAGTAGCATATCTTTACAGATTCTGTTGGCAACTGTCTCAGCCTGAAATAAGAGCGCCACAGGAAGTAAGTAGCATATCTTTACAGATTCTGTTGGCAACTGTCTCAGCCTGAAATAAGAGTGGCACAAGAAGTAAGTAGCATATCTTTACAGATTCTGTTGGCAACTGTCTCAGCCTGAAATAAGAGTGGCACAAGAAGTAAGTAGCATATCTTTACAGATTCTGTTGGCAACTGTCTCAGCCTGAAATAAGAGTGGCACAAGAAGTAAGTAGCATATCTTTACAGATTCTGTTGGCAACTGTCTCAGCCTGAAATAAGAGTGGCACAAGAAGTAAGTAGCATATCTTTACAGATTCTGTTGGCAACTGTCTCAGCCTGAAATAAGAGTGGCACAAGAAGTAAGTAGCATATCTTTACAGATTCTGTTGGCAACTGTCTCAGCCTGAAATAAGAGTGGCACAAGAAGTAAGTAGCATATCTTTACAGATTCTGTTGGCAACTGTCTCAGCCTGAAATAAGAGTGGCACAAGAAGTAAGTAGCATATCTTTACAGATTCTGTTGGCAACTGTCTCAGCCTGAAATAAGAGTGGCACAAGAAGTAAGTAGCATATCTTTACAGATTCTGTTGGCAACTGTCTCAGCCTGAAATAAGAGTGGCACAGGAAGTAAGTAGCATATCTTACAGATTCTGTTGGCAACTGTCTCAGCCTGAAATAAGAGTGGCACAAGAAGTAAGTAGCATATCTTTACAGATTCTGTTGGCAACTGTCTCAGCCTGAAATAAGAGTGGCACAAGAAGTAAGTAGCATATCTTTACAGATTCTGTTGGCAACTGTCTCAGCCTGAAATAAGAGTGGCACAAGAAGTAAGTAGCATATCTTTACAGATTCTGTTGGCAACTGTCTCAGCCTGAAATAAGAGCGCCACAGGAAGTAAGTAGCATATCTTTACAGATTCTGTTGGCAACTGTCTCAGCCTGAAATAAGAGCGCCACAGGAAGTAAGTAGCATATCTTTACAGATTCTGTTGGCAACTGTCTCAGCCTGAAATAAGAGCGCCACAGGAAGTAAGTAGCATATCTTTACAGATTCTGTTGGCAACTGTCTCAGCCTGAAATAGAGTGGCACAAGAAGTAAGTAGCATATCTTTACAGATTCTGTTGGCAACTGTCTCAGCCTGAAATAAGAGCGCCACAGGAAGTAAGTAGCATATCTTTACAGATTCTGTTGGCAACTGTCTCAGCCTGAAATAAGAGTGGCACAAGAAGTAAGTAGCATATCTTTACAGATTCTGTTGGCAACTGTCTCAGCCTGAAATAAGAGTGGCACAAGAAGTAAGTAGCATATCTTTACAGATTCTGTTGGCAACTGTCTCAGCCTGAAATAAGAGTGGCACAAGAAGTAGTAGCATATCTTTACAGATTCTGTTGGCAACTGTCTCAGCCTGAAATAAGAGTGGCACAAGAAGTAAGTAGCATATCTTTACAGATTCTGTTGGCAACTGTCTCAGCCTGAAATAAGAGTGGCACAAGAAGTAAGTAGCATATCTTTACAGATTCTGTTGGCAACTGTCTCAGCCTGAAATAAGAGTGGCACAAGAAGTAAGTAGCATATCTTTACAGATTCTGTTGGCAACTGTCTCAGCCTGAAATAAGAGTGGCACAAGAAGTAAGTAGCATATCTTTACAGATTCTGTTGGCAACTGTCTCAGCCTGAAATAAGAGTGGCACAAGAAGTAAGTAGCATATCTTTACAGATTCTGTTGGCAACTGTCTCAGCCTGAAATAAGAGTGGCACAAGAAGTAAGTAGCATATCTTTACAGATTCTGTTGGCAACTGTCTCAGCCTGAAATAAGAGTGGCACAAGAAGTAAGTAGCATATCTTTACAGATTCTGTTGGCAACTGTCTCAGCCTGAAATAAGAGTGGCACAAGAAGTAAGTAGCATATCTTTACAGATTCTGTTGCAGGGTCTCAGCCTGAAATAAGAGTGGCACAAGAAGTAAGTAGCATATCTTTACAGATTCTGTTGGCAACTGTCTCAGCCTGAAATAAGAGTGGCACAAGAAGTAAGTAGCATATCTTTACAGATTCTGTTGGCAACTGTCTCAGCCTGAAATAAGAGTGGCACAAGAAGTAAGTAGCATATCTTTACAGATTCTGTTGGCAGGGTCTCAGCCTGAAATAAGAGTGGCACAAGAAGTAAGTAGCATATCTTTACAGATTCTGTTGGCAGGGTCTCAGCCTGAAATAAGAGTGGCACAAGAAGTAAGTAGCATATCTTTACAGATTCTGTTGGCAGGGTCTCAGCCTGAAATAAGAGTGGCACAAGAAGTAAGTAGCATATCTTTACAGATTCTGTTGGCAGGGTCTCAGCCTGAAATAAGAGTGGCACAAGAAGTAAGTAGCATATCTTTACAGATTCTGTTGGCAGGGTCTCAGCCTGAAATAAGAGCAACAAAACAAGTAAGTAGCATATCTTTACAGATTCTGTTGGCAACTGTCTCAGCCTGAAATAAGAGTGGCACAAGAAGTAAGTAGCATATCTTTACAGATTCTGTTGGCAGGGTCTCAGCCTGAAATAAGAGTGGCACAAGAAGTAAGTAGCATATCTTTACAGATTCTGTTGGCAGGGTCTCAGCCTGAAATAAGAGCAACAAAACAAGTAAGTAGCATATCTTTACAGATATCATATACTTTGAGCATACATCAATCTTTAGATTTTAATCATATACTTTGAGTGTACATCAATCTTTAGATTTTAATCATATTTCTTGAGTATATATTAATCTGTAGAACTTGGTGAGTGATTCTGATCATCATCCTTCTGTAGATCTTTTATAGATTTTTGTCAATAATTCTGAGCATACATCTTTTATAGTTTTCTGTCAGCTATTCTAAACAAACATCTTTTATAGATTTCTGTCAGCTATTCTAAACAAACATCTTTTATAGTTTTCTGTCAGCTATTCTAAACAAACATCTTTTATAGATTTCTGTCAGCTATTCTAAACAAACATCTTTTATAGTTTTCTGTCAGCTATTCTAATCAAACATCTTTTATAGATTTCTGTCAGCTATTCTAAACAAACATCTTTTATAGATTTCTGTCAGCTATTCTAAACAAACATCTTTTATAGATTTCTGTCAGCTATATCTTTTATAGATTTCTGTCAGCTATTCTGAACATACATCTTTTATAGATTTCTGTCAGCTATATCTTTTATAGATTTCTGTCAGCTATTCTGAACAAACATCTTTTATAGATTTCTGTCAGCTATTCTGAACAAGCATCTTTTATAGATTTCTGTCAGCTATTCTGAACAAACATCTTTTATAGATTTCTGTCAGCTATTCTGAACATACATCTTTTATAGATTTCTGTCAGCTATTCTAAACAAACATCTTTTATAGATTTCTGTCAGCTATTCTAAACAAACATCTTTTATAGATTTCTGTCAGCTATTCTAAACAAACATCTTTTATAGATTTCTGTCAGCTATTCTAAACAAACATCTTTTATAGATTTCTGTCAGCTATTCTAAACAAACATCCCTTTGGAGATACAATGTCACTCCATCATAAATCAAGAATGCGAGTTTGAATCGCTTTGGAGTCAAAAGTGTTTCTATCGAGGATAAAATAAAAACTCAGACCTGAACACCTTGCAGCGACTGCACTGAACATGTGACTCTTATTCTCTGGTCTTATAAGTCCCCTAGGCAGACCACAGTAATGGGAAAATGTTGTAAAGATAGTTTTTTTTTCTTTTAATCATATATCTTCTGTAAATCCTTTGAGTTATTCTGATCATATATATTTTTGTTTGGGGCGGGGTGTGTGTGTGTGTGTGTGTGTTTGATTTTAATGAGTTTTTCTGACTATGCAACATTTCTGAAAAAATACATTGGGACATGGCAAATGGAACATGACTGTTGTAGTTATGGATCCAGCTGCCTCTGAGCAGATACCCTTCGGCCCAACGCCAAGTAATGATATCTGCAGGTATTTTTGAATTCCCTTGTAGTTCATACAGGGTGTTTCATTTATCTGGTCTTTGAGGAAGTAGAGTTCCTCTGATGTTGATGAGTTTTGGGCAGTCAAACAAATGAGGTTCTACTGTTCCAAGTGTTCATAGAGTGGACATGCTGGAGTTTGGGTTTATCATATTCTAGAACAAGACTCTAATCTGCATCCTGAAGACACACAAAATCTAAACAGTTTCACAAGCTAGTATCAACTCTAATCTGCATCCTGAAGACACACAAAATCTAAACAGTTTCACGAGCTAGTATCAACTCTAATTGCTCTTCCTGCTGTCCATATTTCACAGAAAATTACAGAAAAAACATTATTGTTATAGCACATTGTTTACAGAGTCTCAGTGGTTAGTGTATTTGTTTACTGACTAGAAGGGTCTGAGTTCGATCTCCAGCAGTGGCAAATTATTTTCGGACTGACAAAGCTCCAGGGTTCACCCAGCCTCTAAAAATGGGTACCGGAGATTTTTCTGGGAAGTAAAGGCGGCCTGGCGTGATAACAACCACATCACCCAAAAATGTGCCGTGGTCATAGAAAATTTGGTCACTAACATTATATTCCCCATACACCTAGCAAGGCGTGGAGGGAAGCCTTAATTTTAAAAATTGTTTACATCATCACAGCACTCCAGGTAAAAACCCCTGGGTGACTACTTTCTGCTAACATCAAAGTGTCCACAAACTAATCGTTTCAGCGATATAAAACAACAGGAATCATATGTGATATACACAAGCCCAACAAACAATAAGAAGCATATATGACATACACAAGCCCAATAAACAATAAAAAACATATGTGACATACACATGCCCAACAAACAATAAAAAAACATATGTGACATAGGGGACTGGTTGGTCTCAAGGCAAGACGCCGGCCTCAAGACAGAGAGGTTGTGGGTTCAAATCCCGGTTGGTTGGGATTTTTATTTATGATTTCTCTCTGCGGTAACCACCCCTGGTCTCAGCAGCGAGGCCCAGCTTAAAATGTCAAATACTCATCGAAAATATGAGTACCTCCGAAATCGGAGTTATCTGCCTGTGCGGCGAGGGGGGACCATGTGTACACGGCTGCCAGGGAAAAATGGATTAACACGCAAAATTCAGTTCCTAGTCTCTAGGAACTTCGTCAGAGGTAAAAGCTGGCGAACTAAAAAAAAAATATGTGACATACACAAGCCCAACAAACAATAAAAATATATGTGACATACACAAGCCCAACAAACAATAAAAAACATATGTGACATACACAAGCCCAACAAACAATAAAAAACATATGTGACAAACAAAAGCCCAACAAACAATAAAAAAACATATGTGACAAACAAAAGCCCAACAAACAATAAAAAAACATATGTGACATACACAAGCCCAACAAACAATAAAAACATATGTGACATACACCAACAAACAAACAAAAAACATATGTGACATACACAAGCCCAACAAACAATAAGAAGCATATGTGACATACACAAGCCAAATAGACAGCAAGAGACACAAGCTGGCAGTACCTGCTGAGCACCAGAGAAGGCATGGTAATAGGAAGACACATAGGCCATCACAGATCTCTCGTCTGGCTTGGCGGAGTTCACCATATCTGACAATGATAGGGGTGTCAAAGTTTTACACACAAATATGATTTATCCAATGATAAAGGTGTCAAAGTTTTACACACAAATATGATTTATCCAATGATAAAGGTGTCAAAGTTTTACACACAAATATGATTTATCCAATGATAAAGGTGTCAAAGTTTTACACACAAATATGATTTATCCAATGATAAAGGTGTCAAAGTTTTACACACAAATATGATTTATCCAATGATAAAGGTGTCAAAGTTTTACACACAAATATGATTTATCCAATGATAAGGGTGTCAAAGTTTTACACACAAATATGATTTATCCAATGTTAAGGGTGTCAAAGTTTTACACACAAATATGATTTATCCAATGATAAAGGTGTCAAAGTTTTACACACAAATATGATTTATCCAATGATAAGGGTGTCAAAGTTTTACACACAAATATGATTTATCCAATGTTAAGGGTGTCAAAGTTTTACAGACAAATATGATTTATCCAATGATAAGGGTGTCAAAGTTTTACACACAAATATGATTTATCCAATGATAAGGGTGTCAAAGTTTTACACACAAATATGATTTATCCAATGATAAGGGTGTCAAAGTTTTACACACAAATATGAGTCATCCACGTCAGAACTGGGTTATCTGTCCTTACTGTAATGTTCGACATATATTTTAAAAAAAAATGCTCTTTCATACCGTCAGCTTTACAATAGTACTTCATTATTTTAAACCCACCCATCTTGTGCTAGCGATATAATCTGATAAACATCTATTGTGCACCCAATGATGTTTTATTTCTGTCATCCGTTAGTCTGACTGCCTTCAACCTTCACCTTCAGCACAGTTTTAACAAGATTTAATCTTATTAAAAAAAATTTTTTTTTAACATTTGAATTATTTTTTCAAAATATTTTTTTAAAACAAAATCTGTTCCTATTTCACATTTCCTAAGAGGATTAGAAGGTCCTTGAGTTAAGAAGATTCTAAACATCTGATCAACATATTTCAGACAAATACAGACTCCAGAAGATCAGGCAATAACAACATCAATGAAGAAGTGAAAAGAATACATTGAAAATGACTAGGCCACGTTCTATGATTGGAATGAACCAGGCACCTGCACTTAGCATTACCATGGATACCACCTGTCAAACGAAGAAGTGGCAAACAATTGGGGACATGGCGACGAACCATACATGAAGAAATGAAAGAGTCTCGGCGAGAATTGTCCATGCTTGGTCCAGACCGGATTGGGTGGAGATCTCTTATGAGTGCCCTATGCTCAGACAGTAGTTCAGAGAAATAAGAAGAAGAATTCTGTATTTCACTTTAAATTCGTAGAGAGCTTATAAATTGATGACTTTGAGTTCCACAAAGTGTATGTAACCTGCACACTCATATCTCAAAGCTTCATTTCATTTTGTGAATCTGCTTATCCAAGGATGGGAGCCGCAATAGCTCAGTGGTTAGTGAACTGGACTACAAAGGACAAGAGGTAGGGTTTGATCCCAACCAATGACTTCCAGGTTCACCCAGCCTTTAATGGGTACAGGATTTTTTTTCTGGGAAAGTAAAGCGGCATGGGTGTAACACCAACCACATTACCCCAAAAATCATGTGCCGAAGGTCTGTAAAATTTATGGTCACTAACACCATATTCCCTATACGCCACTTGGCGTTATGTGGGTACTTTACTTTTACTTTCTTTACTTTTTTTATCCAAGGATCATAGTGCACAGCTTAAGTAAGAAATGAAACACTTTCCCCATATTTGCATGAGTTTCTTCTTTCTTCTGTTGCTGTGTGCTTTAATCTTTCTCTTTTTTTTTCTCTTTTTGACATTCACCCAATGACTACTCTTTGTCCTCCCTTCTTAAATGGATGTTAAGTGAGCATTGATGCATTGTGTTGTAGTTTATTTATGCCTTTCAGCCCAACACATCCGACGTCAGCATGGCGAGTTGAGTACAGGGTTGTCTTCCCTCTTTGATCGCTACTCGCTTGGCCAGACTAGACTGGTTAGTCTGTTACTGGAGTCATTGTGAAGAGGTGGAGTTGGGTCTGGTTGGTTCTGGTTCACCGATCCTGGTACAAGTCATCAGCTGTGTGTCACTGTCAGCTTCCAGCTCTGTTACTGTGAGGCACCACAGAGAGGTGGAGTTGGGTCTGGTTGGTTCTGGTTCACCGATCCTGGTACAAGTCATCAGCTGTGTGTCACTGTCAGCTTCCAGCTCTGTTGCTGTCTGGTGCCTTGCCAGACACCTGACAACTACTTCTCCTGTGCTTCACCTGACAACTACTTCTCTATCAGCACCTTGGTCCCATATCAACACTGAATATTACAATGGGGCTGGGTGGTCTAGAGGTAAGATCTCAACCTCTGAACAGGAAGGTCTTGGGTTTAAATATCACCACAGATGTTGGAAATTTGTCAAAATTTCATGGCACAACCCTCCCCTGGTCTCTGGGTAGTGAGATCCAATGTCTAGCCCTCTCTGGGTAGTGAGATCTATCTTTCCACAATTTTCTATCTACAGTACATCGTATCAATTCTGTTGTTGACTGTTTTCCATGCCATGATACCAAGCTATCAAGTATCTTCTCTCTTTGTCGCCTACAAGCTTTCTTTCCCTCTATTTGGCCAGTTTTAACCAAGTATCCAACTTTCCTCTTCCCATGATGTGTCTGAAAAATGTTGATTGTTTTTTTTTTCTGATGTTTTTTAGGAGCTTCCTTTTTGTGTTGGACTCTTTGATAATTTCCTTGTTGGTCTTTTTAGCAGTCCGGGGAACTCTCAACATTCTTTGAAGAAATCGTATCTCTGTGGCCACTAATAATTTTTTCATTGAAGATGTTATAATAACACAATAAAAGTAAACATCTTATTAGCAAAGAAAACATTCTTGAACATGTTAAATTAAAAGTGAACATTCATTTTACATAATATAAAATAGGCAAACATATACTATACACTATCTACACTTAACAATATTTTTATCCCTTGCACAAGTTAAGGTTCAACAAAGGGCACACACATTCGCACCCCCTCCTAACTCCTACACCAACAGATATCACTCAAATGCTAGTGAACAAAGAACAGGACAACTCAGCAAAGGGCGCACAACTCACCCTCAGGGTCTAACATCCTGGGAATGTCCAGATACTTCTCTGCGATGTCAAAGGCTGTGTTCAGATTCTCTATGGGGTTATCCTGAAGAACAAACATACAAAGCCATTATGTAAGTACAGGGTCAAGCCATGCCTGTCACCTCAAGTTATATGGACATAAAGATAGGTCAAGTCCTAGTTTAGGCACATAAATTAAAATTTGGAAGAGTAATGTTCCCTTGAGTAACAGTGCAATTTATTCTGAACCTTAACTGTAGAGAAAAGAGAAACAATGCAAGAGTAAAGTCATAGAGCTAACCCTAAACCCAAACTAAAATAATGTGTAGTATTTGAGAACTACTGTAGTTTTGTTGTGATGCCAACTAAGGGGAGATCACTCGTTTCACTGAAATAATTTATATGCCTAAACTAGCACTATCCCTAAAGTGATATGGGACTTCAGTAAAAGTATTGATAGCTATAATTTACTTCATTTTCCCCTCCAGCAGAAGATTGCACATAGGGCAGAAGTCAAAGTTCTCCACAACTGACGATTTGCTGCTAGTTCTGGGTTGTTTCTTAGTTCATTGGTTGAGCCTTCCCTAATAATTGTTCTGTGATAAAGCTAAAATACCATTTAAAAAAAAAACATATATATAAGGTATGACCACACGATCTCTATGGTTTTGAAGTCATATTACAAAAGGCAATCCCCGATTTGCAGTCAGCAGCCATATGTAATATACATATTATAGTTGTCTGTTTTCCGTGAAGAAAACCTTTGGCTGCAACACTGGAATGAACTTTTATGCTTGCTCTCACAGTAACCTCTTTACCATACATTTTTATATTTTATCTGAGAACATGATATATTGACCACCAATCAATATCTGGGCCATTATGCCTTACAACATTGAGAAGACTGTAACTTGATATCATGACCTGCAATTGTTCCGACCACTGAGTTTTACTGGGAAAAGATTTCTTTTCTTTCTCATCCTGCAACCCTTGGGCACCACTGACAGGCTTCATCAACCTGGGGGGTCATTGGGGCACCACTGACAGTCTCTATCAACCTGGGGGTCATTGGGGCACCCCTGAAAGACTTCATCAACCTGGGGGTCATTGGGGCATCACTGACAGACTTCATCAACCTGGGGGTCATTGGGGCATCACTGACAGACTTCATCAACCTGGGGGTCATTGGGGCATCACTGACAGACTTCATCAACCTGGGGGTCATTGGGGCATCACTGACAGACTTCATCAACCTGGGGGTCATTGGGGCATCACTGACAGACTTCATCAACCTGGGGGTCATTGGGGCATCACTGACAGACTTCATCAACCTGGGGGTCATTGGGGCATCACTGACAGACTTCATCAACCTGGGGGTCATTGGGGCACCACTGACAGTCTCTATCAACCAGGGGTCATTGGGGCATCACTGACAGTCTCTATCAACCAGGGGGTCATTGGGGCATCACTGACAGACTCATCAAGCTGGGGGGTCATTGGGGCACCACTGACAGTCTCTATCAACCAGGGGGTCATTGGGGCATCACTGACAGTCTCTATCAACCAGGGGGTCATTGGGGCATCACTGACAGTCTCTATCAACCTGGGGGTCATTGGGGCATCACTGACAGTCTCTATCAACCAGGGGGTCATTGGGGCACCACTGACAGACTTCATCAACCTGGGTGTCATTGGGGCACCACTGACAGACTTCATCAACCTGGGGGGTCATTGGGGCATCACTGACAGTCTCTATCAACCTGGGGGTCATTGGGCAACCACTGACAGTCTCTATCAACCAGGGGGTCATTGGGGCATCACTGACAGTCTCTATCAACCAGGGGGTCATTGGGCAACCACTGACAGTCTCTATCAACCTGGGGGTCATTGGGGCATCACTGACAGTCTCTATCAACCAGGGGGTCATTGGGGCATCACTGACAGTCTCTATCAACCAGGGGGTCATTGGGCAACCACTGACAGTCTCTATCAACCAGGGGGTCATTGGGGCACCACTGACAGTCTCTATCAACCTGGGGGTCATTGGGGCATCACTGACAGTCTCTATCAACCTGGGGGTCATTGGGGCATCACTGACAGTCTCTATCAACCTGGGGGGTCATTGGGGCATCACTGACAGTCTCTATCAACCTGGGGGGTCATTGGGGCATCACTGACAGTCTCTATCAACCTGGGGGTCATTGGGGCATCACTGACAGTCTCTATCAACCTGGGGGTCATTGGGGCATCACTGACAGTCTCTATCAACCAGGGGGTCATTGGGCAACCACTGACAGTCTCTATCAACCTGGGGGTCATTGGGGCATCACTGACAGTCTCTATCAACCTGGGGGTCATTGGGGCATCACTGACAGTCTCTATCAACCTGGGGGGTCATTGGGGCATCACTGACAGTCTCTATCAACCAGGGGGTCATTGGGCAACCACTGACAGTCTCTATCAACCTGGGGGTCATTGGGGCATCACTGACAGTCTCTATCAACCTGGGGGTCATTGGGGCATCACTGACAGTCTCTATCAACCTGGGTGTCATTGGGGCATCACTGACAGTCTCTATCAACCTGAGGGGTCATTGGGCAACCACTGACAGTCTCTATCAACCTGGGGTCATTGGGGCACCACTGACAGGCTTCATCAACCTGAGGGGTCATTGGGCAACCACTGACAGTCTCTATCAACCAGGGGGTCATTGGGGCACCACTGACAGGCTTCATCAACCTGAGGGGTCATTGGGCAACCACTGACAGTCTCTATCAACCAGGGGGTCATTGGGGCACCACTGACAGGCTTCATCAAGCTGGGGGGTCATTGGGGCACCACTGACAGTCTCTATCAACCAGGGGGTCATTGAGGCACCACTGACAGACTTCATCAACCTGAGGGGTCATTGGGCAACCACTGACAGTCTCTATCAACCAGGGGGTCATTGGGGCACCACTGACAGACTTCATCAAGCTGGGGGGTCATTGGGGCACCACTGACAGTCTCTATCAACCAGGGGGTCATTGGGGCACCACTGACAGTCTCTATCAACCAGGGGATCATTGGGGCACCACTAACAGTCTCTATCAACCAGGGGGTCATTGGGGCACCACTGACAGTCTCTATCAACCAGGGGGTCATTGGGGCACCACTGACAGTCTCTATCAACCTGGGGGGTGGGGTGTCATTGGGGCATCACTGACAGTCTCTATCAACCTGGGGGTGGTCATTGGGGCATCACTGACAGTCTCTATCAACCTGGGGGGTGGGGGGTCATTGGGGCACCACTGACAGTCTCTATCAACCTGGGGGGTGGGGTGTCATTGGGGCACCACTGACAGTCTCTATCAACCTGAGGGGTGGGGTGTCATTGGGGCATCACTGACAGTCTCTATCAACCTGGGGGGTGGGGTGTCATTGGGGCACCACTGACAGTCTCTATCAACCTGGGGGTCATTGGGGCATCACTGACAGTCTCTATCAACCTGGGGGGTGGGTGTCATTGGGGCATCACTGACAGTCTCTATCAACCTGGGGGTCATTGGGGCATCACTGACAGTCTCTATCAACCTGGGGGGTGGGGTGTCATTGGGGCATCACTGACAGTCTCTATCAACCTGGGGGTGTCATTGGGGCATCACTGACAGTCTCTATCAACCTGGGGGGTGGGGTGTCATTGGGGCACCACTGACAGTCTCTATCAACCTGGGGGTCATTGGGGCACCACTGACAGTCTCTATCAACCTGGGGGTCATTGGGGCATCACTGACAGTCTCTATCAACCTGGGGGTCATTGGGGCACCACTGACAGTCTCTATCAACCTGGGGGTCATTGGGGCACCACTGACAGTCTCTATCAACCTGGGGGGTCATTGGGGCACCACTGACAGTCTCTATCAACCTGGGGGTCATTGGGGCACCACTGACAGTCTCTATCAACCAGGGGGTGGTCATTGGGGCATCACTGACAGTCTCTATCAACCTGGGGGTGTCATTGGGGCATCACTGACAGTCTCTATCAACCTGGGGGTGGTCATTGGGGCATCACTGACAGTCTCTATCAACCAGGGGGTCATTGGGGCACCACTGACAGGCTTCATCAAGCTGGGGGGTCATTGGGGCACCACTGACAGTCTCTATCAACCAGGGGGTCATTGGGGCACCACTGACAGTCTCTATCAACCTGGGGGTGGGGTGTCATTGGGGCACCACTGACAGTCTCTATCAACCTGGGGGTCATTGGGGCATCACTGACAGTCTCTATCAACCTGGGGGTCATTGGGGCATCACTGACAGTCTCTATCAACCTGGGGGTGTCATTGGGGCACCACTGACAGTCTCTATCAACCTGGGGGTTATTGGGGCATCACTGACAGTCTCTATCAACCTGGGGGTGTCATTGGGGCACCACTGACAGTCTCTATCAACCTGGGGGGTGTCATTGGGGCACCACTGACAGTCTCTATCAACCTGGGGGTCATTGGGGCATCACTGACAGTCTCTATCAACCTGGGGGTGTCATTGGGGCATCACTGACAGTCTCTATCAACCTGGGGGTGTCATTGGGGCATCACTGACAGTCTCTATCAACCTGGGGGGGTCATTGGGGCATCACTGACAGTCACTATCAACCTGGGGGGGGTCATTGGGGCATCACTGACAGTTTCTATCAACCAGGGGGTCATTGGGGCATCACAGACAGTCTCTATCAACCTGGGGGTGTCATTGGGGCATCACTGACAGTCTCTATCAACCTGGGGGGGGTCATTGGGGCATCACTGACAGTCTCTATCAACCTGGGGGGGTCATTGGGGCATCACTGACAGTCTCTATCAACCTGGGGGTGTCATTGGGGCATCACTGACAGTCTCTATCAACCTGGGGGTGTCATTGGGGCATCACTGACAGTCTCTATCAACCAGGGGGTGTCATTGGGGCATCACTGACAGTCTCTATCAACCTGGGGGTGTCATTGGGGCATCACTGACAGTCTCTATCAAACAGGGGGTCATTGGGGCATCACTGACAGTCTCTATCAACCTGGGGGTGTCATTGGGGCATCACTGACAGTCTCTATCAACCTGGGGGTGTCATTGGGGCATCACTGACAGTCTCTATCAACCTGGGGGTGTCATTGGGGCATCACTGACAGTCTCTATCAACCTGGGGGTGTCATTGGGGCATCACTGACAGTCTCTATCAACCTGGGGGTGTCATTGGGGCATCACTGACAGTCTCTATCAACCTGGGGGTGTCATTGGGGCATCACTGACAGTCTCTATCAACCTGGGGGTGTCATTGGGGCATCACTGACAGTCTCTATCAACCTGGGGGTGTCATTGGGGCATCACTGACAGTCTCTATCAACCTGGGGGTGTCATTGGGGCATCACTGACAGTCTCTATCAACCTGGGGGTGGGGTGTCATTGGGGCACCACTGACAGTCTCTATCAACCTGGGGGTGTCATTGGGGCATCACTGACAGTCTCTATCAACCTGGGGGTGGGGTGTCATTGGGGCACCACTGACAGTCTCTATCAACCAGGGGGTCATTGGGGCACCACTGACAGACTTCATCAAGCTGGGGGGTCAATGGGGCATCACTGACAGTCTCTATCAACCAGGGGGTCATTGGGGCACCACTGACAGACTTCATCAACCTGAGGGGTCATTGGGGCACCACTGACAGTCTCTATCAACCAGGGGGTCATTGGGGCACCACTGACAGACTTCATCAAGCTGGGGGGTCATTGGGGCACCACTGACAGTCTCTATCAACCAGGGGGTCATTGGGGCACCACTGACAGACTTCATCAAGCTGGGGGGTCATTGGGGCATCACTGACAGTCTCTATCAACCAGGGGGTCATTGGGGCACCACTGACAGACTTCATCAAGCTGGGGGGTCATTGGGGCACCACTGACAGTCTCTATCAACCAGGGTGTCATTGGGGCACCACTGACAGTCTCTATCAACCAGGGTGTCATTGGGGCACCACTGACAGACTTCATCAAGCTGGGGGTCATTGGGGCACCACTGACAGGCTTCATCAACCTGGGGGTGGGGTGTCATTGGGGCACCACTGACAGACTTCATCAACTCGGGGTCATCAGGGCAGCACTGACAGACTTCATCAACCTTCTCCATTGATCTACAGTAACTCTTTGGGACTCTGTCAAGCAGAGACATTCTTGTATGTTATCTTCCCATCTCTGTCTATCTCTCCTTCAGTGCCAAATTTAGATTAGGTGAAGTCCTAAGCTAAATGACATTTTCAGACCCCCTGTTAAAAAATTAACCTCAGAAGGTCTTTCTTGAGATCCCCTTGGATTGTGAGGTCCTTAGCTATAGCTTACTTAGTTACTTAGCCTAGGTCTAGATCCGGCCCTTCTCCCCTTTCACAGTTCTCTACAGAATGGTCTTTGCTAGGCAAAACAATGGAGATGCATGACCAAACCAATTCTTTTTGAGCTTCTTCACAATAGTCAAAAGATCATCATGTACTCTAATTGCTAGTTGGTCATTTTGCTAATGTTTTCATTTGTTATACAATCCAATTAAGGGATGTCGAAATCATTTCAACAACATCTCGTCTTCAAAACTTATATTTTCTTCTGTACATCTGCTGAAAGGGTCCAGTTTTGCAAACATATAGAATAAATGATATAACAGGGGTGTGCATCAGGCTGATCTTAGAGCCAAGAGTAATGTTCTTGGCTGCTCAAATAGGTTTTAGCTTTGCAAGGGCTGCTGTAGTTTATTCTAGCCAATATTTCAGATTTCAGGCCCTCATTGCTGAAAATTTGATCCAAAGTATTTACATTTCTCAAATGTTTCTAGTTCTTGTTCATTTATTTTCATTTCTGCAACAATTCCCCTTGGGGGTGACAGTTAAAAGCTTGATATCATGACCACCAGTTACATCTTGACCACTGGACTCTATGCTGAGATATGATTTGAATTTGACAAGCTTGATATCATGGCCACCAGTTACATCTTAACCACTGGACTCTACACTGAGATATGATTTGACAAGCTTGATATCATGACCACCAGTTACATCTTGACCACTGGACTCTACACTGAGATGTGATTTGACAAGCTTGATATCATGACCACCAGTTACATCTTGACCACTGGACTCTACACTGAGATATGATTTGACAAGCTTGATATCATGACCACCAGTTACATCTTGACCACTGGACTCTACACTGAGATGTGATTTGACAAGCTTGATATCATGACCACCAGTTACATCTTGACCACTGGACTCTACACTGAGATGTGATTTGACAAGCTTGATATCATGACCACCAGTTACATCTTGACCACTGGACTCTACACTGAGATGTGATTTGACAAGCTTGATATTATGACCACCAGTTACAACTTGACCACTGGACTCTATGCTGAGATATGATTTGAATTTGACAAGCTTGATATCATGGCCACCAGTTACATCTTGACCACTGGACTCTACACTGAGAAGTGATTTGACAAGCTTGATATCATGACCACCAGTTACATCTTGACCACTGGACTCTACACTGAGATGTGATTTGACAAGCTTGATATCATGACCACCAGTTGCATCTTGACCACTGGACTCTACACTGAGATATGATTTGAAAAGCTTGATATTATGACCACCAGTTACATCTTAACCACTGGACTCTACACTGAGATATGATTTGACAAGCTTGATATTATGACCACCAGTTACATCTTAACCACTGGACTCTACACTGAGATATGATTTGACAAGCTTGATATTATGACCACCAGTTACATCTTAACCACTGGACTCTACACTGAGATGTGATTTGACAAGCTTGATATTATGACCACCAGTTACATCTTAACCACTGGACTCTACACTGAGATGTGATTTGACAAGCTTGATATTATGACCACCAGTTACATCTTGACCACTGGACTCTACACTGAGATATGATTTGACAAGCTTGATATTATGACCACCAGTTACATCTTAACCACTGGACTCTACACTGAGATGTGATTTGACAAGCTTGATATTATGACCACCAGTTACATCTTAACCACTGGACTCTACACTGAGATGTGATTTGACAAGCTTGATATCATGACCACCAGTTACATCTTGACCACTGGACTCTACACTGAGATGTGATTTGACAAGCTTGATATCATGACCACCAGTTGCATCTTGACCACTGGACTCTACACTGAGATATGATTTGACAAGCTTGATATTATGACCACCAGTTACATCTTAACCACTGGACTCTACACTGAGATGTGATTTGACAAGCTTGATATTATGACCACCAGTTACATCTTAACCACTGGACTCTACACTGAGATGTGATTTGACAAGCTTGATATTATGACCACCAGTTACATCTTGACCACTGGACTCTACACTGAGATGTGATTTGACAAGCTTGATATCATGACCACCAGTTACATCTTGACCACTGGACTCTATACTGAGATATGATTTGACAAGCTTGATATTATGACCACCAGTTACATCTTAACCACTGGACTCTACACTGAGATATGATTTGACTAGCTTGATATTATGACCACCAGTTACATCTTAACCACTGGACTCTACACTGAGATGTGATTTGACAAGCTTGATATTATAACCACCAGTTACATCTTAACCACTGGACTCTACACTGAGATGTGATTTGACAAGCTTGATATTATGACCACCAGTTACATCTTGACCACTGGACTCTACACTGAGATATGATTTGACAAGCTTGATATTATGACCACCAGTTACATCTTAACCACTGGACTCTACACTGAGATGTGATTTGACAAGCTTGATATTATGACCACCAGTTACATCTTAACCACTGGACTCTACACTGAGATGTGATTTGACAAGCTTGATATCATGACCACCAGTTACATCTTGACCACTGGACTCTACACTGAGATGTGATTTGACAAGCTTGATATCATGACCACCAGTTGCATCTTGACCACTGGACTCTACACTGAGATATGATTTGACAAGCTTGATATTATGACCACCAGTTACATCTTAACCACTGGACTCTACACTGAGATGTGATTTGACAAGCTTGATATTATGACCACCAGTTACATCTTAACCACTGGACTCTACACTGAGATGTGATTTGACAAGCTTGATATTATGACCACCAGTTACATCTTGACCACTGGACTCTACACTGAGATGTGATTTGACAAGCTTGATATCATGACCACCAGTTACATCTTGACCACTGGACTCTATACTGAGATATGATTTGACAAGCTTGATATTATGACCACCAGTTACATCTTAACCACTGGACTCTACACTGAGATATGATTTGACAAGCTTGATATCATGACCACCAGTTACATCTTAACCACTGGACTCTACACTGAGATATGATTTGACAAGCTTGATATCATGACCACCAGTTGCATCTTAACCACTGGACTCTACACTGAGATGTGATTTGACAAGTTTGATATTATGACCACCAGTTACATCTTAACCACTGGACTCTACACTGAGATGTGATTTGACAAGTTTGATATCATGACCACCAGTTACATCTTGACCACTGGACTCTATGCTGAGATATGATTTGACATTATGATCTTCAATAGCTCTTCCCCCCACCTTCACCTGTCAGAGAAAGTCATAACTTGATATCATAATCATCAATACTTGTCCCGACCACTGAACCCTCTACTGAGATTACAACTTTATATCATAATCATCAATACTTGTCACAACCACTGAACTCACTACTGAGATTACAACTTGATATCATAATCATCAATACTTGTCTCAACCAATGACCTCACTACTGAGATTACAACTTGATATCATAATCATCAATACTTGTCCCAACCAATGAACTCACTACTGAGATTACAACTTTGTTATCATTATCATCAATACTTGTCTCAACCAATGACCTCACTACTGAGATTACAACTTGATATCATAATCATCAATACTTGTCCCAACCAATGAACTCACTACTGAGATTACAACTTGATATCATAATCATCAATACTTGTCCCAACCAATGAACTCACTACTGAGATTACAACTTGATATCATAATCATCAATACTTCTCCCAACCAATGAACTCACTACTGAGATTACAACTTGATATCATAATCATCAATAATTGTCTCAACCAATGAACTCACTACTGAGATTACAACTTGATATCATAATCATCAATACTTGTCTCAACCAATGAACTCACTACTGAGATTACAACTTGATATCATAATCATCAATACTTGTCCCAACCAATGACCTAACTACTGAGATTACAACTTGATATCATAATCATCAATACTTGTTCCGACCATTGAACTCATTACTGAGATTACAACTTGATATCATAATCATCAATACTTGTCTCAACCAATGACCTCACTACTGAGATTACAACTTGATATCATAATCATCAATACTTGTCTCAATCAATGAACTCACTACTGAGATTACAACTTGATATCATAATCATCAATACTTATCTCAATCAATGAACTCACTACTGAGATTACAACTTGATATCATAATCATCAATACTTGTCTCAACCAATGACCTCACTACTGAGATTACAACTTGATATCATAATCATCAATACTTGTCCCAACCAATGAACTCACTACTGAGATTACAACTTGATATCATAATCATCAATACTTGTCTCAACCAATGACCTCACTACTGAGATTACAACTTGATATCATAATCATCAATACTTGTCCCAACCAATGAACTCACTACTGAGATTACAACTTGATATCATAATCATCAATACTTGTCCCAACCAATGAACTCACTACTGAGATTACAACTTGATATCATAATCATCAATACTTCTCCCAACCAATGAACTCACTACTGAGATTACAACTTGATATCATAATCATCAATAATTGTCTCAACCAATGAACTCACTACTGAGATTACAACTTGATATCATAATCATCAATACTTGTCTCAACCAATGAACTCACTACTGAGATTACAACTTGATATCATAATCATCAATACTTGTCTCAACCAATGACCTAACTACTGAGATTACAACTTGATATCATAATCATCAATACTTGTTCCGACCATTGAACTCATTACTGAGATTACAACTTGATATCATAATCATCAATACTTGTCTCAACCAATGGCCTCACTACTGAGATTACAACTTGATATCATAATCATCAATACTTGTCTCAATCAATGAACTCACTACTGAGATTACAACTTGATATCATAATCATCAATACTTGTCTCAACCAAACCCTCTACTGAGATTACAACTTGATATCATAATCATCAATACTTGTCCCAACCACTGAACCCTCTACTGAGATTACAACTTGATATCATAATCATCAATACTTGTCCCAACCAATGAACTCACTACTGAGATTACAACTTGATATCATAATCATCAATACTTATCTCAATCAATGAACTCACTACTGAGATTACAACTTGATATCATAATCATCAATACTTGTCTCAACCAATGACCTCACTACTGAGATTACAACTTGATATCATAATCATCAATACTTGTCCCAACCAATGAACTCACTACTGAGATTACAACTTGATATCATAATCATCAATACTTGTCTCAACCAATGACCTCACTACTGAGATTACAACTTGATATCATAATCATCAATACTTGTCCCAACCAATGAACTCACTACTGAGATTACAACTTGATATCATAATCATCAATACTTGTCCCAACCAATGAACTCACTACTGAGATTACAACTTGATATCATAATCATCAATACTTCTCCCAACCAATGAACTCACTACTGAGATTACAACTTGATATCATAATCATCAATAATTGTCTCAACCAATGAACTCACTACTGAGATTACAACTTGATATCATAATCATCAATACTTGTCTCAACCAATGAACTCACTACTGAGATTACAACTTGATATCATAATCATCAATACTTGTCTCAACCAATGACCTAACTACTGAGATTACAACTTGATATCATAATCATCAATACTTGTTCCGACCATTGAACTCATTACTGAGATTACAACTTGATATCATAATCATCAATACTTGTCTCAACCAATGGCCTCACTACTGAGATTACAACTTGATATCATAATCATCAATACTTGTCTCAATCAATGAACTCACTACTGAGATTACAACTTGATATCATAATCATCAATACTTGTCTCAACCAAACCCTCTACTGAGATTACAACTTGATATCATAATCATCAATACTTGTCCCAACCACTGAACCCTCTACTGAGATTACAACTTGATATCATAATCATCAATACTTGTCTCAACCAATGAACTCACTACTGAGATTACAACTTGATATCATAATCATCAATACTTGTCTCAATCAATGAACTCACTACTGAGATTACAACTTGATATTATAATCATCAATACTTGTCTCAATCAATGAACTCACTACTGAGATTACAACTTGATATTATAATCATCAATACTTGTCTCAACCAAACCCTCTACTGAGATTACAACTTGATATCATAATCATCAATAGTTCTCCCAACCACTGAACCCACTACTGAGTTTGTCAAAGTCATCTGTAAATGAAAGTCACTCAGTCAAAGTCATTATGTAACACCAGTGAAAACCATATCACACAGTCAGCCAGAGCTGACAAGCAGGTTGTCCACTAAGGGGTTACCTTTGACAGGCTAGAGTAGTCAAGCAGTTGAGGCCAATGCCTGTGTATGAGAGCACAGAATGCCAGGCCATCTTGGAAACTGTGGAAGAAAACAGTGCACAAACCATGCAACAGAGAAAGCACAACAAACACTCAAAAAAAAAAAAAAAAAAAATCAAACCACAAACATGCACACATGCCATACACTCCACCCTGCAGATATCTTTCTCCAGTTGCTGTAGTCTTACACAATCTATCACTGACTGCTGTAGTCTTACACAATCTATCACTGACTGCTGTAGTCTTACACAATCTATCACTGACTGCTGTTGTCTTTTATAATCTATCACAACTGTTGTAGTCAGTCTTACACAAAATATCACTAACTGCTGTGGTCTTTTACAATCTATCTATGATTGCTGTAATCTTCTACAATCTTTCCATAGCTTCTGTATTCTTCTACAATCTATTTCTATCAGATGCAGTCCTTTACAATCTTTCCATAACTGCTGTATGTTTCTACATTCAATCTCTATCTGCTGCAGTTTTCTACAATCTTTTTATAGCTGCTGTAGTCATCTACAACTTATTTCTAATTGCCTTAGTTTTCTACAATCTTTCTCTAGCTACTGTAGTCTTCTACATTCCCATGTTATATTGCTGATGGCTCTAATATTCTACATTCTATTTCTGACTGCAGTAGTCATCTACATTCCTACATTAAATTGATGACTGCCGTATTCTTCTACATGCAGTCTCTGGTTGCTGCAATCTTCTGCATTCTATCTCTAGATGTAATCTTCTACAATCTATCTCTGTCTGCTGTAGGCTTCTGTAATCTTTCTCTAGCTGCTGTAGTTTTCTACATTCTTTCTCTAGCTGATGTAGCCTTGTACATTCTATCTCTGACTGCTGCAATCTTCTACATTCAATCACATTCTATGCCTGATAGTTATAATTTTGTACACTAAATGTCTGATAGCTTTAATCATCTACATTCTATGTCTGATAGCTATAATCTTGTACATTCTATGTCTGATAGCTAAAATCTTCTACATTCAATGTCTAATAGCAATAATCCTCTACATTCTATGCCTGATAGCTATAATCTTCTACATTCTATGTCTGATAGCTATAATCTTCTACATTCAATGTCTAATAGCAATAATCCTCTACATTCTATGCCTGATAGCTATAATCTTCTACATTCTATGTCTGATAGCTATAATCTTCTACATTCAATCTATGTAATATTTCCTAAGTTAATTAGCTAGTTCCTGTCAAGACAAAGACATTATAAAGGACAGAAATAAAATACCCTCCATGTCTGACAGTTCACTGCTACTAACCTTCCAGTGTCATCAGACTTTGGGCAGGGCCCACAGTGTGTCTTGCCATATGTCCTTGTTCTGGGCCTCAATCTCAGCAATAGAGTTGATGCCTGTGTCATTGCTTCTCTTATCAGTGTTCTTTTTAGTGTTTATCTAGGCCTGCCTTTTCTTCCTTTGCCCTTATTTTTCTAATATAAAACTTCCTAAAGTAGACCACATGAAACAATGTAAGACTCCTGGGTCAATGCAAGACATCCAACTTTGCAAGACATTCAGTTCAATGCAAGACTCCTGCCTCAATGCAAAACATCCAACTCAATGCAAGACTTATTGTTATAGATCCAGAAGCCTGTGAGCTGATGTCCTTCAGCCCAATGCCATGTAATGATATCTGCAGGTATTTATAAGTAAAGTAAAAAAGTAAAGTGCCCCCGTTGCACCAAATGGCATATAGGGAATATGGTGTTAGTGACCATAAATTTTACAGACGTTCGGCACATGATTTTTGGGGTAATGTGGTCGGTATTATGCCCGTATTTATGAGCTCCCTTATTGTTCTTTACAATGGTTCCATATGATACAAGACACTTGACTGGTGATATGATCCACGAACTGTGAACAAATGAATGTGCTGTGTGGTCAATCTTTCTGACTTTGACAGCCTGAGATCAAAGCACAATGGGTACCAGATTTTTTTCTGGGAAAGTAAAGTGGCATGGGCATAATACCGACCACATTACCCCAAAAATCCTGTGCCAAAGGTCTGTAAAATTTATGGTCACTAATACCATATTCCCTATACGCCACTTGGCGTGACGGGGGTACTTGGAGCTTTGGAGCTTCTTAAAATGTTGCTTTTGCGTTTTTCATTTTTGTTCTCCATGTGCTATGATCTGCAGCCAGTCAAAAGAGTCAGAAGTCTGGGATGATATCACTAAAGAACACACATAACCTGGCCAGAAGTTCAACTGAGTTGAAATAGTCCACATTGTTTGCGACAAAGCTCTAGAATTATTGTGTTGGTAATTAATAAAGTTCTAGAACTAGTCTTTGTACACAAATTCCAGAACTAATGTGTTTTTAAGAAAATTAGATAAATATTTCATTTGTCAAAAAACACCATAGATGTATCCGTACAAAAGTTAGGGAACTATTTTGCATTTATAACATTTACCATGAACAAATATTTTTATAAATGTTATACAATTGTATTTACAACAAACAAACAAAAAAAAACAGTTATTTTTTTCTGCAAGAAAACTTCCATTATCATTGTCTTTCTTTACAAGAAAACTTCAGAATTATCATCTTTGTAAACATTTTCAGAACTAATGTGTAGAAAGTTGCAGAAGTGAATTGTTTATTACAAAGTTCCAGAAGCATTGTGTTTGTAAAAAAAAAATTACAGAACTATTGTGCTTTGTAAGAAAGTTACAAAACTATTGAATTTGTAAGGTGTAAGTGAACAAAGATATTTCCTGGAAATGAGTTTCATTTAACAGCTTTGCCTAAAGCACCAGCAAGTCTGTCATAAAACATCAGTAATGAACATGTTTAGGATGGGTTGGCACTACACATGATGATGATGATGAACTAGTGAAACATGCACAAGTGGTGGAAACTACAAGTACCTTTATGTGAACTGTGAAAACCACACTTTATGTCATAAATCATAATTCTTCTTCATCTGCTTTCACTTAACGATGACTGCCTTTCATCAACTACCTTTAAAAGGACTTTAAGAGAGTGTAGATGTGTTGTGTTTTACAGCAGATATCTGCACCTTTTGATTCAAGACATCTGATTTCAACACAACAATTTTGGTTACAGGGTTGCCTTCCCTATCTGGTCCTCACTGGAGGCACAATCTGATTGGTTAGTCTGTTTCCAGGTCCAAGGGGAGGTGGATCTTGGTCAGATGTGGTTCATCTGACTGTGCCTCCAGTGGGGAATGAGTTGCTGATCACTTTCAGTCCAGATTCTGTAAAGCCTCTTAGAGCCACTGACCACTTTGAGCGCAGGTGCCGAATGGCATCTTCATAAATAATCATTAAAAGTGCACAATGAAATAGCTTCAAAGCGTAAAGGGAATGGAAGAAATATAAAAAAAAACAACATGAAAAAACAAACGAGTTTAAGATGCGCAATATTGACCTGACATAGGAGACTAACGTGCCAAGCAAAATGGAAGGACATGATATTGTTTGTTTTATTAGTGGGATCATCATCATCATCATTGCATTCCAGACAAGTCCATTAAAGTAAAGTAAAGCACCCCTGTCACGCCAAGTGGCATATAGGGAAATATGGTGTTAGTGATCCTATATTTTACAGACCTTCAACACATGATTTTTGGGGTAATGTGGCAGATATTACGCCCGTGCCACTTTACTTTCCCAGAAAAAAATCCGGTACCCATTTTAAGGCTGGGTGAACCCGGAAGCCGTCGGTTGGGATCGAACCCTACCCCTTGTCCTTCATAGTCCAGTTCACTAACCACTGAGCTATCGCCCACTTGCTCCCAGGCAAGTCCATTGGTGCTCTGATATCCTTGAGAATCTAAAAAAAAATTGAGAAAAATCCAGGCCCATGTACACAAACTCCATAGCACGGCCTCGGATCCACCGTGTGGGTAGGTTTTTGCTGACAATTTAGCCTGGACAGCGGCCATATTTATGGCCTACTCTTTTAGATTTTAACTGCCAATGGCTCTTTAATGTGTGTGAGTGCACACAGGATCTCCTGTTTGTTATCGTTATCTGAGAGGGCTGGACATTGGATCTCACTACCCATGAGAAAGTTGTACCAAGAAAGTTGACAAGTAAAATTGAAAGCTAACAAAGAGAAGAATGAAATAATTATTTTGATAGCAAAGAAAAATAAAAATGAAATAAAAACAACTGGTAGCAATAGCACATATTTTGCTTAGATCAAGTTTCACAAAAGTTTCCTCTGTTGCACTTTCACCAAAACCTCAAAGCCAAAGCAAAAATAACAACTAAAGAACATCAAGCAGTGGTTATGAGAAGTTAGCGGAGTGAGATGTCAACCTCAACCAAAGCAAATGAAAGTTTGACTCAAAGATTGTCATTGTTACCGGGTTAGCTCAAAGCGACACGTCATTTGTTAAGAAAACACAAACAAGAAACAAAACTCTACAGTTCATGTCTATCAAATGCTTAGGGTTAGTGTTCTTTTGTTTTATTCCAAATTTGTTAAATGTATTTATTACCTAAAATTATTTTGTGAGCTTTTTATCTATATATTTAAGACATTAAATACTATTTTGTAAACAATTTTTTAGGGATAGGTTAGGGTTAGTCTCGCTCTGTTTTACTCCAAATTTGTTAAGTGTATTTATTACCTAAAATTATTTGTGAGGTTTTTATCAATATCTTTTGTACTATTTTGTAAACAATTTTGTAGCACCTTTTAGTGTAAAATATGATACTGTTTTTTGGTAAGGGTTTTTTATCATTACATTTAGTGTAAAGAAAATTTGGCAAAAGTTTTGATCTATACTTTTTCATGTAAGGTTTTCTATTTTCTATTTTAAACATTTTGAATATACTATTTGTTTTACAGACTATTTGTAGTGTTCTTTTGTATTTCTTTTTTACAACAGCTTATTGTAATTTTTATAAAATGGCTTTATGTGCTCTTTTCTAATGTTTTCATATATAGTTTTTAGTGTAAGACCTTACATATTACTTTCCAATATATTTTTTTCCCTACAGTTTTTAGTGTAAGACCTTACATATTACTTTCCAATATATTTTTTTCCCTACAGTTTTTAGTGTAAGACCTTACATATTACTTTCCAATATATTTTTTTCCATACAGTTTTTAGTGTAAGGCCTTACATATTACTTTCCAATATATTTTTTTCCCTACAGTTTTTAGTGTAAGACCTTACATATTACTTTCCAATATATTTTTGTCCCTACAGTTTTTAGTGTAAGACCTTACATATTACTTTCCAATATATTTTTTTCCCTACAGTTTTTAGTGTAAGGCCTTACATATTACTTTCTAATTTTTTTTCCCCTACAGTTTTTAGTGTAAGGCCTTACATATTACTTTCTAATTTTTTTTTCCCTACAGTTTTTAGTGTAAAACCGTATAAACTATTCTGTATGTTTCTTTTTAAATATAGTTTTAGGTGTATGGCCTACTATTTGGTAAAGTTTATTATATAGTTTTTGGTGTATTATATACATGATTTTGTATTGTTTTCACTGTGTATATAACATATGAAGATCAAATCATCACTTTATAATAATCAAATTGTCTTTTACAGTCGACAGCTCTTCTTCTTCTGCTGCTGTGTTCTTACAATCATGTGAATCTGATCTGCTGAGGATAGCAAGAATCCTACATAACACTAAGATGTAAGACAACCAGGCACATAGTCAATACTCATGTTTGTGTATGTATCCTGGTTTGTTTCCCCTAAGCCTGAGCCATGACTGACACACTCAAACTTTAATAGGATGGATTTTTTTTTTCTTGTAGAGTGGATGTCAACATGGGCTGGTGAGTTCAGAGTCTCAAACTCATTCAATTAAACAAAAAATTATTTATATAAATTTATAAAAATGAGGAGTGACTTAAAAGGTGGAGCATGTTTGCAACTTTGCATGGTTTTTGCTCAGGCTTGTGGGTATATCCTGGCTCTTATCCCTAGATTTTGATACCTTCGCAAAATTCTTGCACCAAAATAAAAACTCTTCAAAATTCTTGAGTTTACCATGGTCAAGCATTGCCTATATTTGGTTAGTTTAGACAGAATATCTGTCTTGAAACAATGAATTGCCTTTTAATGTCATGGCATCAATACAAACTTCTGTATAAACTTTGCTCCCAAATAATTTCTGTTAAACTGGATTTGAAATACTGAGAGTATGTTGATTGATATGAAATTACTGCTAGTAAAATAATATTTCTATCTATCTATTGACCTTTCGAGCCGTAACCGGCCCATAGGGCGTAGACCAAGATACACCTTCTCCTATATGAATTTTGTTCTAGCAGTTTTCTTTTAAATATATTTTATCAAATCTCGCCATCTGTCTCTGTTCTGTGCAAGCAGTTCTATCTCATTGAGGGAGCCGATTCCTGCTGCTCTTGCCTCTCTCATCAATGTTCTTCTCAGTGTCTCCCTGGGTCTTCCTCTTTTTCTTTTACCTGTTGTTTCCCATATGAGGGCTTGCTTTGCTATTCGATTATTATCTCTTCTCATCACATGTCCAACGTATGACCATCGTCTTTTCTTTATTACTGAAGATATTAGTGGTTGATTGGCGATTTCTCTAATTTCCTCGTTTGTTTTGAATTCGTTCCATTCTATACCAAGTATTTTCCTTAGACATTTATTTTCGAATGCGTTCAACTTTGTTTCTATATCTCTTGTTGTTTTCCAGCTTTCACACGCATACGTAAGGGTTGATAGTACATTTGATTTGAATAGCCTAAGTTTTGTGTTTGTGCTAATGAGTTTTGATTTCCACAACTTTTCAAGGCTTCTGAAAGACATTGCTGCTTTAGCCAGTCTGATTCTAATTTCTTTGCTCGTATCCCCTTCTCGATCAATGTGACTTCCAAGATAGATGAAGTGATCGATCTCTTCTACTGGTTTGTTTTCCATGTATATTTTGTCACTTGTTGGAATTAAACTTTTCATGACTTTAGTCTTTTCATGATTGACCTCAAGCCCAATTTTGCTGGCTATTGATGATAGTTCATTTGTGTTTTCCTGCATCGTTTTTATCTGATTGCTGATGAGAACTATGTCATCAGCAAAGTCCAGGTCCTCCAAATGGTCTCCTTGTATCCATTCGATGCCTTTATTACCAGTGCAGCATTTCTTCATTATGAAGTCCATAACAATTCCAAATAACAAGGGCGATAAAATACATCCTTGTTTAACCCCAGTTTCTATTGGGAAACATTCGCTCAGTCCTTCCTCTGTTCGAACTGCACATGTGTAACCATCATACATGTCTTTGATAATATTTATGATTTTTGATGGTAAGCCATATTGCTTCAGAATTTTCCACAAAGAATCTCTATGAATACTATCAAATGCTTTTTGAAGTCGATGAAGTTAAGTACAAAAGGTTTTTGCTTTTCAATGTGTTCCTCCAATATAAGTCGTAGAGTGAAAATGTGGTCAAGACAGCTTCTCCCTTTTCTAAACCCAGCCTGTTCTTCACGCATTACTGTATCTATTGAATCCTTTATTCTATTTAGGATGATTTTACAGAATAATTTTGAGGCAACTGACAAAAGTGTCACGCCTCTCCAATTGTTACAATCTCTAAGATTGCCCTTTTTTGGATCTTAACAATGATTCCTTTTTTCCATTTATGAGGCGTCTTCTCTGTTTTCCAAATGATGTTGAAAAATAATATTTGGACATGATATAATAATTTCAAAAAAAAATGTCAGAAGCATTGAGACAGATTGGGCCTAATAATTTTTAAACACTTACAACATTAGCGCCTGAAGTTAAACTACTTATTTTTTGTTTTCAAAACTTGAATATTTTAATCAAACATGGTTTTGTGCATGATTTTCTGGTGCCTTATTCAAAGTTCTCTTATTAGCCTGATATTTTAGTTTCACAACAAATTGTGGACAGGTAAGAAAGCAAGCAAGCTTTAGTGATTAGCCATGCATAGCAGAAACAGAAGTTTGCAAATGATTTCAAAATGAAGCAGGATTTGAAGCACAAAAGCTAACATCACACGTGTGACCACGGAGACATTTACCCGTGACAACTTGTAATAGTCGAGGAGTTCAGGGCGGTGACGATGAATAAGAGCACAGAAGGCTAAACCATCCTTCCAGCTGAAAAGTTTGCGCAATATGAGATTTTTCTGGTTGTATTACACTACACATGAGATTCCCCAACATATGGTGTATGATATTTTAGTGGGAGTGATAAACATAATATGAGACTTGGTGGTTGTGTTACACTACACATGAGATTCTCCAACATATGGGTTATGATATTTTAGTGGGAGAGATAAACATAATATGAGATTTTTACAGTAATAATTCACAAAACATGAGATTCTCCAATGAATGGGGTGTGATGTTTTAATAGTAATGATATATAAAACATGACCTTCTCCAGCATATGGGGTACACAATTTTAATGGTGGTGGTACATAAAACATAACAATCTCCAACATATGGGGTACAACATTTTAATGGTGGTGGTACACAAAACATAACAATCTCCAACATATGGGATACAACATTTTAATGGTGGTGGTACACAAAACATAACAATCTCCAACATATGGGATACAACATTTTAATGGTGGTGGTACACAAAACATAACAATCTCCAACATATGGGGTACAACATTTTAATGGTGGTGGTACACAAAACATAACAATCTTCAACATATGGGATACAACATTTTAATGGTGGTGGTACACAAAACATAACAATCTCCAACATATGGGATACAACATTTTAATGGTGGTGGTACACAAAACATAACAATCTTCAACATATGGGATACAACATTTTAATGGTGGTGGTACACAAAACATAACAATCTCCAACATATGGGATACAACATTTTAATGGTGGTGGTACACAAAACATAACAATCTCCAACATATGGGGTACAACATTTTAATGGTGGTGGTACACAAAACATAACAATCTCCAACATATGGGGTACAACATTTTAATGGTGGTGGTACACAAAACATAACAATCTCCAACATATGATACACTTACTCAGTACCAGTCTTCAAACATACCCACTGAGCGATCACTACATCTATATCCACAGTTCATGCTCCCATTACAACAATCTATCATCATCATCAAGTACCATGCTTGCTGGCGTTGGTGATCACGTCTCTCCACAACTTTCGATCTTGATAGTTATTTATCATTTCAGTTGTTGATCTTCTGCCAAGCCGTTCTCTTAAGCCGTCGGGTATCTTTTCTCTTTGTTTCCCTCTATCTCTTCATTCCTCAATTTTCCCAGTTGTCACAATATATTCCAGCTGTTCTCTTCTTATAACATGGTCAAAAAATGATGGTTGTTTCTTCCTAATATTGGAAATTAGCTGTTTTTTGCTTTGGCCTATTTCAGAACATTTTCAACACTCTTCTTAGCTTAAAACCTAATAACCCTCACTGACAACAATGTCTCACCCACTGTCATCAACACAATAGCTACATACCTAACAACCCTCACTGACAACAATGTCTCACCCACCGTCATCAACACAATAGCTACATACCTAACAACCCTCACTGACAACAATGTCTCAACCACCATCATCAACACAATAGCTACATACCTAACAACCCCCACTGACAACAATGTCTCAACCACCATCATCAACACAATAGCTACATACCTAACAACCCCCACTGACAACAATGTCTCAACCACCATCATCAACACAATAGCTACATACCTAACAACCCCCACTGACAACAATGTCTCAACCACCATCATCAACACAATAGCTACATATTTAACAACCCCCACTGACAACAATGTCTCATCCATCATCATCAACACAATAGCTACATACCTAACAACCCTCACTGACAACAATGTCTCAACCACCATCATCAACACAATAGCTACATACCTAACAACCCCCACTGACAACAATGTCTCAACCACCATCATCAACACAATAGCTACATACCTAACAACCCTCACTGACAACAAAGTCTCATCCACCATCATCAATACAATAGCTACATACCTAACAACCCCAACCAACTGACAACAATGTCTCACCCTTTAACATAAGCCTACCTGAGATGAAAGTTCTGTACATTCACATTCTTGTAGGGAGCAGTCTTCCGTTGGCACCACAAGAGTAGACCTTCTTTGGCTGTCAGCTCTGTGTGAAGGGAGACAATCAATCAGAATATTACAGTGGAACAGAACAACAAGGCTTAGGGAAATACAGAAATAGAAAAGGCATAACTGAAACTAGAAATACGTTATAAATAATAGATGCTGAACAACTCAAGAAACACAACTAGAAATACTTTATAAATAATAGATGCTGAACAACTCAAGAAACACAACTAGAAATACTTTATAAATTATAGATGCTGAACAACTCAAGAAACACAACTAGAAATACTTTATAAATAATAGATGCTGAACAACTCAAGAAACACAACTAGAAATACTTTATAAATTATAGATGCTGAACAACTCAAGAAACACAACTAGAAATACTTTATAAATAATAGATGCTGAACAACTCAAGAAACACAACTAGAAATACTTTATAAATTATAGATGCTGAACAACTCAAGAAACACAACTAGAAATACTTTATAAATTATAGATGCTGAACAACTCAAGAAACACAACTAGAAATACTTTATAAATTATAGATGCTGAACAAGAAACACAACTAGAAATACTTTATAAATAATAGATGCTGAACAACTCAAGAAACACAACTAGAAATACTTTATAAATAATAGATGCTGAACAACTCAAGAAACACAACTAGAAATGTCCAGGAAGCTACAAACACCTCCATTCTATAACAGCTCATGGAACAAGCAATCGGGTACATGAAACAGGACATGGACCAAGGACAACCAACAGGCTCTTGGGCTGGAAGTGGTCAGCATCATATATCTGTTTATGTCAGGATCAACAAACCAAAACTGATCAAGATTCTACTCGAGCTCTCCATGACAAACTAGGAAATAGACTAAGAGTCTGGCAAAGAGTCTTGGTACCCAAAAAACTTGGCTGAAGTTGAACATGTTTTCTAAAAGAAGCAAAATATAGCAGTTTGCAGTAAACAACAACATCTACACCGATTTTACCCTAGATTACGATAACATTGTAAAAATTACCATCTCAAAATACATTCTATAAATAGTTTTTTTTTAAATTTGACAGTTTGTCATGGGCAAACATCACCTCCCTCCTATACTTTCTTAATTACCACTAACGATGACCCTGAATGTTTGATATTGGATTTTTAAAAATACAATCGCATAATAAAAATTACTAAGATATCGTAAAGGATTGTTTTATTTCCAGGATTTCCATTTTGACAACTTGACAGGTGTCCACTACATCTATATCCACAGGTCATGCTCCCTTTACAACAATCTATCATCATCATCAAGTACCATGCTTGCTGGCGTTGGTGATCACGTCTCTCCACAACTTTCGATCTTGATAGTTATTTATCATTTCTGTTGTTGATCTGCTGCCAAGCCGTTCTCTTAAGCCGTCAGGTATCTTTTCTCTTTGTTTCCCTCTATCTCTTCATTCCTCAATTTTCCCAGTTGTCACAATATATTCCAGCTGTTCTCTTCTTATAACATGGTCAAAAAATTATGATTGTTACTTCCTAATATTGGAAATTAGTTGTTTTTTTGCTTTGGTCTATTTCAGAACATTTTCAACACTCTTATTAGCTGTCCATGACAATTTCAGCATTCTTCTGTAAAACCATATTTATACAGCTTCCAATGATTTTATTGTCTGTTGTCCCATCCTATTGTCCATGATTCACATCCAAATGTTAAGACTGGCTCTACATAACATTTAAGAACTATTTTTCTTGTTTTGTCAAAAATGGATTACACAGTAACAATAATTTTTACATCAACCACAATGTATCCCAAATTGTGACCACAGTATTTCCTGTGACCATAATTACACTCCCACTAAATGCACCCATGATGTATCCATAGTATTTCCTGTGACCAAATTTATACTCCCACTAAATGAACCCATGACATGTCCACAGTATTTCCTGTGAATTATACTACCACTAAAATGTACCCAAGACATGACCACTATATTTCCTGTGCCAACAATTATGTCCCTGACTAAACAGTGACTACAGTAGTCAGTGACTAAATGTTTACCTTCCACAGTAATGTCCTGAATAGCAAACCGCAGGATAATTGTCCAGATCATACCTAGGGTCATCTTCACATTTCCATCCACAATTTCTGAAAAAAAACAAAAAAAAACCAAGTAAATTCTCACAAACCTCAACAACAATGTTACATGAGAACCAAAGATACGTTCACATCACAGCCATACTTCTCTCTGCAGCCATAGCTTTACAATGTCATGGCCACATAGTGGGTGTAGGGTTAAAGGTTATGAGGAAATTCAAACCATTTCGATGCTCTACAATGGTCTGTGGGTCTAGTTCTGAGTCTAAAGTTAGTCAAAGAACATCGTGGTTGATACTAACATTAGTTACAGTTCATCACCAACACTAGAGCAAGTCACACTATATGTCACAGACATTAGAGCTAGTCACACTATATGTCACAGACATTAGAGCTAGTCACACTATATGTCACAGACATTAGAGCTAGTCACACTATATGTCACAGACACTAGAGTAAGTCACAATATATGTCACAGACACTAGAGCTAGTCATAATATATGTCACAGACACTAGAGTAAGTCACAATATATGTCACAGACACTAGAGTAAGTCACAATATATGCCACAGACACTAGAGTAAGTCACAATATATGTCACAGACACTAGAGTAAGTCACAATATATGTCACAGACACTAGAGTAAGTCACAATATATGTCACAGACACTAGATTAAGTCACAATATATGTCACAGACCCTAGAGTAAGTCACAATATATGTCACAGACACTAGAGCTAGTCATAATATACATCACAGACATTAGAGCTAGTCACACTATACATCACAGACACTAGAGTAAGTCACAATATATGTCACAGACACTAGAGTAAGTCACAATATATGTCACAGACACTAGAGTAAGTCACAATATATGTCACAGACACTAGAGTTAGTCACAATGTACATCACAGACACTAGAGTAAGTCACAATATACATCACAGACATTAGAGTAAGTCACAATATACATCACATACACTAGAGTAAGTCACAATATATGTCACAGACACTAGAGTTAGTCACAATATACATCACAGGCATTAGAACTAGTCACAATATACATCACAGACACTAGAGTAAGTCACAATATATGTCACAGACACTAGAGTTAGTCACAATATATGTCACAGACACTAGAGTTAGTCACAATATATGTCACAGACACTAGAGTTAGTCACAATGTACATCACAGGCATTAGAGTTAGTCACAATATACATTACAGGCATTAGAACTAGTCACAATATACATCACAGACACTAGAGTTAGTCACAATATACATCACAGACACTAGAGTTAGTCACAATATACATCACAGACACTTGAGTAGGTCACAATGTACATCACATACACTAGAGTAAGTCACAATATATGTCACAGACACTAGAGTTAGTCACAATATACATCACAGGCATTAGAACTAGTCACAATATACATCACAGACACTAGAGTAAGTCACAATATATGTCACAGACACTAAAGTTAGTCACAATATATGTCACAGACACTAGAGTAAGTCACAATATATGTCACAGACACTAGAGTAAGTCACAATATACGTCACAGATACTAGAGTTAGTCACAATATACGTCCTAGACACTAGAGCTAGACACAGTATAGATTATGATAAGATTATGTCAAAGCACATCACAGACACAAGATTATATCAAAGCACATCACAGACACAAGATTATGTCAAAGCACATCACAGACACAAGATTATGTCAAAGCACATCACAGACATAGGAATTATGTCAAAGCAAACCAGAGAACCTAAAGTTTTATATTACACATTTTAGAGCACCCTTCTTCTAAATCCAATATATATATCCAATATATATATATATATATATATATATATATATATATATATATATATATAGGTAGTAATATAGATCAAGAAGGTAAAACAAAGGAAGAGATCAGAAGCAGGATAGCACAAGTAGCAATGAATTTTAAAAACCTGGACACAACATGGAAATAAAAAATACTATGCAAGAAAACCAAACTTAGAATACTCAACTCAAGTGTATTATCAACACTTACCTTTGCACATGAAAGCTGGAAAACATCAAAAGAGATTGAGAAAAAACTAAACACTTTTGAAGACAAATGCCTAAGAAAAA